>CM053027.1:277262838-277368583 GCA_028564925.1 Lithobates sylvaticus | reverse complement strand
TTGTGCCTTAGGCACTGGTGCCACAACACTGCAACCCCTCACAGATACTGTACTTGGAGCACAGCAGTCACACCTGTTGCGAAGCATCTTTTTAAAAAATTGTAATTACACGCCCCTGTTAAACAGGGGCTGAAAAATTGTGCCTTAGGCATTGGTGCTGGTGCCACAACACTGCAACCCCTCACAGATACTGTACTCTTAGCACAGCAATGAGACCTGTTGCAAAGCATTGCCTAAAAATTGTAATTACACGCCCCAATACAGGGGCTGAAAAATTGTGCCTTAGGCACTGGTGCTGGTGCCACAACACTGCAACCCCTCACAGATACTGTACTTGGAGCACAGCAGTCACACCTGTTGCGAAGCATCTTTTTAAAAAATTGTAATTACACGCCCCTGTTAAACAGGGGCTGAAAAATTGTGCCTTAGGCATTGGTGCTGGTGCCACAACACTGCAACCCCTCACAGATACTGTACTCTTAGCACAGCAATGAGACCTGTTGCAAAGCATTGCCTAAAAATTGTAATTACACGCCCCAACAGGGGCTGAAAAATTGTGCCTTAGGCACTGGTGCTGGTGCCACAACACTGCAACCCCTCACAGATACTGTACTTGGAGCACAGCAGTCACACGTGTTGCGAAGCATTTTTTTAAAAAATTGTAAGTACACGCCCCTGTTATACAGGGGCTGAAAAATTGTGCCTTAGGCACTGGTGTGGTGGCATGGATCATTGAGGAGGAGGAAGAGGATAGTCAGTGAACATAACAGGACAGTCACTCAGCATCAGCATAGGCAGTCTTGAAGGGATGTGACATTATAAATTATTCCGTTATATCCGCTTCAGGTGCCTGGTAGCTGGTGGTGATCCAAGACTGATTCATTTTTATGAAGGTCAGTCGATCAACCGAGTCAGTGGACAGGCGCACCCTATGATCGGTGACAAATCCTCCAGCAGCACTGAATGTGCGTTCGGAAAGAACGCTGGAGGCAGGACAGGCCAGTAGCTCAATTGCATACTGTGCAAGCTCTGGCCAGTGATCCATCCTCAGGACCCAGTAAGCCAGAGGATTTTCGGTGGGAAAGGTGTCCAAGTCTGACCTTGCCCCTAGGTATTCCTGCACCATGTATATCAGACGCTGGCGATGGTTGCTGGAACCGATCATACCTTGGGGCTGCGGACTAAAAAATTGTCTGAACGCATCGGTCAGACGTCCACCTTCCCCACCGCTCCTTCTGCTACTGACCGAAGCCTCAGCAACTCGTCGTCCAGGACCAGGAGTTTGTAACCTCCCAGTTTCTGGGAACGCGTTGCACAGACCTTTCTGCAAGGCCTCCCTGAGATGTCTCATCCTCTGCTCCCTCTGCGACGGCAAGATAAGGTCCGCAACCTTACCCTTGTACCGTGGATCAAGGAGAGTGGCCAGCCAGTAATGGTCCCTCTCCTTGATCCGAAGAACACGAGGATCCTTCCGCAGGCTTTGCAGGATCAGGGAGGCCATGCAGCGTAGGTTAGCTGAGGCATTCGGTCCGGAGTCTTCTGGGTCACTGAGGATGACATGATCGCCAGCCACCTCCTCCCAGCCACGTACAAGTCCACTGGTTTGTTGGGACTGTACATCATCCCTAAAAGACTGCTGCTGCTGATGCTGAGTGCCAGGCTCCACCTCCATGCTCACACAATCCTCCTCCTCCTCCTCCTCCTCATCCTCTTCCTGTGTGATGGGTGGGACAGAAGGAACACTGTCCGGATAAAGGGGGCCTTGAGAGGCAAGGAAGTCCTCCTCTTCCTGCCTCTGTTCTGCCTCAAGTGCCCTGTCCATTATCCCACGCAGCGTATGCTCCAACAGGTGGACAAGAGGTACAGTGTCACTGATGCATGCACTGTCACTGCTCACCATCCTCGTGGCCTCCTCAAATGGTGAGAGGACAGTGCATGCATCCCTGATCATGCTCCACTGGCGTGGGGAAAAAAAGCCAAGCTCCCCTGACCCTGTCCTGGTGCCGTAGTCGCAAAGGTACTCATTGATGGCCCTCTGCTGCGTGTGCAGTCGCTGCAGCATGGCCAACGTTGAGTTCCACCTGGTGGGCATGTCACATATTAGGCGGTTCTTGGGCAGGTTCAGCTCCTTTTGCAGCTCAGTCAGCCGAGCACTGGCATTATAAGATCGGCGGAAATGCACACAGACTTTCCTGGCCTGCCTCAGGACATCCTGTAAGCCTGGGAACCTGCCCAAGAACCGCTGCACCACCAGGTTGAGGACGTGAGCCATACAGGGCACATGGGTGAGCTGCCCCTGTCGCAGGGCGGAGAGGAGGTTGGTGCCATTGTCAGAAACGACCATTCCTGGCTTAAGCTGGCGTGGCGTCAACCACCTCTCGGCCTGCCCCTGCAGAGCTGCCAGAACCTCTGGCCCAGTGTGGCTCCTGTCCCCCAAACACACCAGCGCAAGCACGGCATGGCATCTTTTTGCCTGCGTACTTGCGTAGCCCCTTGTACGCCTACGGAGCACCGCTGGTTCCGAGGACAGAGCACTGGAGGAAGAAGAAGAGGAGGAGGGGGTGGAGGAGAGAGGTGTGTCACAACCAGTAGCAGTAGTAGCATTTTGGAGGCGTGGTGGCGGAACAACCTCCAACACTACTGCACCTTGTCCTGCATCCCTCCCAGCTGCCAATAGAGTGACCCAATGGGCCGTGAAAGAAAGATAACGTCCCTGTCCATGCCTGCTGGACCATGAGTCAGCGGTAATATGCACCTTACCGCTGACCGCCCTGTCCAGCGAGGCATGGACATTGCCTTCCACATGCCGGTAGAGAGACGGAATCGCCTTCCGTGAGAAAAAGTGGCGTTTGGGAACCTGCCACTGAGGAACCGCACATTGAACAAACTCACGGAAGGGGGCCGAGTCTACCAACTGAAAAGGCAGCAGTTGAAGTGCTAGCAATTTAGCCAAGCTAGCATTCAACCGCTGGGCATGTGGATGGCTGGGAGTGTACTTCTTTCGACGGTCCAGCAGCTGGGGCAGGGAAATTTGCCTGCTACAATCGGACGTCGGTGTACTGCAAGTACTTGGTTGTGACACACCTAATTCTACACCTTCAGTCCTCTCAGAGCAGCTTTCAGAGAGGACTGAAGATGTAGTGGGGATGGAGATCCCAGCTGATGAGGAGCAAGGAGAGGTCCGCTTTGTTCTTTGGTGTGGGTCTTTTATGTGTGCTTGCCAACGAGCTGCATGGCAGGTCGACATATGTCTGCTCATGCTTGTGGTGCCCAAGCGGCTGATGTTTTGGCCACGCGAGATACGCTTGAGACAAATATTGCAAATAGCAGTGGTGCGATCTGATGCACTCGTCTCAAAAAAGGCCCACACCAAAGAACTTTTCTGATAACGTGCAGAGGCAGCGCCCTGCACAGGCGGAGCTCTGCGGTGTGGTACAGTTGCTGTGCTGGCCTCTAGCTGGCCTCCAGGGGGCATCCTGCCTCGTTGGACATGTGACGCCGCATCCTCCTCCTCCTCGTCCTCCTCCTCATCCTCTCTCCCTTCAGGCACCCACGTGGAGTCAGTGACCTCATCATCCCCTCCCTCTTCACCACTAGAGCAAACCTGGCAGTAAGCTGCAGCTGGTGGAACAGTACTGCCAGATTGCTGTCCTTCAGCATCCCCTCTCTCTGCGCGCACACTACTGACTTCCTCAAGCTGGGTATCATCATCCGAGCCTTCGAATCGTTGGGCATCCTCCTGGAGCATGTACCCAACACTGTGCTCAAAGAGTTCGGGGGACTCCTCAGGAGGACATGGTGGGTCTAGGGAAGGGGTGGCTGATGATGCCATTGAGTACGCGTTGGCAGCTGCTCTGCCAGTACCCTGAGCCTGGGTGAGAGAGGATGAGGAGGATGAGGAGGGCTTGGTCATCCATTCTACCAAGCCTTCAGCATGATGCGGCTCCACATGTCCAGCTGCCGAAAACAAAGACAAGCGTGTCCCATGGCCACGTGCTGATGACGATGCACGACCACGTCCACGGCCAGCACTGTTGTCTCTAGAAACAGAGCCTGCCTGCCCCCTGTGTTCTTGCCTCTGCACGCTCTGCCTCTCCTTGGCGGTCTTCCAGCCATTGTAGTCGGTAGTGTATATAGTATAAAAAATAGAGCTCCTATGTGTGCTCACAACACACTGTAGGTCCTATGGGTGCTGACACTAACACACTATAGGTACTATGTGTGCTGCTGACAAGAAAATATAGGAGCTCTGTTTGCTGCCACTAACACACTAGAAGTCCTATGGGTGCTGCTGAGAAGAAAATATAGGAGCTCTGTGTGATGCCACTAACACACTAGAAGTCCTATGGGTGCTTCTGCGAAAAAATATAGGAGCTCTGTGTGATGCCACTAACACACTAGAAGTCCTGTGGGTGCTGCTGAGAAGAAAATATAGGAGCTCTGTGTGATGCCACTAACACACTAGAAGTCCTATGGGTGCTTCTGCGAAAGAAAATATAGGAGCTCTGTGTGATGCCACTAACACACTAGAAGTCCTGTGGGTGCTGCTGAGAAGAAAATATAGGAGCTCTGTGTGATGCCACTAACACACTACTAGTCCTATGGGTGCTTCTGAAAGAAAATATAGGAGCTCTGTGTGATGCCACTAACACACTAGAAGTCCTATGGGTGCTTCTGGGAAGAAAATATAGGAGCTCTGTGTGATGCCACTAACACACTAGAAGTCCTATGGGTGCTTCTGAGAAGAAAATATAGGAGCTCTGTGTGATGCCACTAACACACTAGAAGTCCTATGGGTGCTTCTGGAAAGAAAATATAGGAGCTCTGTGTGATGCCACTAACACACTAGAAGTCCTATGGGTGCTTCTGGGAAAGAAAATATAGGAGCTCTGTGTGATGCCACTAACACACTAGAAGTCCTATGGGTGCTTCTGCGAAGAAAATATAGGAGCTCTGTGTGATGCCACTAACACACTAGAAGTCCTGTGGGTGCTGCTGAGAAGAAAATATAGGAGCTCTGTGTGATGCCACTAACACACTAGAAGTCCTATGGGTGCTTCTGGGAAGAAAATATAGGAGCTCTGTGTGATGCCACTAACACACAATAGAAGTCCTATGGGTGCTTCTGGGAAGAAAATATAGGAGCTCTGTGTGATGCCACTAACACACTAGAAGTCCTATGGGTGCTTCTGGGAAGAAAATATAGGAGCTCTGTGTGATGCCACTAACACACAATAGAAGTCCTATGGGTGCTTCTGGGAAGAAAATATAGGAGCTCTGTGTGATGCCACTAACACACTAGAAGTCCTATGGGTGCTTCTGGGAAGAAAATATAGGAGCTCTGTGTGATGCCACTAACACACTAGAAGTCCTATGGGTGCTTCTGGGAAGAAAATATAGGAGCTCTGTGTGATGCCACTAACACACTAGAAGTCCTATGGGTGCTTCTGGGAAGAAAATATAGGAGCTCTGTGTGATGCCACTAACACACTATTGAAGTCCTATGGGTGCTTCTGGGAAGAAAATATAGGAGCTCTGTGTGATGCCACTAACACACTAGAAGTCCTATGGGTGCTTCTGAGAAGAAAATATAGGAGCTCTGTGTGATGCCACTAACACACTAGAAGTCCTATGGGTGCTTCTGGGAAGAAAATATAGGAGCTCTGTGTGATGCCACTAACACACTAGAAGTCCTATGGGTGCTTCTGGGAAGAAAATATAGGAGCTCTGTGTGATGCCACTAACACACTAGAAGTCCTATGGGTGCTTCTGGAAGAAAATATAGGAGCTCTGTGTGATGCCACTAACACACAATAGAAGTCCTATGGGTGCTTCTGGGAAGAAAATATAGGAGCTCTGTGTGATGCCACTAACACACTAGAAGTCCTATGGGTGCTTCTGGGAAGAAAATATAGGAGCTCTGTGTGATGCCACTAACACACTAGAAGTCCTATGGGTGCTTCTGGGAAGAAAATATAGGAGCTCTGTGTGATGCCACTAACACACTAGAAGTCCTATGGGTGCTTCTGGGAAGAAAATATAGGAGCTCTGTGTGATGCCACTAACACACAATAGAAGTCCTATGGGTGCTTCTGGGAAGAAAATATAGGAGCTCTGTGTGATGCCACTAACACACTAGAAGTCCTATGGGTGCTTCTGGGAAGAAAATATAGGAGCTCTGTGTGATGCCACTAACACACTAGAAGTCCTATGGGTGCTTCTGGGAAGAAAATATAGGAGCTCTGTGTGATGCCACTAACACACTAGAAGTCCTATGGGTGCTTCTGGGAAGAAAATATAGGAGCTCTGTGTGATGCCACTAACACACTAGAAGTCCTATGGGTGCTTCTGGGAAGAAAATATAGGAGCTCTGTGTGATGCCACTAACACACAATAGAAGTCCTATGGGTGCTTCTGGGAAGAAAATATAGGAGCTCTGTGTGATGCCACTAACACACTAGAAGTCCTATGGGTGCTTCTGGGAAGAAAATATAGGAGCTCTGTGTGATGCCACTAACACACTAGAAGTCCTATGGGTGCTTCTGGGAAGAAAATATAGGAGCTCTGTGTGATGCCACTAACACACTAGAAGTCCTATGGGTGCTTCTGGGAAGAAAATATAGGAGCTCTGTGTGATGCCACTAACACACTAGAAGTCCTATGGGTGCTTCTGGGAAGAAAATATAGGAGCTCTGTGTGATGCCACTAACACACAATTGAAGTCCTATGGGTGCTTCTGGGAAGAAAATATAGGAGCTCTGTGTGATGCCACTAACACACAATAGAAGTCCTATGGGTGCTTCTGGGAAGAAAATATAGGAGCTCTGTGTGATGCCACTAACACACAATAGAAGTCCTATGGGTGCTTCTGGGAAGAAAATATGGGAGCTCTGTGTGATGCCACTAACACACTAGAAGTCCTATGGGTGCTTCTGGGAAGAAAATATAGGAGCTCTGTGTGATGCCACTAACACACTAGAAGTCCTATGGGTGCTTCTGGGAAGAAAATATAGGAGCTCTGTGTGATGCCACTAACACACAATTGAAGTCCTATGGGTGCTTCTGGAGAAGAAAATATATAGGAGCTCTGTGTGATGCCACTAACACACTAGAAGTCCTATGGGTGCTTCTGGGAAGAAAATATAGGAGCTCTGTGTGATGCCACTAACACACTAGAAGTCCTATGGGTGCTTCTGGGAAGAAAATATAGGAGCTCTGTGTGATGCCACTAACACACAATAGAAGTCCTATGGGTGCTTCTGGGAAGAAAATATAGGAGCTCTGTGTGATGCCACTAACACACAATAGAAGTCCTATGGGTGCTTCTGGGAAGAAAATATAGGAGCTCTGTGTGATGCCACTAACACACTAGAAGTCCTATGGGTGCTTCTGGGAAGAAAATATAGGAGCTCTGTGTGATGCCACTAACACACTAGAAGTCCTATGGGTGCTTCTGGGAAGAAAATATAGGGAGCTCTGTGTGATGCCACTAACACACAAAAGTCCTATGGGTGCTTCTGGGAAGAAAATATGGAGCTCTGTGTGATGCCACTAACACACTAGAAGTCCTATGGGTGCTTCTGGGAAGAAAATATGGGAGCTCTGTGTGATGCCACTAACACACTAGAAGTCCTATGGGTGCTTCTGGGAAGAAAATATAGGAGCTCTGTGTGATGCCACTAACACACTAGAAGTCCTATGGGTGCTTCTGGGAAGAAAATATAGGGAGCTCTGTGTGATGCCACTAACACACTAGAAGTCCTATGGGTGCTTCTGGGAAGAAAATATGGGAGCTCTGTGTGATGCCACTAACACACTAGAAGTCCTATGGGTGCTTCTGGGAAGAAAATATAGGGAGCTCTGTGTGATGCCACTAACACACTAGAAGTCCTATGGGTGCTTCTGGGAAGAAAATATAGGAGCTCTGTGTGATGCCACTAACACACTAATTGAAGTCCTATGGGTGCTTCTGGGAAGAAAATATGGAGCTCTGTGTGATGCCACTAACACACTAGAAGTCCTATGGGTGCTTCTGGGAAGAAAATATAGGGAGCTCTGTGTGATGCCACTAACACACTAGAAGTCCTATGGGTGCTTCTGGGAAGAAAATATGGGAGCTCTGTGTGATGCCACTAACACACTAGAAGTCCTATGGGTGCTTCTGGGAAGAAAATATGGGAGCTCTGTGTGATGCCACTAACACACTAGAAGTCCTATGGGTGCTTCTGGGAGAAAATATAGGAGCTCTGTGTGATGCCACTAACACACTAGAAGTCCTATGGGTGCTTCTGGGAAGAAAATATGGGAGCTCTGTGTGATGCCACTAACACACTAGAAGTCCTATGGGTGCTTCTGGGAAGAAAATATGGGAGCTCTGTGTGATGCCACTAACACACTAGAAGTCCTATGGGTGCTTCTGGGAAGAAAATATAGGAGCTCTGTGTGATGCCACTAACACACAAGAAGTCCTATGGGTGCTTCTGGGAAGAAAATATAGGAGCTCTGTGTGATGCCACTAACACACTAGAAGTCCTATGGGTGCTTCTGGGAAGAAAATATGGGAGCTCTGTGTGATGCCACTAACACACTAGAAGTCCTATGGGTGCTTCTGGGAAGAAAATATGGAGCTCTGTGTGATGCCACTAACACACTAGAAGTCCTATGGGTGCTTCTGGGAAGAAAATATGGGAGCTCTGTGTGATGCCACTAACACACTAGAAGTCCTATGGGTGCTTCTGGGAAGAAAATATGGGAGCTCTGTGTGATGCCACTAACACACTAGAAGTCCTATGGGTGCTTCTGGGAAGAAAATATGGGAGCTCTGTGTGATGCCACTAACACACTAGAAGTCCTATGGGTGCTTCTGGGAAGAAAATATGGGAGCTCTGTGTGATGCCACTAACACACAGAAGTCCTATGGGTGCTTCTGGGAAGAAAATATAGGAGCTCTGTTTGCTGCCACTAACACACTAGAAGTCCTATGGGTGCTTTTGGGGTGCAATGCTGTGCTAACAGCACTGCGGTTGGTACTACTGAAATACTGTACTAACAGTAAAACACGCACCAGACTAATCCCCAGCAGCAGCTAATAACACACTAACCAGCAGCAATGGACGATCAATGACAGGTAGCAATGGTTTAGCAAATAAATAGCCAATGGTTTAGCAAAGAAGAGCAAATCTTTCTGTAGCAATGATTCAAGCAAAGACACAGAATCAGCCTGATCTCTCCTAAAGCCGGAACTCATGTGACCGGCGCCGACGGCGTGGCGGCCTTTTAAATGGTGGGGCGTGTACTAAAGCCCCTGAGCTTTAATTGGCTACAGGCGTCCTGCCTGTAGCCAATTATTGCTCTCCGAGTTTCCGGCGCTGTGATTGGCCAAGCATGCGGGGTCACAGTGCATGCTTGGCCAATCATCAGCCAGCAATGCACTGCGCCGGCCGCGCCGGCCGCAATGCATTGCGGGGCCGCTCGCATCACACGAATGTGATGCGAACGGCCCAAATAGTTCTGGGCTCGCCGAGCGAGCGAACGCCCGGTGCTCGATGCGAACGTGGGTTCGCATCGAGCACCGGGCCCATCCCTACCCTTTGTGAAGAGAGTAGGTTTAATCAAGCAAAGTGAGACAGTATTCCTCTAGGAAATCCCGTCAGGTAGTGGTTTGTAAGAACAGAATGGCTAAAAGTGGCAGCTCCAAACAAGCATCCTCTGACAGTAGAGGGGAATAGGTGTCTGCACTGTGTTAAAAAGGATGTTGGGTTTGCACCTGCTCACCAGTCCTCTGTGCAATGACACAACGATAATCCCAGGTACTGGTTCAGGCTCCTAGCGATGTTGTAAGGCACTAGATCACCTCCTGTCGGCCGATCAGAATGGGTGGTAGCTGAGCTGGCAGGGTGATCGGACAATGGCCAACGGGACACCTAGATGGGTCTTGTGATCCTTGAAGCGGTATGGATCATTTCTGCTGGGTAAAACTGGATTGCTGAGCAGGGTCCCTGGGCTAAACGATGGCGATCCATGTGGGTATCACTGTTACGGGCTCCTCTCTCCTCAGTCTCATGAAAAGTGTGGCTCTCTCTCTCTCAGATGCTGGTAGACAGTGTGTCTCTCTCTCTCTCTCAGGTGGAGTTCCACCACACAGTCCCATTACCTCACCACGCCTGTCCTCTGTCTCCTCTCCTCACGGTAACTCTCTTGGTAGTCTCCAGAGAATAGTGGCTTTCTCCCCCTGTGTTGGGGCACACAGTCCCTGGTGTCAGCGTGTGCCTCTCTCTTCACTGTGTCCCAGCAAAGGACTTTTTGAGCCTTGGTATCTCCCTCTCTTTTTAGCAATCTCCTATCCTCTGTCTCCTGTCAGCACTCTCTATGTAGTGCTGTAGTCTCTCTCTCTCTCTCTATCTCTTTCTTTCACCTCAGTACTTTCCTGTCTTCCATCACCTCAGCACTTCCTGAAACTCCCTTTTTTTTTCCAGTGTGTTCTGTCTCTCTGTTTTCTGGAAGGACAAATCAGCCTCTCTCTGTCTCCATCTTGTGGCCAAAAGGAGAAATTGCATTACAACATGCCTGCTACATATGTGAGATAAGGACCTTGGATTTTAAGATCCATGAGGGCAGGACTGATGTGTATATACAGTACATTATGTAAAGCACTGCATAAAATGTCAGCGCTATATAAAAACTTGTAACAAATAAATGGTGCGAAGGGATAGGCTGTAAAGAGGATGCAGGAGATCAGCAGTATTCAGGATGTAATGAAGGATGACATTTTTTTTTTAAAACACTTCCCTCAGTTCTCCAAGATACATAGCATTTTGCTGTGACGTTCAGCATTAGTGAGGAAAGGGGGAGGGGCAGAGTTGAGGGAGGATCAATGTGGGGGTGGAAGAAGGGTGGGCTCTATGTACTACGGGGAGGGAGCTCTGTGTAATCAGGGGACTAGGGGGTGAGGGGAGCTCAGTACTGGGGAGGAGTGGGTGGAGGGGGGAGTTCAGCACTGGGCGGAGAATGAAGAGGAGTACTGTACCTAGGGAATGTGGGGGTTGCGGCTCGAACCAGGTACCACACCTCTAAGGTTGCCAATGCAGATCAAGTCTAATGTCACACACAGTTGGCAGTTTGTCTGGTTACTCACCGTGGTGCTGGCACCTCACAGGACCCCTGTGCTGAATTACTTTTCTCCTCCTGCCCCCCCCCCCCCCATAGAAAAGCATTCTTAGTGATGCTGCAGCTACTGTTTATTAGCTATTTAGCAATGATATTTGCAGTGTCACTAAAAAATGCTTTTCTATAGGACGGGCAGGAGGAGCAGAGTGATTCAGCGCTTGGTGTGCTGTGAGGTCACACTCCTCCTGCATAGGCCCTGCCCACATAGCATCATGCTGCCATATGCAATCTCTGGCAGAAAGTGGGGCACCCAAGCCTCAGCACAAATTTAAAAGGGAGAACCGGCCTGAAACTGTAAGACCTATATTAAAGTGGAACTTTAGTCCTGGGTTTTAAAATGGGCAGACAGGCAGGACATTTAATGCAGAAGAGACATGCATTGTCTCTTCTGCATTAAAGTTACTTACCTGCCTGTCCGCCGCTGTACAGTGAGCCACGCACACCCTCCGTGGAGCCAACACTGCTCTATGGGCGGTCGGATGTGAACGGACTCTGCTGTCCGTTTACACCTAACTGCGATCTGAACGATCTAGAGGGAGGGGAACAGATCCACTTCACAATCCACTTTGTTTTTAGCGGACTGGATTGTATTGGAGATTACACCCACTGCTCCATAGAGAAGAATGGAGGGTCCAATTGGGTCCTCTGAAAAATGGACAGGCTGATCCAATTGGACTGTTCATGTGAAAGGAAGGGGTGGGACAAATTTAGATGGGGAGAGGTCACCTGATTTTAGTCTTGCCTCAGGCAGCACAAAACCATGAATACACCACTGCCTACAAGACCTACATTAATCTCTCCTAAATAGTTTGTCAGCAGGAACTTCCAATGCTTTACCTATCACAAATAGAGCACATTGTGTAATATATATGGCTGCAGCCTCATCCTTACAGTAAAATAGCTGGCTTATCCAAAAGTCCCCCTTTTGGCCCTTCTAACCCAGGACCCCCCTCCCTCTGAGACTAATTTGCGATTTATTAGTCCACATTGTATGTATAGCAAAAGTTTTGGTTAACAAAGTGTTTTTGTATGTGGTAATAATAGTCTTATTTTATTAACCTAGTCTTGTAAAAATTTGCAATAGTTTCATAGCAAAGACACAATTAGGATACAAACTTTTAGTTCTCTGCTTTCAGAAAATGTATAATTAAACTAAACCATTGGCTAGTCCACATGAAGTGAAAAAAGGAGCAGCAAAAAAAAGGTTAAAGTGAGTTGTAGACAGTTTTCAGTAACCTGAGCTGGAAATCTTTTGTATACAGTATACCTTAGCAGCTAGTGCATACCATTAACATAAAAGCAATTAGAGTTGATTAACCTTTAATTACCTTGCTGGCTCAAATTTGTATCGCTTTATACAGATGGAATCCACTGACTATAAACTTTGCTTTCGCAGACTGTACAAATTTGTACTAATGCCTCTTGGACAGGATTACTGAGCAGTTTTGTTTGCATACAATTGGAACTTTGTACAGTAGCTCTGAATAATCAGTTGATTTAGGACTGTCATAAGAATATGTCCTGCTCCTAGAGGCCAAAGTTCTTGACCAAGTTTCATAAATATTCTATCTGAATATTATATTATGTAATTTCCAAAACAATAACCATAGCATCAAGTAAGAT
Organism: Lithobates sylvaticus; assembly: GCA_028564925.1. Lineage (NCBI taxonomy): Eukaryota > Metazoa > Chordata > Amphibia > Anura > Ranidae > Lithobates > Lithobates sylvaticus. The sequence continues at coordinate 277,355,794 of CM053027.1, read as the reverse complement.
ACTAAGCACATACCAGGATACACTCACTGGGGTCCATCCCTACTGGCAATTAGGGTAACACTCAGGATGGCAACTTAATTAATCATTGCATGGTGACCAATATTCCAGAAAAATACTTTAAAACTATAAAGTGAAAAATACTTTTAAAAAAACAGGAGCATACTGGATTAAGCAGGTAGTTTATTTTATTTAATGTTTAAAAATGCATTTAAATACATCAAATTTAAGCAAGCATACATAAAGAAGAAGAACACATATGAGTATCCTCAACCACAAGACTTGTTAGCAAATAGAGTAGAAGACATTCAAGGAGATTCCACTGCCACTATCAGTTCAAAGAGACTATTACTAAAGCCAGCCATAGACAGTTTGAATCTTGGCTGGTTCAGCAGGGAGCAAACGAAATTCAAATTATGTTACATAGTTACATAGTTACATAGTTAGTTAGGTTGAAAAAAGACACAAGTCCATCCAGTTCAACCACTAATAAAAAAAATAAAATAATATTATACAATCCAATATACCCCATTCTATACCCACAGTTGATCCAGAGGAAGGCAAAAAACCCCAGTAGCGCATGCTCCAATTTGCTAAAGCAGGGGAAAAAAAATTCCTTCCTGATCCCCCCGAGAGGCAATCAGATGTTCCCCGGATCAACTTTACCTATAAATGTTGGTACCCAGTTATATTATGTACATTTAGGAAAGTATCCAGGCCTTTCTTAAAGCAATCTACTGAGCTGGCCAGGACCACCTCTGCAGGGAGTCTATTCCACATTTTCACAGCTCTTACTGTGAAGAAACCTTTCCGTATTTGGAGATGAAATCTCCTTTCCTCTATGTATGGGCAGGCTGATTGTACCCAAGTTGATCGATCAATCAACTTAGATACAACCAGCCTGTCAGCTTTTTAATGCACCAGTGTGTCCTGCTGGCAGAGACGGCTCCCAGTAACCCCCCGGGAGAACACATTAGCTCCATGGGAAGGATTTTCCCATCAACACTGACTGTGCTGATGGGGAATCAATGATTTTCTTTACCGAAAAAGAAAATTGCACCATCTATAGCGGCTTAACTCAGCCTAAGTTCTCCCGATTAATTTCTCTACAGCCAAGATCATTCTTATTAAGCACTGATCGTGCTAATTAGGAGCCAAAAAATAACATGTACTTATGTTAAAAGCCCACCTCTTACACCACCAAAGACCACTACATGCAGCCACAGACCAGGACATGCCTTTAAATAATGGGCATATCATATAAGACTGACGCCCTGACATCAGCATACATGCAGTGAAAAATTCCAACTGTGTGCCTTATCTGTATGCTGTTCTGGATTGGTTGTGAGGTAAAGGTTGTGCTTAGCGCTCATAAACAAATATGCACCTCACTAAAAAGAAAATATAAAATTCTGTGTTAACTCTGTATATTTTTTTCATGTACTTTACTATCTAGAAAATGTTTTCCCTCCCTAGCAATCTAGAGTTATTGCAAACTCTTAATCTTTATTTATTAACTCTGACATCCCAGCTAACCAACCAGTGGAACATCCCTTCAATCCCTTCCAACAGGTACAGATCATGTAGCCTTTCAACTTAGATCTCCAAAACCACAGGTAACCTGGAATAATTTTTTTTGCCATTATAGCAACTGACTGCAGAAATGTCTTTCCTCATAGCTGATAAAAGAAGGAAGGGTTGCCCCAAGGGATTTGTGGAGGTGGGGTTAGATAGCACAGTAGAAACGAGTATATAAAAATATATAAATTATTTATCATCATTGTAACAAGAAAAAAAAGGAAAAAACAACAATAAAAAATTGCAGATAACAATTGACAATATATGTGCAGAGACTCTGATTAGGATAACATAAAAGCTCTAAGTGATAAGGGCATAATTCATTATGTTCCTAATATCCAACATGTTTTGGATTAATTTTTATATATATTTAAGTCCTTCTTCAGGGATCTCAGAGAGAGACTGCAATATCTATTAAATGTATAAAGAAGTATAATTAACATCAATATAATATCGTATAGAATATGGCATATATGCAGGAATCAAAGCAGTAGGGGAGGGGGGAGAGAAAAAGGGAGAAACAAAAACAAAAACAAAAAATACACTTACTGGGTGGCTTCAGAAGGTGAGGAATGATGTTATTGTTTGGAAAAACCAAACAGAGATCCGGGCCCTCAAGTTCCAGATTGATGCAACAAAGGTTACTAAGTCTCAGACTTCAATTTAGATTTAGTGCCAAAAAACTGAAAAAAAAACTCGCAGCAGACAGCCTAGTCAGTATTGCATAGTAGCTCTGGCTGCAACTCACATAAAGAGCACCCAGTTTACAAACTTTATATTTCATACAAAATATATGTATAAATTATTTATTGTCTGGTATTGAGTATTAAAGGTAGGATAAGAACCCAAAATAGTTGATAAGTTAAGACTATGTAGCTCTGCAGACCACCTTCCTCTAGGCCTGTTGGTAGTGTCTATTGATACATATGCATCTCCTTGGATTGGGGAGTGTAGAGATCCATTTAACCATTTCATTATCATAATTGGGGATTTTAATATCATAATGGGGGATTTTAATTATCCAGACATAGACTGGGCGGAGGGAACCGTGCATTCATCTAAGGCTCACCAGTTCCTAAATGTTTTGCAGAACAATTTTATGGGTCAGATGGTAGACACCCCAACTAGAAATAAAGCGTTACTGGATCTACTGATTACCAACAATACAGACCTGATCACGGATGTGGAAATACGGGGCAATTCAGGGAACAGCGATCACAGGTCAATTGGCTTCCGTATTAATCACACAAATAGGAAACATAAGGGGAATACAAAGACAATGAATTTCAAAAGAGCCAACTTCCCTAAACTATGAACCTTACTAGAAGGCATGAATTGGGATAAAATGTTAGGAACAAAGAACGCGGAGGAGAGATGGGTTTGCTTTAAGAGCATATTAAATAAGGGCATTAGCCAATGCATCCCATTGGGTAATAAATTTAAAAGAGCAAACAAAAGTCCTGGATGGCTTAACGCCAATGTAAAAATGCATATAAAAGGATTTAAAAAAATACAAGGTTGAGGGATCATCATCAGCATTCAGACTTTATAAAGAATTCAACAAGAAATGTAAGGTTGCAATAAGGAAAGCTAAGATAGAACATGAAATACACATAGCGGAGGAGAGCAAAAAAAATCCCAAGAACTTCTTTAAGTATGTAAACAGTAAAAAAGGGAGGACAGACCATATTGACCCCATAAAGAATGAGGAAGGACATCTGGTTACAAAAGGATGGGGAGATGGCGAAGGTATTGAATTTATTCTTCTCCTCAGTCTTCACGAGGGAATCGGGGGGCTTCAGTAACCAAAACTGCAGTGTTTATCCTCATGACACATCACAGGAAGAACCTCCATTGTTAACAGAGGACAGAATTAAAATTAGACTTGGGAAACTTAACATTAATAAATCACTGAGACCAGATGGCTTGCACCCGAGGGTACTTAGGAAATTCAGTCAAGTAATTACCAGACCATTGTTCCTAATTTTTACTGACAGTCTACTGACTGGAATGGTACCAGCTGATTGGAGAAAAGATAATGTAGCACCAATATTTAAAAAAGGCCCAAAATATATCCCTGGGAATTACAGACCAGTTAGCCTAATATTAATAGTATGTAAACTCTTGAACGGGATGATAAGGGACTATATACAAGATTTTAGTAATGAGAACGCTATCATTAGCAGTAATCAGCATGGATTCATGAAGAATCTTTCTTGCTAAACCAATCTACTAACCTTCTATGAGGAGGTGAGTTGCCATCTAGATAAAGGAAGGCCTGTAGATGTGGTGTACCTGGATTTTGCAAAAGCATTTGACACAGTTCCCCATAAACGTTTACTGTACAAAATAAGGTCCGTTGGCATGGACCATAGGGTCAGTACATGGATTGAAAACTGGCTACAAGGGCGAGTTCGAAGGGTGGTGATAAATGGGGAGTACTCGGAATGGTCAGGGGTGGGTAGTGGGGTCCCCAAGGTTCTGTGCTGGGAACAATCCTATTTAATTTGTTCATAAACGACCTGGAGGATGAGGTAAACAGTTCAATCTCTGTATTTGCAGACGATACTAAGCTAAGCAGGGCAATAACTTCTCCGCAGGATGTGGAAACCTTGCAAGAAGATCTGAACAAATGAATGGGGTGGGCAACTACATGGCAAATGAGGTTCAATGTAGAAAAATCTAAAATAATGCATTTGGGTGGCAAAAATATGAATGCAATCTACACACTGGGGGGAGAACCTCTGGGGGAATCTAGGATGGAAAAGGGTCCTAGTAGTTGATAGGCTCAGCAATGGCATGCAATGCCAACCTGCTGCTAACAAAGCAAACAGAATATTGGCATGCATTAAAAAGGGGATCAACTCCAAAGATAAAAAACGATAATTCTCCCACTCTACAAGACTCTGGTCTGGCCGCACCTGGAGTATGCTGTCCAGTTCTGGGCACCAGTCCTCAGGAAGGATTACTGGAAATGGAGCGAGTAGAAAGAAGGGTAACAAAGCTAATAAAGGGTCTGGAGGATATTAGTTATGAGGAAAGGTTGCGAGCACTGAACTTATTCTCTCTGGAGAAGAGACGCTTGAGAGGGGATATGATTTTAATATGCAAATAACATACTGGTGACCCCACAATAGGGATAAAACTTTTTTGCAAAAGGGAGTTTAACAAGACTTGTGTCCACTCATTAAAATTAGAAGAGAAGTTTTGCTACATATTAGTATACTGTTTTAAAAAAAAAAAAAAAAAATCTATATAGATGTCTTTACATATGTGTATATATGGCCTGAGGCATAGAGAATAAGACACAGGGAGAAAGAAAGACTTTATTATTCATGTGACAATATGAAACCAGTACGTACATCAATCTGTGTTGGAACATAAGTATTGTAAAGTAACCGTAACATGTTTGTATGTTTTGTTGGCAAATAAAAAACTTTAAAAAAAAAAAAATTAGAAGAGAAGAGGTTCAACCTTAAACTATGTAGAGGGTTCTTTACTGTAAGAGCAGCAAGGATGTGGAATTCCCTTCCACAGGCGGTGGTCTCAGCGGGGGCCATTGATAGTTTCAAGAAACTATTAGATAAGCACCTGAACGACCGCAACATACAGGGATATACAATGTAATACTGACATATAATCACACACACACACAGGTTGGACTTGATGGATTTGTGTCTTTTTTTCAACCTCACCTACTATGTAACTATGTATGTAACTATGTAACCAAACCGTCGGGGAGAGGCACCGTGTATCTCTGGCCTGGTAAAGCACTTCGTAATATCTTCCATGAGACTGTGTAGCTGCCAAATTCACTGAGCCACCGGGGAGAGGTAGTTTCATGCCAGTGGTGTAACTAGAACCTTCAGGGCCCCGGTGCAAGAAACCATGAAGGGCCCCCCTGAACCCCAGCCGAGGCCCTTCCCTCCGAGTCTGGTGGTGGGACTCCAGGGCTCGGTCACAGGTACGAGTCTAAACAGACCTATGATGTTACACCTTTGAGACAAAGATGAAGAAGGGAAAGGGAAATTGGGACCCTGTCCTCTGGGGAGAAGTGGGCCCTGTCCCCTGGAGAGATTGGGTCCTTGTCCTTAGGGGAGAGATGGGGTCCCTGACCTTAGGGGAGATGGGGTCCTTGTCCTCAGGTGAGAAGGGGTCCTTGTCCCTAAGGGAAATGGGGTCCCTGTCCTCTGGGGAGAAGTGGGTCCTGTCCCTAAGGGAAATGGGGTCCCTGTCCTCTGGGGAGAAGTGGGCCCTGTCCCCAGGGAAGATGGGTTCCCTGTCCCCAGGGGAGAGATGGGGTCCCTGACCTTAGGGGAGACTGGGTCCTTGTCCTCATGTGAGAAGGGGTCCTTGTCCCCAAGGGAAATGGGGTCCCTGTCCTCTGGGGAGAAGTGGGTCCTGTCCCTAAGGGAAATGGGGTCCATGTCCTCTGGGAAGATGGGGTCCCTCTCCCCAGGGAAGATGGGGCCCCTGTCCCCAGGGGAGAGATGGGGTCCCTGACCTTAGGGGAGATGGGGTCCCTGTCCCCATGTGAGAAGGGGTTCCTGCCCCCAAGGGAAATGGGGTCCCTGTCCTCTGGGGAGAAGTGGGCCCTGTTCCCAGGGGAGATGGGGTTCCCTCAGGTAAGAAGGGGTCTCTGTCCTCAGGTGAGAAGGGGTCCCTGTCCCCATGGAAAATGGGGTCCCTGTCCTCACGGGAAATGAGGTCCCTGTCCTCTGGGGAGAAGTTGGCTCTGTCCCCAGAGGAGTTGGTGTCCTTGTCCCCAAGGGAAATGTGGTCCCTGTCCTTTAGGGAGAACTGGGCCCTGGTCTTTAGGGAGAATAGGGCCCTGTCCACCGGGGGAGATGTGGTCCCTGTCCTTAGGGGACATATCTCCCAGAAGACCTGTCAACATCTGTGTATGACAGGGAGGAGGGGGGGTGCTGGCAGACAAGCCTGTGGTGTCCTTTGGGGAGCCGACTCTCATAGGGCTGCACTGCATCTGTGTGCTTAATGTTTGTTTGCCCGGGAGAAGCATGCAGTGCAGTGTAAGCCGGACTCAGGGGGCGGGACTCTGGACAGACGGACAGACACCGGACTGAGCAGCACTGCATGGAGCAGGAGAGGGGGACCCGGAGGAGCGTCAGAGGACACAGGTTGTGTGGGGAATGCACAACTAAAGAGCAGCCATTGCAGTAGTCGAGCATGGAGCTCTGCTAGCCACCCCCCACCTCCAGCCACCCGTGCGCCCGGTGCCTAACCGCCTATGCTGCCACCGGTCATATGTAGAGGGGGTGGCATGGGCCCCTTGCAGCACAGGGCCTGGTTATGCTCGCGACTGCTGCACCCCCTTTAGTTATGCCCCTGTTGCATGCCTCTGGCTTATTGATTTGCTGAAGCAACACCATTCAAGTACAGCCAGCAAACTGGGATTATTCAGATTGGTCCCATTTTGTAATACCGGAAGTGAAGCAACAGTAATCTAACAGTTTTGCAGTAGAGGATTTGTACAAGAGAAGTGATATTCTGCAGGAGTCAAAACAGAGGAGGAGGATCAATAGTCTACAGAAGAGTCTGCAGAGGAAATAGACTGTGAATGTTAGAGGTGCATCATTTCAAGGCTAAAATCTGCTAATCAATGTCTTATCAATGTGATGACAATACACTAATGCCCCATACACACGGTCGGATTTTCCGACGGAAAATGTCCTATCGGACAATGTTGTCGGAACTTCCGACCGTGTGTAGGCTCCATCGGACTTTTTCCGTCGGATTTTCCGACCAAGTTTTATCTCCTGCTCTCAAATTTTCCGCAACAAAGTCCTATCGGACTTTTTCCGATCGCGTGTAGCGAATTCCGACGGACAAAGTGCCACGCATGCTCAGATCACATTACAAGACCATAGCTATTGGCTACTAGCCTCTACGTAGTCCCGTCGTACGCAACAAACGTCACCACGTTCAGAATGATCGGATTTTCCGACAACTTTGTCCGACCATGTGTATGCAACACCAGTGTCGGACAAAATCCGTCGGAAAAAATCCGACGGATTTTGTGCTGGGAATTTCCGACCATGTGTACGGGGCATAAGTGCTATGGGCATCTCATTACTTCCTTTACCCCAACCAAGTTGTATCCCGCAATAAACGCAACAAAACTATGCAAATGACTGCTCATTGTCTCAAATGATATATGGGGGTCTGGCAGCGGAGTGATTGGCGGATTGTTTGTCAGGATTGCTCTTCACCATGGCTACATAAACATAGCACCATCATGTACAAAACGTTATGTTTCCCATGCAATTAAGCTTTTACAAAAGACAGAAAAAAACTAATCAACTCAAAGAAACAAAAGCTTTACATTAAAGACTTAATAGAGACAATACTGTATTAAAGCAGACCTTCAGTCATTTTTTCAACTATTAAATCTTCTGCCCTTGTTGTTTTAACTTTTCTGCCCATAAATATCTTATACAAGCCCGCTTCCTGTTTCTTGTCTGGTCATTATGCTAGGCTTATGGCATCATGCACAGCTCTCTGTCTCACTCTCGTGAAAATTTGCCAGGAAGGGAGGGGGGGTGAGTCATAAGAGGGCCAATGAGGCTGCAGAGCTGGAGGTATGCCTCTGTGTGTCTGTGTAAATCCAGGAAGTGAACAGGCAGCAGCTTTGGCTGCCCACAGTTAAAATGGTTGCAACCAGACTCAGTGAAGGGAGATTTCTGCAGCATATTTAAGTACAGAACCATGTATATATAAAATAATATGCAAAGTGGTTGGAGGGAAGCTTCAGAATGGCAAAGATGTTTTTATTACAAATTATGTGAGCAGACTGCAGTTCCTCTTTAATGTAATGTACCCAACTAATAACAACTTAAAGTACATAACCCATAGATATTAGGTTCACACTACAGTTTGTCTCTTAAAAGCACATCTTCTTTCAGCTGTCAATTTGTACCATAGTTTTGGTGCAACCTACATTAGTGTAATTTACAGTAGTGATGGGTATCTCCATCTAGCGGCTAATGTGCACGCTATTTAGTTCCGAAACCTGCAAGGGGGCCCCAAGGTTTCGCCTGCCTAAGGGCCTCCACAGAGTTTAATGCAGCATGGTTGAAAATAATGTCTGATGAGTCGTCCCAAACACACAATCAAGAACAAGTTATAGGGAAAAAAATTCATCAGCAAGACATCATGGATAGGATTAGGCTTTTTCAAAAAAGAATCATCTTCCATGAGAGCATCTCCAATCAGTGTACTATGTTTACATTTTCCAGACTTTGCTCCGTCAGAGAATAATGAAACTACTTGGAAACCTAATTTAAAAACACTAAGTTAACAAACCTAAACACATTAAATAGAATGTGTACAGGGAGTATCAATCAAGATCTCTACTCTAAATGGATCCAGGTTATAAGGGCATAAGTGGTGTATCCCAGGATTTGCTCCTGCACCATAGCAATTTAGTTGTTAATTTAATAATAATTTATTCATTAATAATAATGAAGAACACTAAACCGTGATTATATCGAATATAACTGTGTATAAGACTTATCTGAAGGTTATAAATTCTGCAAGTTTATCTCAAGTTTACATTGAGCATGTCCAGTAGTGGTGTTAAGTGGTGACTATTTGCAGTTAGGGGAAATAAACCTGCCTTTATTTTTACAAAAAGAACAAGAAGATTCAAATAAAACGGTTAATTTACTAGGGATGAGCCGAACACCCCCAGGTTCGGTTCGCACCAGAACCTGCGAACGGACCGAAAGTTTGCGCGAACGTTAGAACCCTATTAGTTACAATGGACGCGAACGTTCGAAATCTAAAGTGCTAATTATAACGGCCAATATGCATGTTATTGTCATAAAACAGGTTTGGTGACCCAGGTCCTGCCCCAGGGGACATGTATCAATGCAAAAAGAAGTTTTAAAAACTGACGTTTTTTCTGGAGCAGTCATTTTAATGATGCATAAAGCGAAAAAGAATAAGTGAAATATTCCTTTAAATATGGTACCTGGGGGGTGTCTAAAGTATGCCTGTGAAGAGGCATGTGTTTCCCGTGTTTAGAACTGTCCCTGAAAAAAATGACATTTGTAAAGGAAAAAAATAAGCCATTTAAATCTGCTTGCGGCTTTAATGTCATGTCTTGTCCTGGCAATATGGATGAAAATCTTTGAGAAAAATGGCATGGCTACCCCATCACCCCCCCCCCCCCCCCACCCCAGCCCATTACCAGCCCCTTTGGGTCTTGTATGGATATTAAGGGGAACCCCGCACCCAAAATAAAACCCTATACCTACAACCCTATATACTATGAATAGCAGTATACAGGCGGTGCAAACAAGACAGGGACTGTAGGTTTGTTCTCAAGTAAAATTTGTTTGTAATTTTGAACAGGTAAATTTGCCCCTGTAATATTTGTTTTGCTGTCTGTGCACCTGTTCAGAACATTTCACCTCACTTTCCGTCCCAATGACAAATGTTTTTGGAAAAGTGTGGTTTTTATTGAACCAAGGATTGGTGATAAAGCATCAGTAGAGAGGAGATACCGTTTTCCCAAATTAAATCTAACAGGATAGAATTTTCCTTCCTAGGGGTAGATTTCCTCTCACTTCCTGTTTTGTCCTTCCGTTTGCAAGTAGGAGTCGTTTCTAAGTTGGATGTTTGAAAGTAGGGGCCTGCCGTATATACTCTGCAGAAATTTGCCCCATTAGATGTTGGTGTTGCCACAACACTGTAAGCCCTCACAGCTACTCTTGGTGGGCGCTGGAACGCCCTGCTGTGAACTATTATATCAGGAATTGTAATTACATGCCATTGTTGAACAGTGTTAGGAAAAATTGGGCCTTTGGTGGTGGTGGTGCTGGTGCTACAACACTGTAAACCCTGACAGCTACACTTGGTGGGCACAGGAATGGGCCCTGCTGTGAATTATTAGATCAAGAATTGTAATTGCATGCACCTGTTGAACAGGGGCAGAAAAATTTGGAGTTTGGTGGTGGTGGTGGTGGTGGTGGACGGTGTTGCCACAACACTGTAAGCCCTCACAGTTACTCTTGGTGGGCGCAGGAATGGTCCCTGCTGTGAATTATTAGATCAAGAATTGTAATTGCATGCCCCTGTTGAACAGGGGCAGAAAAATTGGGCCCTTGGTGGTGGTGGTGGACGGTGTTGCCACAACACTGTAAGCCCTCACAGTTACTCTTGGTGGGCGCAGGAATGGGCCCTGCTGTGAATTATTAGATCAAGATTTGTAATTACACGCTCCTGTTAAACAGGGGCTGAAAAATTGTGCCTTAGGCACTGGTGCTGGTGCCACAACACTGCAACCCCTCACAGATACTGTACTTGGAGCACAGCAATGAGACCTGTTGCAAAGCATTGCATAAAAAATTGTAATTACACGCCCCTGTTAAACAGGGGCTGAAAAATTGTGCCTTAGGCACTGGTGCTTGTGCCACAACACTGCAACCCCTCACAGATACTGTACTTGGAGCACAGCAATGAGACCTGTTGCAAAGCATTGCATAAAAAAGTTGTAATTACATGCCCCTGTTAAACAGGGTCTGAAAATGGTGCCTTAGGCACTGGTGCTTGTGCCACAACACTGCAACCCCTCAGAGATACTGTACTTGGAGCACAGCAATGAGACCTGTTGCAAAGCATTGCATAAAAAAATTGTAATTACACGCCCCTGTTAAACAGGGGCTGAAAAATTGTGCCTTAGGCACTGGTGCTTGTGCCACAACACTGCAACCCCTCACAGATACTGTACTTGGAGCACAGCAATGAGACCTGTTGCAAAGCATTGCATAAAAAATTGTAATTACACGCCCCTGTTAAACAGGGGCTGAAAAATTGGGCCTTAGCCACTGGTGGTGGCACCCAGAAACAAAAATGTTCTTCCAAGCTATCATCAGGATCATTGAGGAGGAAGAGGATAGTCAGTCCACATAACAGGACAGTCACTCAGCATCAGCATAGGCAGTCTTGAAGGGATGTGACATTTAAAAATAAATTATTCTGTTATATCAGCAGATCCAAGACTGATTCATCTTTATGAAGGTCAGTCAATCAACCGAGTCGGTGGACAGGCGCACCCTGTGATCGGTGACAAAGCCTCCAGCAGCACTGAATGTGCGTTCCGAAAGAACGCTGGATGCAGGACAGGCCAGTAGCTCAATTGCATACTGTGCAAGCTCTGGCCAGTGATCCATCCTCAAGACCCAGTAAGCCAGAGGATTTTCGGTGGGAAAGGTGTCCAAGTCTGACCTTGCCCATAGGTATTCCTGCACCATGTATATCAGACGCTGGCGATGGTTGCTGGAACCGATCATACCTTGGGGCTGCGGACTAAAAAATTGTCTGAACGCATCGGTCAGACGTCCACCTTCCCCACCGCTCCTTCTGCTACTGACCGAAGCCTCAGCAACTCGTCGTCCAGGACCAGGAGTTTGTAACCTCCCAGTCTCTGGGAACGCGTTGCACAGACCTTTCTGCAAGGCCTCCCGAGATGTCTCATCCTCTGCTCCCTCTGCGACGGCAAGATAAGGTCCGCAACCTTACCCTTGTACCGTGGATCAAGGAGAGTGGCCAGCCAGTAATGGTCCCTCTCCTTGATCCGAAGAATACGAGGATCCTTCCGCAGGCTTTGCAGGATCAGGGAGGCCATGCAACGTAGGTTAGCTGAGGCATTCGGTCCGGAGTCTTCTGGGTCACTGAGGACGACATGATCCGCAGCCACCTCCTCCCAGCCACGTACAAGTCCACCGGTTTCTTGGGACTGTAAATCATCCCTAAAAGACTGCTGCTGCTGATGCTGAGTGCCAGGCTCCACCTCCATGCTGACACAATCCTCCTCCTCCTCCTCATCCTCTTCCTGTGTGATGGGTGGGAAAGAAGGAACACTGTCTGGATAAAGGGGGCCTTGAGAGGCAAGGAAGTCCTCCTCTTCCTGCCTCTGTTCTGTCTCAAGTGCCCTGTCCATTATTCCAAGCAGCGTATGCTCCAACAGGTGGACAAGAGGTACAGTGTCACTGATGCATGCACTGTCACTGCTCACCATCCTCGTGGCCTCCTCAAATGGTGACAGGACAGTGCATGCATCCCTTATCATGCTCCACTGGCGTGGTGAAAAAAATCTGAGCTCCCCTGACCCTGTCCTGGTGCCGTAGTTGCACAGGTACTCTCCTGCGTGTGCAGTCACTGCAGCATGGCCAACGTTGAGTTCCACCTGGTGGGCATGTCACATATAAGGCGGTTTTTGGGCAGGTTCAACTCCTTTTGCAGCTCAGCCAGCCGAGCACTGGCATTATATGATCGGCGGAAATGCACACAGACTTTCCTGGCCTGCCTCAGGACATCCTGTAAGCCTGGGTACCTGCCCAAGAACCGCTGCACCACCAGGTTAAGGACGTGAGCCATACAGGGCACATGGGTCAGCTGTCCCTGCCGCAGGGCGGAGAGGAGGTTGGTGTCATTGTCACAAACCACCATTCCTGGCTTAAGCTGGCGTTGCGTCAACCCCCTCTCGGCCTGCCCCTGCAGAGCTGACAGAACCTCTGCCCCAGTGTGGCTCCTGTCCCCCAAACACACCAGCGCAAGAATGGCATGGCATCTTTTTGCCTGCGTACTTGCGTAGCCCCTTGGACGCCTATTGAGCACCGCTGGTTCCGAGGACAGAGCACTCGAAGAGGCCATGGAGGAAGAAGAAGAAGAGGAGGGGGTGGAGGAGAGAGGTGTGTCACAACCAGTAGTAGCATTTTGGAGGCGTGGTGGCGGAACAACCTCCAACACTACTGCACCTTGTCCTGCATCCTTCCCAGCTGCTAAAAAAGTGACCCAATGGGCCGTGAAAGATAGGTAACGTCCCTGTCCATGCCTGCTGGACCATGAGTCAGCGGTAATATGCACCTTACCGCTGACCGCCCTGTCCAGCGAGGCATGACATTGCCTTCCACATGCCAGTAGAGAGCTGGAATCGCCTTCCATGAGAAAAAGTGGCGTTTGGGAACCTGCCACTGAGGAACCGCACATTGAACAAACTCACGGAAGGGGGCCGAGTCTACCAACTGAAAAGGCAGCAGTTGAAGTGCTAGCAATTTAGCAAAGCTAGCATTCAACCACTGGGCATGTGGATGGCTGGGAGTGAACTTCTTTTGACGGTCAAGCAGCTGGGGCAGGAAAATTTGCCTGCTACAATCAGACGTCGGTGTAGGGCTAGCAGAGTGCCCGCAAGTACTTGGCTGTGACACACCTAATTCTACACCTTCATTCCTCTGAGTGCAGCTTTCAGAGAGGACTGAAGGTATAGTGGGGTTTAGGGATGGGCCCGGTGCTCGATGCGAACCCACGTTCGCATCGAGCACCGGGCGTTCGCTCGCTCGGCGAGCCCAGAACTATTTTGGCCGCTCGCATCACGTTCGTGTGATGCGAGCGGCCCCGCAATGCATTGCGGCCGGCGCGGCCGGCGCAGTGCATTGCTGGCTGATGATTGGCCAAGCATGCACTGTGACCCCCGCATGCTTGGCCAATCACAGCCCCGGAAACTCGAAGAGCCATAATTGGCTACAGGCAGGACGCCTGTAGCCAATTACAGCTCAGGGGCTGTAGTACACGCCCCCCCCCTATAAAAGGCCGCCACGCCGTCTGCGCCGGTCACATGCTGTTCCGGCGCAGATTGAGCAGGCTGATTCTGTGACACTCTGCTCGATTTAGTTAGGTAGAGAGATTCACTTACAGAAATTGAGTTAGATAGATTCAGTTACAAAGATTGATTGAGAAAGAGGGGCTTGTAGTGTGTTTGTGGCAGGCAGGCAGAGCTCCTATATTTTGTTACCAGAAGCACCTATAGGACTTGTAGTGTGTTCGTGGCAGGCAGGCAGAGCTCCTATATTTTGTTACCAGAAGCACCTATAGGACTTGTAGTGTGTTCGTGGCAGGCAGGCAGAGCTCCTATATTTTGTTACCAGAAGCACCTATAGGACTTGTAGTGTGTTCGTGGCAGGCAGGCAGAGCTCCTATATTTTGTTCCCAGAAGCACCTATAGGACTTGTAGTGTGTTCGTGGCAGGCAGGCAGAGCTCCTATATTTTGTTCCCAGAAGCACCTATAGGACTTGTAGTGTGTTAGTCCCATCACACACACAGAGCTATATTTTGTTCCCAGAAGCACCTATAGGACTTGAAGTGTGTTAGTCCCATCACACACACAGAGCTATATTTTGTTCCCAGAAGCACCTATAGGACTTGAAGTGTGTTAGTCCCATCACACACACAGAGCTATATTTTGTTCCCAGAAGCACCTATAGGACTTGAAGTGTGTTAGTCCCATCACACACACAGAGCTATATTTTGTTCCCAGAAGCACCTATAGGACTTGAAGTGTGTTAGTCCCATTACACACACAGAGCTATATTTTCTTCCCAGAAGCACCTATAGGACTTGAAGTGTGTTAGTCCCATCACACACACAGAGCTATATTTTGTTCCCAGAAGCACCTATAGGACTTGAAGTGTGTTAGTCCCATCACACACACAGAGCTATATTTTTGTTCCCAGAAGCACCTATAGGACTTGAAGTGTGTTAGTCCCATTACACACACAGAGCTATATTTTCTTCCCAGAAGCACCTATAGGACTTGAAGTGTGTTAGTCCCATCACACACACAGAGCTATATTTTCTTCCCAGAAGCACCTATAGGACTTGAAGTGTGTTAGTCCCATCACACACACAGAGCTATATTTTGTTCCCAGAAGCACCTATAGGACTTGAAGTGTGTTAGTCCCATCACACACACAGAGCTATATTTTGTTCCCAGAAGCACCTATAGGACTTGAAGTGTGTTAGTCCCATCACACACACAGAGCTATATTTTGTTCCCAGAAGCACCTATAGGACTTGAAGTGTGTTAGTCCCATCACACACACAGAGCTATATTTTGTTCCCAGAAGCACCTATAGGACTTGAAGTGTGTTAGTCCCATCACACACACAGAGCTATATTTTGTTCCCAGAAGCACCTATAGGACTTGAAGTGTGTTAGTCCCATCACACACACAGAGCTATATTTTCTTCCCAGAAGCACCTATAGGACTTGAAGTGTGTTAGTCCCATCACACACACAGAGCTATATTTTGTTCCCAGAAGCACCTATAGGACTTGAAGTGTGTTAGTCCCATCACACACACAGAGCTATATTTTGTTCCCAGAAGCACCTATAGGACTTGAAGTGTGTTAGTCCCATCACACACACAGAGCTATATTTTGTTCCCAGAAGCACCTATAGGACTTGAAGTGTGTTAGTCCCATCACACACACAGAGCTATATTTTGTTCCCAGAAGCACCTATAGGACTTGAAGTGTGTTAGTCCCATCACACACACAGAGCTATATTTTGTTCCCAGAAGCACCTATAGGACTTGAAGTGTGTTAGTCCCATCACACACACAGAGCTATATTTTGTTCCCAGAAGCACCTATAGGACTTGAAGTGTGTTAGTCCCATCACACACACAGAGCTATATTTTCTTCCCAGAAGCACCTATAGGACTTGAAGTGTGTTAGTCCCATCACACACACAGAGCTATATTTTGTTCCCAGAAGCACCTATAGGACTTGAAGTGTGTTAGTCCCATCACACACACAGAGCTATATTTTGTTCCCAGAAGCACCTATAGGACTTGAAGTGTGTTAGTCCCATCACACACACAGAGCTATATTTTCTTCCCAGAAGCACCTATAGGACTTGAAGTGTGTTAGTCCCATCACACACACAGAGCTATATTTTGTTCCCAGAAGCACCTATAGGACTTGAAGTGTGTTAGTCCCATCACACACACAGAGCTATATTTTGTTCCCAGAAGCACCTATAGGACTTGAAGTGTGTTAGTCCCATCACACACACAGAGCTATATTTTGTTCCCAGAAGCACCTATAGGACTTGAAGTGTGTTAGTCCCATCACACACACAGAGCTATATTTTGTTCCCAGAAGCACCTATAGGACTTGAAGTGTGTTAGTCCCATCACACACACAGAGCTATATTTTCTTCCCAGAAGCACCTATAGGACTTGAAGTGTGTTAGTCCCATCACACACACAGAGCTATATTTTGTTCCCAGAAGCACCTATAGGACTTGAAGTGTGTTAGTCCCATCACACACACAGAGCTATATTTTGTTCCCAGAAGCACCTATAGGACTTGAAGTGTGTTAGTCCCATCACACACACAGAGCTATATTTTCTTCCCAGAAGCACCTATAGGACTTGAAGTGTGTTAGTCCCATCACACACACAGAGCTATATTTTCTTCCCAGAAGCACCTATAGGACTTGAAGTGTGTTAGTCCATCACACAGAGCTCCTATATTTTCTTTGCAGAAGCACCCATAGGACTTCTAGTGTGTTAGTGGCATCACACAGAGCTCCTCTATTTTCTTTGCAGAAGCACCCACAGGACTTCTAGTGTGTTAGTGGCATCACACAGAGCTCCTCTATTTTCTTTGCAGAAGCACCCACAGGACTTCTAGTGTGTTAGTGGCATCACACAGAGCTCCTCTATTTTTTTTTGCAGAAGCACCCACAGGACTTCTAGTGTGTTAGTGGCATCACACAGAGCTCCTCTATTTTCTTTGCAGAAGCACCCACAGGACTTCTAGTGTGTTAGTGGCATCACACAGAGCTCCTCTATTTTCTTTGCAGAAGCACCCATAGGACTTCTAGTGTGTTAGTGGCATCACACAGAGCTCCTATATTTTCTTCTCAGCAGCACCCACAGGACTTCTAGTGTGTTAGTGGCATCACACAGAGCTCCTCTATTTTCTTTGCATAAGCACCCACAGGACTTCTAGTGTGTTAGTGGCATCACACAGAGCTCCTCTATTTTTTTTGCAGAAGCACCCACAGGACTTCTAGTGTGTTAGTGGCATCACACAGAGCTCCTCTATTTTCTTTGCAGAAGCACCCACAGGACTTCTAGTGTGTTAGTGGCATCACACAGAGCTCCTCTATTTTCTTTGCAGAAGCACCCATAGGACTTCTAGTGTGTTAGTGGCATCACACAGAGCTCCTATATATTCTTCTCAGCAGCACCCACAGGACTTCTAGTGTGTTAGTGGCATCACACAGAGCTCCTCTATTTTCTTTGCATAAGCACCCACAGGACTTCTAGTGTGTTAGTGGCATCACACAGAGCTCCTCTATTTTCTTTGCAGAAGCACCCACAGGACTTCTAGTGTGTTAGTGGCATCACACAGAGCTCCTCTATTTTCTTTGCAGAAGCACCCATAGGACTTCTAGTGTGTTAGTGGCATCACACAGAGCTCCTATATATTTCTTCTCAGCAGCACCCACAGGACTACCGACTACAATGGCTGGAAGACCGCCAAGGGGAGGCAGAGCGTGCAGAGCCAAGAACACAGGGCAGGCAGGCTCTGTTTCTAGTGGACGTGGCCGTGGACGTGGACGTGGTCGTGCATCGTCATCAGCACGTGGCCATGGGACACGCGCGTCTTTGTTTTCGGCAGCTGGACATGTGGAGCCGCATCATGCTGAAGGCTTGGTAGAATGGATGACCAAGCCCTCCTCATCCTCCTCATCCTCTCTCACCCAGGCTCAGGGTACTGACAGAGCATCATCAGCCACCCCTTCCCTAGACCCACCATGTCCTCCTGAGGAGTCCCCCGAACTCTTTGAGCACAGTGTTGGGTACATGCTCCAGGAGGATGCCCAACGATTCGAAGGCTCGGATGACGATACCCAGCTTGAGGAATCTGGCAGTACTGTTCCACCAGCTGCAGCTTACTGCCAGGTTTGCTCTAGTGGTGAAGAGGGAGGGGATGATGAGGTCACTGACTCCACGTGGGTGCCTCAAGGGAGAGAGGATGAGGAGGAGGACGAGGAGGAGGAGGATGCGGCGTCACATGTCCAACGAGGCAGGATGCCCCCTGGAGGCCAGGTAGAGGCCAGCACAGCAACTGTACAACACCGCAGAGCTCCGCCTGTGCAGGGCGCTGCCTCTGCACGTTATCAGAAAAGTTCTTTGGTGTGGGCCTTTTTTGAGACGAGTGCAGCAGATCGCACCACTGCTATTTGCAATATTTGTCTCAAGCATATCTCGCGTGGCCAAAACATCAGCCGCTTGGGCACGACAAGCATGACCAGACATATGGCGACCTGCCATGCAGCTCGTTGGCAGGCACACATAAAAGACCCACACCAAAGAACTAAGCGGACCTCTCCTTGCTCCTCCTCAGCTGGGATCTCCATCCCCACTACACCTTCAGTCCTCTCTGAAAGCTGCTCTGAGAGGACTGAAGGTGTAGAATTCGGTGTGTCACAACCAAGTACTTGCAGTACACCGACGTCCCATTGCAGCAGGCAAATTTCCCTGCCCCAGCTGCTGGACCGTAGAAAGAAGTACACTCCCAGCCATCCACATGCCCAGCGGTTGAATGCTAGCCTTGCTAAATTGCTAGCACTTCAACTGCTGCCTTTTCAGTTGGTAGACTCGGCCCCCTTCCGTGAGTTTGTTCAATGTGCGGTTCCTCAGTGGCAGGTTCCCAAACGCCACTTTTTCTCGCGGAAGGCGATTCCGTCTCTCTACCGGCATGTGGAGGGCAATGTCCATGCCTCGCTGGACAGGGCGGTCAGCGGTAAGGTGCATATTACCGCTGACTCATGGTCCAGCAGGCATGGACAGGGACGGTACCTTTCTTTCACGGCCCATTGGGTCACTCTATTGGCAGCTGGGAGGGATGCAGGACAAGGTGCAGTAGTGTTGGAGGTTGTTCCGCCACCACGCCTCCAAAACGCGACTACTGCTACTGGTTGTGACACACCTCTCTCCTCCACCCCCTCCTCTTCTTCTTCCTCCAGTGCTCTGTCCTTGGAACCAGCGGTGCTCCGTAGGCGTACAAGGGGCTACGCAAGTACGCAGGCAAAAAGATGCCATGCCGTGCTTGCGCTGGTGTGTTTGGGGGACAGGAGCCACACTGGGCCAGAGGTTCTGGCAGCTCTGCAGGGGCAGGCCGAGAGGTGGTTGACGCCACGTCAGCTTAAGCCAGGAATGGTCGTTTCTGACAATGGCACCAACCTCCTCTCCGCCCTGCGACAGGGGCAGCTCACCCATGTGCCCTGCATGGCTCACGTCCTCAACCTGGTGGTGCAGCGGTTCTTGGGCAGGTTCCCAGGCTTACAGGATGTCCTGAGGCAGGCCAGGAAAGTCTGTGTGCATTTCCGCCGATCTTATAATGCCAGTGCTCGGCTGACTGAGCTGCAAAAGGAGCTGAACCTGCCCAAGAACCGCCTAATATGTGACATGCCCACCAGGTGGAACTCAACGTTGGCCATGCTGCAGCGACTGCACACGCAGCAGAGGGCCATCAATGAGTACCTTTGCGACTACGGCACCAGGACAGGGTCAGGGGAGCTTGGTTTTTTTTCCCCACGTCAGTGGAGCATGATCAGGGATGCATGCACTGTCCTCTCACCATTTGAGGAGGCCACGAGGATGGTGAGCAGTGACAGTGCATGCATCAGTGACACTGTCCCTCTTGTCCACCTGTTGGAGCATACGCTGCGTGGGATAATGGACAGGGCACTTGAGGCAGAACAGAGGCAGGAAGAGGAGGACTTCCTTGCCTCTCAAGGCCCCCTTTATCCGGACAGTGTTCCTTCTGTCCCACCCATCACACAGGAAGAGGATGAGGAGGAGGAGGAGGAGGAGGAGGAGGATTGTGTGAGCATGGAGGTGGAGCCTGGCACTCAGCATCAGCAGCAGCAGTCTTTTAGGGATGATGTACAGTCCCAACAAACCAGTGGACTTGTACGTGGCTGGGAGGAGGTGGCTGGCGATCATGTCATCCTCAGTGACCCAGAAGACTCCGGACCGAATGCCTCAGCTAACCTACGCTGCATGGCCTCCCTGATCCTGCAAAGCCTGCGGAAGGATCCTCGTGTTCTTCGGATCAAGGAGAGGGACCATTACTGGCTGGCCACTCTCCTTGATCCGCGGTACAAGGGTAAGGTTGCGGACCTTATCTTGCCGTCGCAGAGGGAGCAGAGGATGAGACATCTCAGGGAGGCCTTGCAGAAAGGTCTGTGCAACGCGTTCCCAGAAACTGGGAGGCTACAAACTCCTGGTCCTGGGCGACGAGTTGCTGAGGCTTCGGTCAGTGGCAGAAGGAGCGGTGGGGAAGGTGGACGTCTGACCGATGCGTTCAGACAATTTTTTAGTCCGCAGCCCCAAGGTATGATCGGTTCCAGCAACCATCGCCAGCGTCTGATATACATGGTGCAGGAATACCTTGGGGCAAGGTCAGACTTGGACACCTTTCCCACCGAAAATCCTCTGGCTTACTGGGTCCTGAGGATGGATCACTGGCCAGAGCTTGCACAGTATGCAATTGAGCTACTGGCCTGTCCTGCCTCCAGCGTTCTTTCCGAACGCACATTCAGTGCTGCTGGAGGATTTGTGACTGATCATAGGGTGCGCCTGTCCACCGCCTCGGTTGATCGACTGACATTCATCAAAATGAATCAGTCTTGGATCACCACCAGCTACCAGGCACCTGAGGCGGATATAACCGAATAATTTTTAATGTCACATCCCTTCAAGACTGCCTATGCTGATGCTGAGTGACTGTCCTCTTATGTTCACTGACTATCCTCTTCCTCCTCCTCAATGATCCATGCCACCACACCAGTGCCTAAGGCACAAATTTTCAGCCCCTGTTTAACAGGGGCGTGTACTTCCAATTTTTTAAAAAAATGCTTCGCAACACGTGTGACTGCTGTGCTCCAAGTACAGTCTCTGTGAGGGGTTGCAGTGTTGTGGCACCAGCACCAGTGCCTAAGGCACAATTTTTCAGCCCCTGTTTAACAGGGGCGTGTACTTCCAATTTTTTAAAAAAATGCTTCGCAACACGTGTGACTGCTGTGCTCCAAGTACAGTATCTGTGAGGGCCGGGTTGCAGTGTTGTGGCACCAGCACCAGTGCCTAAGGCACAATTTTTCAGCCCCTGTTTAACAGGGGCGGGTACTTACAATTTTTTAAAAAAATGCTTCGCAACACGTGTGACTGCTGTGCTCCAAGTACAGTATCTGTGAGGGCCGGGTTGCAGTGTTGTGGCACCAGCACCAGTGCCTAAGGCACAATTTTTCAGCCCCTGTTTAACAGGGGCGGGTACTTCCAATTTTTTAAAAAAATGCTTCGCAACACGTGTGACTGCTGTGCTCCAAGTACAGTATCTGTGAGGGCCGGGTTGCAGTGTTGTGGCACCAGCACCAGTGCCTAAGGCACAATTTTTCAGCCCCTGTTTAACAGGGGCGGGTACTTACAATTTTTTAAAAAAATGCTTCGCAACACGTGTGACTGCTGTGCTCCAAGTACAGTCTCTGTGAGGGAATGCAGTGTTGTGGCACCAGCACCAGTGCCTAAGGCACAATTTTTCAGCCCCTGTTTAACAGGGGCGGGTAATTACAAATCTTGATCTAATAGTTCACAGCAGGGCCCATTCCTGCGCCCACCAAGAGTAACTATGAGGGCCTGCAGTCTTGTGGCAACACCGTCCACCACCACCGCCAAAGGCCCAATTTTTCTGCCCTGTTCATCAGGTGCTTGCAATTACAAATCTTGATCTAATAACTCACAACAGGGCCCATTCCTGCGCCCACCAAGAGTAACTGTGAGGGCCTACAGTCTTGTGGCAACACCGTCCACCACCACCGCCAAAGGCCCAATTTTTCTGCCCTGTTCATCAGGTGCTTGCAATTACAAATCTTGATCTAATAACTCACAGCAGGGCCCATTCCTGCGCCCACCAAGAGTAACTGTGAGAGCTACAGTCTTGTGGCAACACCGTCCACCACCACCGCCAAAGCCCCAATTTTTCTGCCCTGTTCATCAGGTGCTTTCAATTACAAATCTTGATCTAATAACTCACAGCAGGGCCCATTCCTGCGCCCACCAAGAGTAACTGTGAGAGCTTACAGTCTTGTGGCAACACCGTCCACCACCACCACCACCCCCCCAATTTTTCTGCCCTGTTCAACAGGTGCATGCAATTACAAATCTTGATTTATTAACTCATAGCAGGGCCCATTCCTGTGCCCACCAGTCTTGTGGCTACACCAACATCTAATAGGGCAAATTTCTGCAGAGTATATACGCCAGGCCCCTACTTTCAAACATCCAACTTACAAACGACTCCTACTTGCAAATGGAAAGAGAAAACAGGAAGTGAGAGGAAATCTACCCCTAGGAAGGGAAATTCTATCCTGTTAGATTTAATTTGGGAAAAAGGTATCTCCTCTCTACTGATACTTTATCACCAATCCTTGTTTCAATTAAAACCCCACTTTTCCAAAAACATTTGTCATTGGGACGGAAAGTGAGGTGACATGTTCTGAACAGATGTGCAAAGACAGCAAATGTTACAGGGGTGATAACCCCTCCCTATGTTCTCCAAAAAGCTTAAAAATAGATTTTTTTGGGATGGAGCTACACTTCATAATGTACCTGTTCAGATTCTACTTAAGAACAAACCTAAAGCCGCAAGTGGTTTTAAATGGCTTCTTTTTTTCCTTTACAAATTCATTTTGTGCAAGGACAGTTCTAAACACGGGAAACACATGCCACTTCACAGGCATACTTTAGACACCCCCCAGGTACCATATTTAAAGGAAAATTTCACTTTTTTTTTTTCACTTTATGCATCATTAAAATGACTGCTCCCGAAAAAACGTTAGTTTTTAAAAGTTCTTTTTGCATTGATATATGTCCCCTGGGGCAGGACCCGGGTCCCCAAACCTGTTTTATGACATTAACATGCATATTGGCCGTTGTAATTAGCACTTTTGATTTCGAACGTTCGCGTCCATTATAACGTATAGGGTTCGAAAATTCGCGCGAACTTTCGGTCCGTTCGAAGGTTCTGGTTCGAACCGAACCCGGGGGTGTTCGGCTCATCCCTAGTGGGGTTGGAGATCCCAGCAAATGAGGAGCAAGGAGAGGTCCGCTTTGTTCTTTGGTGTGGGTCTTTAATGTGCGCTTGCCAACGAGCTGCATGGCAGGTCAACATATGTCTGGTCATGCTTGTGGTGCACAAGCGGCTGATGTTTTGGCCACAGGAGATACGCTTGAGACATATGTTGCAAATAGCAGTGGTGCGATCTGATGCACTCGTCTCAAAAAAGGCCCACACCAAAGAACTTTTGTAATAACGCGCAGAGGCAGTGCCCTGCACAGGCGGAGCTCTATGGTGTGATTCAGTTGATGTGCTGCCCTCAACCTGGCCCCCGGAGGGCATCCTGCCTCGTTGGAGATGTGCGACCTCCTCCTCCTCTCTCCGTTCAGGCACCCACGTGGAGTCAGTGACCTCATCATCCCCTCCCTCTTCACCACTGGAGCAAACCTGTCAGTATGCTGCAGCTGGTGAACATGACTGCCAGATTGCTGTCCTTGAACATCCCCTCTCTCTGTGCTCACGCTACTGCTTTCCTCTAGCTGGGTATCATCATCCGAGCCTTCAAAACGCTGGGCATCTTCCTGGAGCATGTACCCAACACTGTGCTCAAACAGCTCGGGGGACTCCTCAGGAGGACATGGTGGGTCTAGGGAAGGGGTGACTGATGACATTGAGTACGCGTTGGCAGCTGCTTTGCAAGTACCCTGAGCCTGGGTGAGAGAGGATGAGGAGGATGAGGAGGACCTGGTCATCCACTCTACCAAGCCTTTGGCATGATGCGGCTCAACATGTCCAGCTGCCGAAAATAAGGACAAGCATGTCCCATGGCCACGTGCTGATGACGATGCACCGCGTCCACGACCAGCACTGTTGTCTCTAGACACAGAGCCTGCTTGCCCTGTTTTCTTGGCTCGTGACTGTCTGCCTCTCCTTGTTGGTCTTCCAGACATTGTAATGGCCTGCAGGGAGATGGGAAAAAAAGCTATTGGGTAGTGTATATTGTGCTGGAGTCACACAGCACACACACTAACTCCTGCAGATGGCTGGATTAGATGACACCAGGGCAGAAGGGCAGATACAGGTTCAGTCTGTTTAGTGTGCTGTGCTTGACTCACACAGCACACACACTAACTCCAGCAGATGGCTGTCTTGGATGACAACAGGGCAGAAGGGCAGATACAGGTTCAGGTGTTTTTGTGTGCTGTGCTAGACTCGCACAGCACACACACTAACTCCTGCAGATGGCTATCTTAGATGACAACAGGGCAGAAGGGCAGATACAGGTTCAGGTGGTTTAGTGTGCTGTGCTAGACTCGCACAGCACACACACTAACTCCTGCAGATGGCTGTCTTAGATGACAACAGGGCAGAAGGGTAGATACAGGTTCAGGTGGTTTTGTGTGCTGTGCTAGACTCGCACAGCACACACACTAACTCCTGCAGATGGCTGTCTTAGATGACAACAGGGCAGAAGGGCAGATACAGGTTCAGGTGGTTTCGTGTGCTGTGCTAGACTCGCACAGCACACACACTAACTCCTGCAGATGGCTGTCTTAGATGACAACAGGGCAGAAGGGCAGATACAGGTTCAGGTGGTTTTGTGTGCTGTGCTAGACTCACACAGCACACACACTAACTCCTGCAGATGGCTGTCTTAGATGACAACAGGGCAGATACAGGTTCAGGTGGTTTAGTGTGCTGTGCTAGACATACACAGCACACACACTAACTCCTACAGATGTCTGTCTTAAATGACAACAGGGCAGAAGGGCAGATACAGGTTCAGGTGGTTTTGTGTGCTGTGCTAGACTCACACAGCACACACACTAACTCCTGCAGATGGCTGTCTTAGATGACAACAGGGCAGAAGGGCAGATACAGGTTCAGGTGGTTTAGTGTGCTGTGCTAGACTCACACAGCACACACACTAACTCCTGCAGATGGCTGTCTTAGATGACAACAGGGCAGAAGGGCAGATACAGGTTCAGGTGGTTTAGTGTGCTGTGCTAGACTCACATAGCACACACACTAACTCCTGCAGATGGCTGGATTGGTAGAGAACAGCACTTTCCCCACACGCAAATGACTGGCGCAGTGCATTGTGGACCGTTTGCATCACACGAATTTGATGCAAACGGCCCTTAGAGTTCTGACCTTGACGAGCGGACGAACGGCCGATGTTCGATTCCAACATGGGTTTGAATCGAACACCGGGCCCATCCCTAGAGGTGACATAGGAAGCTGAACAACTACACTAGGAAATAAACATGTAGGGTAGGTGGAGGGATACATCCTCCATGCTCCCCTCCTCAATAGGCACCAAGTGTGGGTCACATAGGAGGCCTACCCCAGGGTGGGTTTTTTGGGCTACACCAGGCAATGAACTGGGTCACTAACCCTGTGCATGTGGGGAAACGCTTCGCTCACTTTGCCCGGTACCCAACAGAAGCCATGTCATGTGTAAAGTCAAACAATAAGGCAGCCTCCCAACTCAGAGATGAGTCACATGTGTGTAGTACCCATCTCTTACATACTTACTGTATACTGATGTATGTGTTGCATTAAGAGAGACAGGCTGAGCCTCTGCCCACTCAACCAGTCACTGTATCTCTGTTACCTCACTCCCAGTAACAGAATGGGGTCCTGCCAAGCACATAGCGTGGACCTCATGCATGCTGTCACTTAATTCTTCTCTTCCTGTATCTAGTGACAGACCATAGATCCCCCTGACACGAGTCCACTCCTGTTGACCGGTAGAGACATACAGCTAGGGAGGGAGTCAAAGTACCGACCTGCTCACTACCAGAGAACCTGTCACCTAACCAGGTACTTGGCCAATGACTGGTTTCGGTTTTTCCTTGTGTTTACTCATGGCAACTATCTCTTCCTTTTTGTCTTGTTGAACAAACCTCTGTTGTAGTGATGTTACACATATATTTGGTTATGGACCCAAGTTCTTTAGTAACATGCCAAAACCTTGCATGCACCCCTTTGAATAACTTCAGACCATGCTCTTTGAAGCTGAATCAACATTTACTGTAGACTTGGCACAATATGTATAACATGCAATACTGTCCTTTTTCTAACTAAACCTAACTGTGGCTGCCCCAGGTTACCTGCACAGGTAAAGTCTCTTTGAGAAAAGTCCAAGTTTGGCAATGCTTGAACAGAGAAGTTCATGTTCCTGGGTTCTTCTGGGGAATCGGCGTTCCAGAGCGGACCACGGATCCCAGTAATTCACTAGTTGTGTGTGTGCCCCATGCGTTTCTCCAAGTGTTCTCCCGGAGCCCTTAGGATCCAGACCTCTTCCCTTTTATAGAACACAAGCGGGAGGTGGGACACCAGAGAAAGCCCACAAAGGAACCTGCTGCAGTGTTCATAAAATCAGCTTAAACTGGCACATAGGCAAGGTTTATATGAAGAAGATTTATTTGCAGTAAGTAATTTAATCATCTGCTAAAGGTGCTTAAAGAACTGAGGGTTCAGTATCATTTAACCACTTCAGCCCCGGACCAATTGGCAGCCAAAGGACCAGGCCCCTTTTTGCGATTCGGCACTGCGTTGTTTTAACTGACAATTGCGCGGTCGTGCGACGTGGCTCCAAAACAAAATTGGCGTCCTTTTTTTCCCACAAATAGAGCTTTCTTTTGGTGGTATTTGATCGCCCCTGCGGTTTTTATTATTTGCGCTATAAACAAAAATAGAGCGACAATTTTGAAAACAATGCAATATTTTTTGCTTTTTGCTATAATAAATATCCCCAAAAAATATATAAAAAAACATTTTTTTTCCTCAGTTTAGGCCGATACGTATTCTTCTACATATTTTTGGTAAAAAAAAATCGCAATTAGCGATTATTGATTGGTTTGCGCAAAAGTTATAGCGTTTACAAAATAGGGGATAGTTTTATAGCATTTTTATTAATATTTTTTTTTTACTAGTAATGGTGGCGATCAGCGATTTTTATTGTGACTGCGACATTATGGCGGACACATCGGACATTTTTGACACATTTTTGGGACCATTGTCATTTATACAGCAATCAATGCTATTTAAATGCATTGATTCCTGTATAAATGACAGTTGTAGTGAAAGAGTTAACCACTAGGGGGAGGGGAGGGGTTATGGGCTCTGACGTGTGTGTGTTTTTTTTACATTAGGGGGCGGGGCTGACGTCTGACGTCATTGATCGGCTTTCTCGATGACCGGGAACAGCCAATCAATGACAGGCAGAGTAGGAAGCGCGGGGAGAGGTTTGTTTACACATACCTCTCCCCGTTCTTCAGCTCTGTGACCCGATCGCGGGACACCAGCGGCGATCGGGTCCGCTGGTCCCGCGGCCGGGGTCATGGAGCTCCCGACCGGGTCGCGCGCGACCCACGGGCAGGCATTTAAAAGGGCCACGTACAGGTACGTGGTTTTGCCTGCCCGTGCCATTCTGCCGACGTATATCTGCAGGAGGCGGTCGGGAAGCGGTTAAATAGTTGTTTTTGCCTCCTCTATGTTCTATTGCAGGAAAGAAAACTTGAGAAAAGGTTCTGAGAAATTGTTGTTTTATTGTCTTATGTTGTTAATAGTAAAAAGTTGTTAATGCTGAAAAAAGATGGAGTAGTTAAATAAATAAATGCTGGGTTGTGAGTAGAATTATAGGGGTCTGATAATGTTGAGTTTTATATATATATACATAGAGAGAGAGAGAGAGACACACACACAAAACTCACATTGAGCAGACAAGTGGCCATGGTAAGAAACTGTTATTATTACTTATTCTTCTCTCCGTAGCGAGTAATTAGTCAGTGTCTGGGTTGCATTGGCTGAAGGAGTCTTATGCTGTTGATGAGATGGTGATATTAAGATAAAATTGAGTGCAAACTAGAGTAATGTTGATGTTACACAGTTTGACCCAAATAACTCCTTTACTTTACCTGTTGCAGAGATAATAGAGCCGCTAATAACCCTTTCATGACTAAGCCTATTACTGACATGTGGTATTTACAAGTTAAAATCCCTATTTTTTGCTAGAAAATTACTTAGAACCCCCAAACATTATATATATATATTTTTTAGCAGAGAATCTAGAGAATAAAATGGCGATTGTTGCAATATTTTATGTCACATGGTATTTGTGCAGCGGTGTTTTAAATGCAACTTTTTGGGAAAAGGGACACTTTCATGAATTTAAAAAAAACAAAACAGTATAGTGATCCCAAATATTTTGTATAATGTGAAAGATGATGTTACGCCGAGTAAATAGATACCAAACATGTCACGCTTTATAATTGCACGCACTCGTGGAATGGCGTCAAACTTTTGTATCTAAAAATCTCCATAGGCGACACTTTAAATTTTTTTTACGGTTACCAGGTTAGAGTTACAGAGGAGATCTAATGCTAGAATTATTGCTCTTGCTCTGACGATCGTGGCAATACCTCCCATGTGTAATTTGAACACAGTTTACATATGCGGGCGCAACTTCCGTATGCGGTTTCTTTGCTGCGCGAGCTGGCGGTGACGTGGGCGCTTTAAAAAAAAAAAAGTTTTTATTTATTTTATTTATTTTTATATTATTAAATTGTGTTAAAAAAAAATGATCACTTTTATTGCTGTCACAAGGAATGTAAACATCCCTTGTGACAGTAATAGGTGGTGACAGATACTCTTTATGGAGGGATCGGGGGTCTAAAAGACCTCCAATGCCTCCTTTGCACTTCAAAGTATTCAGATCACTGAAAAGGTGTATCTGAATACTATATATTTTTTTTAATCTGATGCCATTGGCAGCTGAGTAAACAGGAAGTGACGTCATGACGTCGCTTCCGTGTTTACATCCAGGAGACTGGAACAAAGCCATTTCTGGCTCCATTCCAGTCTGTCACTAGCCGCCGGAAGCAGCGAATCTTCGATCGGACCTTCCGGTGGGACGGGAGGCCCAGGAAGAGCGGCGGGAGGCGGCGGGAGGGGGGGACTTGTGAGAAGGTCTGACCAGAGGACTATAGTAGTGAGCCTGTGGGGCGAGTAATGCCTATGTGGCAAGTGTACAGGCCTGTGTGGCCAAGTGTAATAAAGTGCCATTTGACGGCTTGTGTGGCCTGGGGGAAGAAAAATTTTGACCCACAAATTGTAGTAGAGACTAAGAGTTAGGACCCTAGATTGGAAATCTAGGAAACGCGGCTTTATACAGCGTGATGGACATTATAAAAGATGTTAGCTTAATGTGGATGTTAATTTTATGTCCATCACGCTGTATATAGCCGTGTTTCCATAGTTACACATTCACCCTATCAGGTAGTACTGAGTCTGGTAATATATACCTCTTCAAAGATGGCCACAGCAGAGCCTGAGGAAGAAGCACGTATGCTTCGAACGCGTGCACCGCCCCGCTGACCCTGTACCTGGAAGTGATGACATCGATGTAGCTGTGTTCCTGTGTTTGCTGAATTTCGTCCCAGACTACCGTGAATGTTGGGTTCCACCACCACAACTGGCCTAAGGGAGAACTCAGAGACACCCCAGCCACTGACATCGGGCACCAGCCAGCCCCCCCTCCCCGGGGCAGCGCGGATGATGTTGATACTATGTGACATGCCCATATCTATCACTTGTTTGTGAGTGTTTTTCATTCATTTATTCTTTATTAAAACAGTTCTTACTGCTACGCTTAGAAGGCGCTGCTCTTTGTCCTTGTCCTTAACTAGTTATGAGTCTGTCAAAGTTTTTCTAACACATATCACTAATGGGTCTAGCAAAAGAGAACTAGACCAGACAATGCAAGTATTATCTAAATGTTTAAGAAATGTTTGAGAAGCAGAAGGATAATGCTACGCTGAGTTGAAAAAATAAGTGCGATAAATAATTTTGGGAAATTAGAGCCTGCTCGTCTTTGCAGTTACCTCAACCCCTCACCTCGTTTGTATTTCTGTGTAAGAAAGGAGTGAGGTGCCCTTCCCCTTCCCATTCCTGTGTAACATTGTGTGTTTGTAGAAGAGAGAAAACCAGAAGGTTATTGATGATTTTAAGAAGCAGATAAAGTAAATATGAAAGTGGAGAAAGGCAAGTTTCTTTAGAAGAGGACATAAGTATGTTATCTTCACAAGTAAGTGATTTACTGACAGAAAAATCTGAGAGAAACAAACAAACGGAGATTTCAGGATAGACTGTAAGAATGCTGTTGTGATGGGACTTAAGGAATCAACAAGGAAATGGTTAATGGCAACAAAACTAAAATGAAAGGGCTTTGAATGGGCTTTTCTGGGAGAAGTGTGCAGTAGCATTGAAGCCCATAGAGAGGTGAGAAAAGAGAAGACAACAGACTTAATGCTTCCATAGCTCAAAATAATGTGTTTTTCAAAGAGAAACCAGGACATTTTTAAATTGTGGTAAAATTGGGCATCTTGCCAAGAGGTGCAGATGCAAAAGAACGTTGTGAACAGGATGCTGGAATAACAGAATTGCAGTTGAGGAATCAAATCTACGATAGCCTTTGTTTGGCTCGTGATGTTATGGTTGCATCCATTTCTGACCCTGCTGAGATAAATCACATTAATAGGTTTAGTGAAAAAGATGAGGAGCAAACGTTTAGGCTCATCTGATGCCAGAGACCAGCAACATGAAGGCAAAGATGGGACTGGTGGCAGTACTTTAGCATTAAGTTCAACTGAGAGGTGTCCAATTTGTCTGAACAGTCTTTCCCTGGAGGTTGGCTTTCCAGAAGATTGTTGTCACGCTTTCTGTATATTCTGCCCTGTTGACCACAAACCCTTTCAAACTGTGTATAAAATAGATCCGATTTGTGGATGCACCAAGATCCATGTCGCGGGAAGAACAAAAAAGAAAACTGCAGCTGAAACCTGTGCCAGTGGTGCTGTACAAATGGAAGATATGCTTTTGAATGGATGTTATGAAGAAATATGCAAATTAAATCTTTAAAAAGAGCAAGGACAAAACATTTGTCATCAGCAAGCAGTGGCGGCTGTTGCTCAAAATTTTTGGGGGGGCGCAAACAAACTGAAAAATTCTGAAAAAAAAAACCCCATCAATTGCAGCCTCACTGTGCCCATCAAATGCAGCCACTGTACCAAACGCAGCCACTGTGACATCAAATGCAGTCACTGTGCCCATCAAACGCAGTCACTGTGCCCATCAAACGCAGCCACTGTGCCCATCAAACGCAGCCCCATCAAATGCAGCCACTTTGCCCATCAAATACTGCCACTGTGCCCCAAATGCTGCCACTGTGCCCCAAATGTTGCCACTGTGCCCCAAGTGCTGCCACTGTGCCAAGTGCTGCCACTGTGCCCCAAATGTTGCCACTGTGCTCCAGGTGCTGCCACTGTGCCCCAAATGTTGCCACTGTGCTCCAGGTGCTGCCACTGTGCCCAAAATGTTGCCACTGTGCCCCAAGTGCTGCCACTGTTCCCCCCGCCCGCCCACTGTCTGCCCGACACTTACCTTGTCTCGGGTGGGCAGCGGGTGACAGCGTTGTTTGGTGTCCTCCATTTCTTCCCCGACCCCGATGTCTTGCCCCACCCGCTCCTCCTCTTGTCCTCTGCTATGATTGGACGCCTGATAGGCATCCAATCACAGCGCCTGTCATTTCATCCAGTCAGGTGA
The DNA here is from genome assembly GCA_028564925.1 of Lithobates sylvaticus. Taxonomy (NCBI): domain Eukaryota; kingdom Metazoa; phylum Chordata; class Amphibia; order Anura; family Ranidae; genus Lithobates; species Lithobates sylvaticus. The sequence continues at coordinate 277,323,668 of CM053027.1, read as the reverse complement.
CAGGTAACACAGACCCGGAAACCTGATTGGCTAAGAGGCAGTTCAATGTTAGAAAAGTGAATTGCTTCGCTTTGCTAACATACAGCTGAGTGAGAAATGAACGCACAGCGTTGCGCCCGCTTTTCACATTTTTGGGCACCTATTAGAGCCTACGACTATTGTAGCAGCTTTAAGATAATGCTGAAGAAATATGGGGCAGCCAGACAATCTGAGACCCTATGAGAGCAGGCACAATCCTTGAAGAACCTCTGACTTCTAACCCTCAAAACACTTCTACACCTGGAGCTTCAGGTAAAAGGCACCAACCTCTTCAGCAGAACTTCCACAAGCAGAGTCCTCCAGCATGTTTTCTTTAAAATGGAACTTTACCCATAAGAACTTGATAAAAACAATGTTCTGTAGCAAGGAACATACATTCCACATTAATAATTATGCTTCCATAATTAGTGTGTGTTGTAAATTGCCTCCAGCATTGTCCCTGTTTCTTCTTGCTGGAGGATGCCATTGTGCTGAGCCCAGAGCCCCTGGATATCAGTAAATCCTTAGGCTGTCAGCAGATCGACTTCTACAAATTCAGAAGAGTGCTTAAAAATGGACAGCAACTGAGCATATGCATAGCAGGGTGAGATGGTGTGTTACTGGATTTTAAACAGTTTAGGCATTTATTTGTAATATTTTACATAGCTATGGCTGCAAAAGGGACCAGCCTGAAGTGATCTAGCAGGACTTATATTTCTGACTAAAGTTCCACATTAAGTCCAACTTCCTTCAGGCTCTCAGCTATAGCACATGCTGAGGCCTAGCAGGAGTAGTCCTTCTGAATCACACGCATGCTATGCCCTGGCAGGGGAGAGCCCAGGAGAGAGACCTCTGATCAGACCTTCCCAAATATTTATCTTCTCCCCGGGCACACCTTCTGGGCAAGCCTCCCAGGGATTGACTAAGGTCAGATAAATATTCCTAATCCAGTGACTGATCTTCCTGCACTATTTCTGGAACATTCTTCTAGAGGCTGGCAGAAGCAATCAGTCCCCATGTTTAGAGATGAACCTGATCATATCTAACAAATTAATCATACACACTAAATTCAACCCAGGGCTAAATCAGTCATGGAAAACCACAAAGACCTGTTCCATGTTAATTCCCAAGCAAAAGTCCAAATACATATACTGTTGTCAGGGCTGGGCACTCAGCCCTTCCTTCTCTGTGCTCAGGTTGCTCAGCTGTCGGTTAATTGCCAGACTCATCGTTCCACATTGGCTCACCTGTTGATCATCTCCTGCTCATCAGCCAAGCCCACAGCCAGCCCCTCCTGGCTATTTAAACTGTGTGGTCCATTTCATCAATTGCCTTCACCTTTGTCAAGATATCTAGAGACTCTGTGCTGTGTTCCTGTTGAACACTTGCCTGGCTGATGTCCCTTTTGTTTCTTGATTCTGTCTGTTGCCTCTGACTACGCTGATCTCTGGCTCCGCGAAATTTCTGGCTTGTTCTGTCTACCCGATTTGGCTACCAAACCCTGGCTATGTTTTGACTATGTTTACCAGTTGTACTATTTTTACCATTTTATTAAAATTTTACTGCATTTTCTGTTTCTGTCTGTTTCATAGTTCCTGACAACTGTATTACACTAGTAAAAGTGTATTGTGCCTGACTAGGTTGGCATTTATATGTGATCAGGAGAGCTCTGGCACCTAGATGTCTCCTTTTGTGGTCATCATTTTTCTCCTTTATTAAGACTTGTGAAAGACAGTAGGGAAAAAAACAAGGATTGTTCAATTGCTGGACTATATACAACTGTTATCTGAATGCACCCATTTAGCTTCTGACATAATAATTTTATTCCTTTAACCAGCTCTAATGTTTTTATTACTGCCTGCATTTATCATTCAAGAAAGATAACTTCCTTTTTTATGTTGGAGCCTCAACTGCTGTTTGCCCTTAAAGCATAGGTTCGGAAAATGTTCAAATTATCCCTTGCAGTAGAGCACTGGTTTTGTCTAGGGCAGAGAAGAAACACTTTTACTTACCTGATCCTCCACTCCCCCAGCAGGATGGTATTCCTCCATGCTCTGGTTGTGGACTGTCCCTCAGTGTAATCATGCCAATGGAGAGCTATGGACCTTGGATTGGTCTTGATGATGTCAGGGACTTGAGGCTGAGGGACAGAGAGTGCTGGAGTGTAGGGGAGAAGACACGGAGGGAACTGGTTAAGCAGCAGGGAGGAGCAGAGGATTGGATAAGCAAATCTCAATTTCCATGTTCCCTAGACCTAAATGAGCACTTAGCCTTTGCAGTGTGGGTGTAGCCTCACTGCAAGGGATCATTTTAAAGTTTCCTGGCGTTGAGTTCTAACTTCTAAGCAGTTCCTTCTCTTCTACAACAGCCTCCTCCTATCATGTCTCCTCTTTGTTGACCTTAACTAGTTTCCATGTCATCACCACAAAAACAGAATCATCACCGCTACACAGTCTTCACCTGAAATTCAGAGGCTTAGTTACTAGGAAATTAAATTTTAACTTTTTGATAACTTCAGAAAATTACAGTTGGCACAGATTACAGTGAAAGTGCCTTTTTAATTTCAATTTACAAGACAGTTATCTCAAAATGATGCATGTTGTAGATGTGGGGTTACCCTCTAAATATCTAAACCTTTTCCCGAAAACATCTCAAAATGAATTTGCCTGACAGGCAAAATTTGCAAAAAGCTAATTATATAAAAACTGAATCATGTTCCTAACTCTTCTTCTTAGTTTGAAGCTGAAATTCATGAAGATTAATTTTGAATGAAGCTATTGTCATTCACTTGATGGGAACTGAATTTATTTACTTACACAAAATACACAGTCATATATATAGTCTAATACACAGACAGTCAGCTTTAATAATGCATGACATCCTGTTGCAAAAAGCATTTAACTTTAGTCTTAATGCTCTGAAATGTACATCCATTTAAAAGTGCAAATGAGCTCAATGCAACTTAAAGGTCAGCTGTTGCTACAAACTAACTTGATACAAAACCAAAGACATACAACTATACAGCATATGTGTGTATATACTGTATATATATATATATATATATATATATATATATATATATATATATATATATATATATATATATATATATATATATAATCTCACAAAAGTAAGTACACCCCTCACATTTAGTGAGTGTACAGCTTGTATAACAGTGTAAATTTGCTGTCCCCTCAAAATAACTCAACACAGCCATTAATGTCTAAACCACTGGCAGCAAAAGGGAGTACACCCCTAAGTAAAAATGTCCAAATTGGCCCCAATTAGACATTTTTCCTCCCCAGTGTCATGTGACTCTTTTGTGTTACAACGTCTCAAGTGTAAATGGGGAGCAGGTGTGTTTCAATTTGGTGTTATCGCTCTCACTCTCTCATACTGGTCACTGGAAGTTCAACATGGCACCTCATGGCAAAGAACTCTTTGAGGATCTGAAAAAAAGAATTGATGCTCTACATTAAGATGGCCTAGGCTATAAGAAGATTTCCAAGACCCTGAAACTGAGCTGCAGCATTGTGGCCAAGACCATACAGTGGTTTAACAGGACAGGTTTCCAACTCAGAACAGACCTCGCCATGGTTGACCAAAGGAGTTGAGTACACGTGCTCAGCGTCATATCCAGAGGTTGTCTTTGGGAAATAGACGTATGAGTGCTGCCAGCATTGTTGCAGAGGTTGAAGGGGTGGGGAGTCAGACTGTCAATGCTCAGACTATACGTAGCACACTGCATCAAATTTGTCTGCATGGCTGTCGTCCCAAAAGGAAGCCTCTTCTAAAGATAAGGCACAAGAAAGCCTGCAAACAGTTTGCTGAAGACAAGCAGACTAAGGACATGGATTACTGGAACCATGTCCTGTGGTCTGTGAGACTAAGGCCGCGTACACACAAAGGGACAATCCCGCGGGATTATCCTCTGGACTGAAGTCCAGCGGATAATCCCCTCGTGTGTGGGCGCCGGCGGACTTTTTGGCGCCAAAGTCCGGCGGACCAAAGTTTTACGTTTGGTTTTAAAATTATCCGCTGGAATTGGCAGTCCGGCGGACAATCCCTATTAAGCATCTGTGGGGCATCCTCAAAGGAAGGTGGAAGAGCACAAGGTCTCTAACATCCACCAGCCCTGTGATGTTGTCATAGAGGAGTGGAAGAGGACTCCAGTGGCAACCTGTGAAGCTCTGGTGAACTCCATGCCCAAGAGGGTTAAGGCAGTGCTGGAAAATAATGGTGGCCACTCAAAATATTGACACTTTGGGCCCAATTTGGACATTTTCACTTAGGGGTGTACTCACTTTTGTTGCCAGCTTTGTTTTGTTGTGAATTCATTAAGAAAAAAAAATAATAATACATTTAATATTTACTGGCAGAGATGTGAGATTATAATAGGCCTCAAAAAGTATGGAGAGGTGGAAATTGCTACTATAAAGTAAGAATAAACGTACAGTACCTTCGTCCTAAATTTTAATGAAAAATGGGGATGGCAGAACAATTGAGGCAACTATGGACTTTTATGGTACGGGTAAGGACTCACAAAACAGTGTGTATAGAAAAATATATAAAGATTTATTACAAAAACAGAATAATGCAAATTTATACAATGAATGAAAAAAGAAGGCAATTAAAATCGAGAGACAATATTACAATACAGAATTTTTCCTTATAATTGCACAGTATAGCACATAATTATTGATCCCTGGTATTGGAAGCAATGTGGTGAATTTCAAACTGTCGCAAGATGGCACTCAACATGTTTCGCGGACTAGCCGCTTCTTCAGGAGTATGCAATAAGGGGAGATATATCTGTATGATTGTCTCTAAAAAAAAGGGGGGAATGGGATGATTAGTAACATATAAATTATGGAAGACAAGCAATGTACCTGGAGACAGCTAGAAAACGCCATCCTGATTCTGCCAGCAGGAAAGGCGGGAATATGCTGGCTCACTATGGTACAGGTCAACAAAAAGAGGGTAGTAATATAAAGGTATAGAAAAAAGGTTGCATCCAATTGTACGTCCATATGAACAAAGAGCATATCATGACTCACCAGCTCAAAGGTGCACGGGGACAGGCGAAGCTAGGGGCCCCAAATGATGGGGCAAATTTCACAGGCTGATATGGGAGCCAGAGTAGGGTAAAGTTAGTATTCAAGGGTATAGCATAAAGCTGTGGAAAAAAACATACATGATAATGAATGTAACCAACATAATAAGGACATAAAATCCTACACAGGGGCACCTATAGGATAAACACCGAGTGCACCTAGAAGTCAGACATGTGTACGATAAGAAAGATCCAGAAGTCGGTATACAGAGGTAAAATATTGATAGGGAAAGTGTATATACCTACCCAAAATTAAACGTAGGATGGCCTAGGGTAAGCAGGGGTCACAACTTAGGGAGGGAGTGTCAGACGGTTAGCGGGCTGCAAAAGATTATACATACACAACTAAGCACGTATGCACATACACACACACATTGTACACATATATATATATATATATATATATATATATATATACACACACATATATATACATATGCACACATGTATAAACATACACACAGATCCCCATACACACCTGTACAAATATACAGGTGGGTGTACATGAACTCCATGGTTAAATATGTATATTGTCTGTATATAGAAGAGGGAAAAATCTATTTGTTTACCTGGGCCGAAGCATATGTGCTTATATGATAAAAAATCAGCACATTAAGTTCCAATTAGCTCACAGCAGGGAGGTGTATGACGTATCAATAAACCACCAAAAAGGCTGTAGGTTGAGAGATATTGAATTCAAAGACTGAGACCTGTGGACAAACAGGTAAATTTCAGACACAGCTCAAGCACTGAACATAAAGTGAAGCAACTGCTGTTAAATGTGCACAAAAAGGGAACAGTGTTTCTCTTTAAATAAGGGAAACGACACACACCTGCAAAGTAGATGGTTTGGTTTGTGTGCATTTGTAGGAATTCCCATCAATAGGCAAATCGCTGGAATCCATATGAAAGTACAAAATACATAGACAATGTATATGAGGATTTTTGCTAGCAAGTAAACAAAAGGGAAGAATCTTCCAGAGAAGATATAAAACATACCTGCACATGGGAAGAAGTACAGGCACAGCACCAGCCCGCAGCACCTGAACACTCCGCAAACCCCCACAGACGCCTACATCCACTGGGCAAATAAGCCCGTTTAAATAATGTCCTCTGGCGCCAGTCCTGATGACGCTGAATGCGTGCGCCACCGGCGCCATACAAACAGCGTCATCGGACCCGATCCTCAACTGCGCATGCGCGTCGCGCATGCGCAGTAGAGCAAAAACGGCACATAGTGTCAGGAAGGGCAGAGAGCCATCCAGGGGCCAGCCGAGGGCGCGGACACTGCGCAAACGCAGCGCCACACACGGGGGAGACCCGGAACGACGCCGCCCCACCTTTTGACCGGCCGTTAAAGTCCCTAAAGAGTGGACCCAAGAAATCTGCACCGCCACCTGGTGGGCAGATAAAGGATCACTCATAAGGGGAGATCGCATATCAGCCTGGAAAATGAAGCTAACGCAGACCAAGGGCACAGATGTAATTAGAGAGATGACGGGTCAAAAAAAAGGGGCTCATAGCACAGGACGCACTAATATGGATGCCAAAAATTAGATTTGAACAGGATATATTCAAAGTTTAAACAAAAATTTGTAAAGTACAAATAAAAATAATACTAATAAATAAAGATATGGAACCAGCGTGCAAATGGTTATAAAGGGGCGAGGATATATAGAGAATTGGCGTGTGTCGCCATTATGAGAACCTAGGAAAACCTAGATCTACAAGGATGGGGCAGAAGACAAAGGGACAAAAAAATATAAACACTGTGGGAAGAAACATAGAGGGAAGAACACAGACGGGAGAGACAATACAGGAAGGTAAAGAAGGGGGGGGGGGGAAGAAAGGAGAGGGGGAAAAAAGAAAAAAGAATGATCTGTCAACGGTTAAAAAGCCAGCAATCTAAACGGAAAAATACCTCTAAAGAAAAGGCTTATAAGAGTTATTTTCGTTGATGCCAGGGTGTATAGTAGCCGATAGTTTCTCAATCCATAGAGTTTCTGCCCTAAGAATTTTATTGTCCCAGTCACCACCACGCGGGTGGGGGGGGGGGACAACCTCAAGGACACAAAAGGAAACTACACTGTTATCGAATCTATGGTGTAGACCTATGTGTCTAGTTACCGAGGTTAGAATTTTTCCAGAACCTGAACAGTAGACGTGGTCACGAATGCGTTGGCCAAATTCGCGTATGGTCTTTCTACGTAGGTAAGACCATACGCGAATTTGGCCAACGCATTCGTGACCACGTCTACTGTTCAGGTTCTGGAAAAATTCTAACCTCGGTAACTAGACACATAGGTCTACACCATAGATTCGATAACAGTGTAGTTTCCTTTTGTGTCCTTGAGGTTGTCCCCCCCCCACCCGCGTGGTGGTGACTGGGACAATAAAATTCTTAGGGCAGAAACTCTATGGATTGAGAAACTATCGGCTACTATACACCCTGGCATCAACGAAAATAACTCTTATAAGCCTTTTCTTTAGAGGTATTTTTCCGTTTAGATTGCTGGCTTTTTAACCGTTGACAGATCATTCTTTTTTCTCTTTTCCTCCCCTCTCTCCTTCTCTATCCCCCCCCCCCTTCTTTACCTTCCTGTATTGTCTCTCCCGTCTGTGTTCTTCCCTCTATGTTTCTTCCCACAGTGTTTATATTTTTTTTTTTTTGTCCCTTTGTCTTCTGCCCCATCCTTGTAGATCTAGGTTTTCCTAGGTTCTCATAATGGCGACACACGCCAATTCTCTATATATCCTCGCCCCTTTATAACCATTTGCACGCTGGTTCCATATCTTTATTTATTAGTATTATTTTTATTTGTACTTTACAAATTTTTGTTTAAACTTTGAATATATCCTGTTCAAATCTAATTTTTGGCATCCATATTAGTGCGTCCTGTGCTATGAGCCCCTTTTTTTTGACCCGTCATCTCTCTAATTACATCTGTGCCCTTGGTCTGCGTTAGCTTCATTTTCCAGGCTGATATGCGATCTCCCCTTATGAGTGATCCTTTATCTGCCCACCAGGTGGCGGTGCAGATTTCTTGGGTCCACTCTTTAGGGACTTTAACGGCCGGTCAAAAGGTGGGGCGGCGTCGTTCCGGGTCTCCCCCGTGTGTGGCGCTGCGTTTGCGCAGTGTCCGCGCCCTCGGCTGGCCCCTGGATGGCTCTCTGCCCTTCCTGACACTATGTGCCGTTTTTGCTGTACTGCGCATGCGCGACGCGCATGCGCAGTTGAGGATCGGGTCCGATGACGCTGTTTGTATGGCGCCGGTGGCGCACGCATTCAGCGTCATCAGGACTGGCGCCAGAGGACATTATTTAAACGGGCTTATTTGCCCAGTGGATGTAGGCGTCTGTGGGGGTTTGCGGAGTGTTCAGGTGCTGCGGGCTGGTGCTGTGCCTGTACTTCTTCCCATGTGCAGGTATGTTTTATATCTTCTCTGGAAGATTCTTCCCTTTTGTTTACTTGCTAGCAAAAATCCTCATATACATTGTCTATGTATTTTGTACTTTCATATGGATTCCAGCGATTTGCCTATTGATGGGAATTCCTACAAATGCACACAAACCAAACCATCTACTTTGCAGGTGTGTGTCGTTTCCCTTATTTAAAGAGAAACACTGTTCCCTTTTTGTGCACATTTAACAGCAGTTGCTTCACTTTATGTTCAGTGCTTGAGCTGTGTCTGAAATTTACCTGTTTGTCCACAGGTCTCAGTCTTTGAATTCAATATCTCTCAACCTACAGCCTTTTTGGTGGTTTATTGATACGTCATACACCTCCCTGCTGTGAGCTAATTGGAACTTAATGTGCTGATTTTTTATCATATAAGCACATATGCTTCGGCCCAGGTAAACAAATAGATTTTTCCCTCTTCTATATACAGACAATATACATATTTAACCATGGAGTTCATGTACACCCACCTGTATATTTGTACAGGTGTGTATGGGGATCTGTGTGTATGTTTATACATGTGTGCATATGTATATATATGTGTGTGTATATATATATATATATATATATATATATATATGTGTACAATGTGTGTGTGTATGTGCATATGTGCTTAGTTGTGTATGTATAATCTTTTGCAGCCCGCTAACCGTCTGACACTCCCTCCCTAAGTTGTGACCCCTGCTTACCCTAGGCCATCCTACGTTTAATTTTGGGTAGGTATATACACTTTCCCTATCAATATTTTACCTCTGTATACCGACTTCTGGATCTTTCTTATCGTACACATGTCTGACTTCTAGGTGCACTCGGTGTTTATCCTATAGGTGCCCCTGTGTAGGATTTTATGTCCTTATTATGTTGGTTACATTCATTATCATGTATGTTTTTTTCCACAGCTTTATGCTATACCCTTGAATACTAACTTTACCCTACTCTGGCTCCCATATCAGCCTGTGAAATTTGCCCCATCATTTGGGGCCCCTAGCTTCGCCTGTCCCCGTGCACCTTTGAGCTGGTGAGTCATGATATGCTCTTTGTTCATATGGACGTACAATTGGATGCAACCTTTTTTCTATACCTTTATATTACTACCCTCTTTTTGTTGACCTGTACCATAGTGAGCCAGCATATTCCCGCCTTTCCTGCTGGCAGAATCAGGATGGCGTTTTCTAGCTGTCTCCAGGTACATTGCTTGTCTTCCATAATTTATATGTTACTAATCATCCCATTCCCCCCTTTTTTTTAGAGACAATCATACAGATATATCTCCCCTTATTGCATACTCCTGAAGAAGCGGCTAGTCCGCGAAACATGTTGAGTGCCATCTTGCGACAGTTTGAAATTCACCACATTGCTTCCAATACCAGGGATCAATAATTATGTGCTATACTGTGCAATTATAAGGAAAAATTCTGTATTGTAATATTGTCTCTCGATTTTAATTGCCTTCTTTTTTCATTCATTGTATAAATTTGCATTATTCTGTTTTTGTAATAAATCTTTATATATTTTTCTATACACACTGTTTTGTGAGTCCTTACCCGTACCATAAAAGTCCATAGTTGCCTCAATTGTTCTGCCATCCCCATTTTTCATTAAAATTTAGGACGAAGGTACTGTACGTTTATTCTTACTTTATAGTAGCAATTTCCACATTTATTTAGGGTGGATAACACACCCATAGGCACAACCCTCCCCTTTTAGGCTACTTATGTTTATTTTTATCGATGTTTAAATTTTGTATCTAATTGGCACTTACATAGACTGGTTACATGTCTAGTGGCCATATACTCAGCGTCAAGCTTTGGCTATAATACTCTTTCCTTTCCCATATTCCCGTTTTCTTTTCTCCCCAAATTTTTCGTGTGTCTCCCCGTTTTGATTACCAGATTTACCTATTTTTACGAATTTTTGTCTCTCCCCTTTTCTTCTTGTTCTGTTGATTCAGCGCCTTGATTAAACATCAGACGTGTAAACCCCAATAATGGACCTTCATGGTACGGCATGGACAGGTTTTATGACTGATATACAATCCAATGTTGAAACCTGTAAAAAGGATGATGGTGATCTCTCTCTCTATCTTGGACGCATACAGGGTCTTTTGAAGCGTAAGTCCCATTTATATTGGCATATAGACTATTTCCAGAAATATGTTGATGAAGACATTAATCCTCAAGGATTACGTCTCAACACCTTTCCCACTATCAAAAACCCTACTGAAGATTTTAAAAAATCTTGGGAAGATGTTCTGAATATAGGAAGCAAGAGTTTAATGTTACTCTTGATCAAACAATATACCCTTGATATGAGTCTGTTGGATAGAGAGATAGATGCGCTCAATGAACAATACCTACATGTTTTTGAAATAACCAGTTTCAGTATGAAATGGAAAGAGATTAAGGAACGTTTGGAAATTATGAATAAGGAAATTGTTACCAAAAAACAAAAGAAATTTAATCTTGATAAACTGGCTTTCTCACAGGGCTATGCCTATAAATGGCAGAATAAAAATACAGGTAGAGGCCAAGGAAGGAGACCTGGTACATATACCCAGTCACATGTTGAAGATACCACTGAATCTGACTCTTCTTTATCCATGTTTCCTCTTTCACAGGGACACAACCGCCACTCGTCAGCACAGACGGCGCGACCAGTTAAGCGCACTCGGCACGGTGGCGGGTCTTCACCCTCTGACCCTAAAACCAAAAAACGTTCGGAAAGAGCACCACAGTCCAAAGAACATGGGACTACTGGTAATCTAACCCCAGCTCTACAAAACATCCTTCAGAAAGGTACCATGAATACTAACAGTTCTAATCGTAGTGTACTGCCTGATGATTTTTTAGATCCCACACTGGCCCTCTCAGAGGCCAAAAAACAAAGCAATCTCAATGCATACATGGTTCGACCGGGGAATTCTCAGAACACCTAGACCAATCTGATCTAAATATCATTAATCTTACTTCTTTAACGTTTACACCCTTACAGAAATCCATCCTCCAGCTTGGTTTGGGCTTCTGCCCATCCCAACCGATCAATGTCTCTGAAACTATTAAAGATCTATATTTGTTTGCACGTCGGTTGACTTACAAGTTTATGTTCGACTCCCAACGGAAGCAAAAACGATTAGAAATTGAGCTTACTGAACAAATAAAAAACTTCACTATGCAAGAATTCAGGGCCCTTCGTGATCTTATGCTTCTATACGAGGAATCATCCACTGATCCGGTGGTTTCGGCTCCTTCCAACGTCCAAAACAGCCATACCATGAAACCGTTCAAACAATTTAAACCCAAATCCCGTCATTTTCCAGATCTATTGACCTGTCCCAAGATATGGGCTTTCTTACAATTGACTATCCGTGACTTGAAAACACGCTCCTGGTCCGAACCTATTTCTAACCTTAGTCCGGATCAAATAGAAGCCCTGGAATCCCTTAGGTCATGCAAGGACTGTGTAATTAAACCATCCGATAAGGGTGGCAACATCGTTGTGATGTCCCACCCCCAATATCAAAAAATGTGTTTAGACATTCTTAAAAACAAGCACTGGTATGGATGCATTGATGCGAACCAAGTCGCCTCATTTTCCGAGGAACTCCGATCACTCTGTATAGAAGCATATTCACAGGGGCTCATTGATCTCAAAACATTCGAATATCTCAACCCAAAATTTATCTGTATTGCTACATTTTATGCCTTACCAAAGGTTCATAAGCATCTTACTCACCCTCCTGGTCGCCCCATTATTTCGGGCAATGAATCCCTTACTGAAAAGGCAAGTCGCTATGTGGACTCAGTTCTTATGCCACATGTCACCTGTCTACCCTCATATATTAGGGACACTTCGGATCTCCTGAGACATCTGGAGGGGACCCATGCTCCCCCGGGTGCCCTGCTCGTTGCAGTGGATATAGAAGCACTATATTCTAGTATCCCGCACGAGCGGGGTATCCGGGTGATCGGGTCCTTTCTAGATGAACAGGATGACACCACCTGGCCTCATAACCGTTTTATCCTGAAACTGTTACGTTTTATTTTGACACACAATTACTTTACCTTTATGGATAAAGTTTATCTTCAACGTCAGGGAGTGGCCATGGGCACAGGTTGTGCCCCCTCCTATGCTAATCTTTATCTTGGCGGTTGGGAAAGATGGATATTCTCAGATGAACATTATGATAGATGGTTGACTCACATTCTTTATTGGTTTCGCTATATAGATGATTTGTTGATTATATGGACAGGCACTACTGAGGATCTATTATCTTTTCTCGATACACTGAACACCAATGATTACAATTTGCGTTTTACCCATACTTTCAGTCCTGAGCATATCTCTTTCTTAGATCTGGTCATCAAAATAGACACGGCAGGGAGTATCACGACTAATCTCTACCGCAAACCCAGTGCCGGCAATACCATCTTGCATGCATCTAGTGCACACCCTTCCCCTTTAATTCGTAGCATTCCGTATGCACAGTACATACGTTTACGGAGGAATTGTTCATCGGACCAAGATTTTATTGAGCAAGCAGGCTTTCTGCGAGATAGACTCCTGAGGAGAGGCTATTCTAGATCACTCCTCAGAAAAGCCTTTAACAAGGCCAAATCCAGATCAAGATTTGATCTCTTGTACAAAACACCTTCTGATACTGAATTTCAAACCGTCAAATTTATCACCAAATTTTCCGCCCATCAAGACTCTTTACGTACCTCAATATCTCGGCATTGGCACCTACTGACTGAGGATCAAACCCTCTCTAAATATGTTAGATCTACCCCTGAATTAGTGTTCAGACGAGCTACATCCCTTAGAGATACTCTTATCTCCAGTCACTATACCCTTCCCCAAGCTCGACCTCCTAGATCCCTTTGGGGCACCTATCGATGCGGCAATTGCAGCCGCTGCCCCTGGGTCACTGAAGGACCAGGGATCAAGCTCCCAAATGGACAATGGCATCGTCTCCGGTGCCATGCTGACTGTACCACCCGGGGCGTTATTTATTTAATGTCATGTACCTGTAAAGCTTTCTACGTAGGTAAGACCATACGCGAATTTGGCCAACGCATTCGTGACCACGTCTACTGTTCAGGTTCTGGAAAAATTCTAACCTCGGTAACTAGACACATAGGTCTACACCATAGATTCGATAACAGTGTAGTTTCCTTTTGTGTCCTTGAGGTTGTCCCCCCCCACCCGCGTGGTGGTGACTGGGACAATAAAATTCTTAGGGCAGAAACTCTATGGATTGAGAAACTATCGGCTACTATACACCCTGGCATCAACGAAAATAACTCTTATAAGCCTTTTCTTTAGAGGTATTTTTCCGTTTAGATTGCTGGCTTTTTAACCGTTGACAGATCATTCTTTTTTCTTTTTTCCCCCTCTCCTTTCTTCCCCCCCCCCCCCCCTTCTTTACCTTCCTGTATTGTCTCTCCCGTCTGTGTTCTTCCCTCTATGTTTCTTCCCACAGTGTTTATATTTTTTTTTTTCCCTTTGTCTTCTGCCCCATCCTTGTAGATCTAGGTTTTCCTAGGTTCTCATAATGGCGACACACGCCAATTCTCTATATATCCTCGCCCCTTTATAACCATTTGCACGCTGGTTCCATATCTTTATTTATTAGTATTATTTTTATTTGTACTTTACAAATTTTTGTTTAAACTTTGAATATATCCTGTTCAAATCTAATTTTTGGCATCCATATTAGTGCGTCCTGTGCTATGAGCCCCTTTTTTTTGACCCGTCATCTCTCTAATTACATCTGTGCCCTTGGTCTGCGTTAGCTTCATTTTCCAGGCTGATATGCGATCTCCCCTTATGAGTGATCCTTTATCTGCCCACCAGGTGGCGGTGCAGATTTCTTGGGTCCACTCTTTAGGGACTTTAACGGCCGGTCAAAAGGTGGGGCGGCGTCGTTCCGGGTCTCCCCCGTGTGTGGCGCTGCGTTTGCGCAGTGTCCGCGCCCCCGGCTGGCCCCTGGATGGCTCTCTGCCCTTCCTGACACTATGTGCCGTTTTTGCTCTACTGCGCATGCGCGACGCGCATGCGCAGTTGAGGATCGGGTCCGATGACGCTGTTTGTATGGCGCCGGTGGCGCACGCATTCAGCGTCATCAGGACTGGCGCCAGAGGACATTATTTAAACAGGCTTATTTGCCCAGTGGATGTAGGCGTCTGTGGGGGTTTGCGGAGTGTTCAGGTGCTGCGGGCTGGTGCTGTGCCTGTACTTCTTCCCATGTGCAGGTATGTTTTATATCTTCTCTGGAAGATTCTTCCCTTTTGTTTACTTGCTAGCAAAAATCCTCATATACATTGTCTATGTATTTTGTACTTTCATATGGATTCCAGCGATTTGCCTATTGATGGGAATTCCTACAAATGCACACAAACCAAACCATCTACTTTGCAGGTGTGTGTCGTTTCCCTTATTTAAAGAGAAACACTGTTCCCTTTTTGTGCACATTTAACAGCAGTTGCTTCACTTTATGTTCAGTGCTTGAGCTGTGTCTGAAATTTACCTGTTTGTCCACAGGTCTCAGTCTTTGAATTCAATATCTCTCAACCTACAGCCTTTTTGGTGGTTTATTGATACGTCATACACCTCCCTGCTGTGAGCTAATTGGAACTTAATGTGCTGATTTTTTATCATATAAGCACATATGCTTCGGCCCAGGTAAACAAATAGATTTTTCCCTCTTCTATATACAGACAATATACATATTTAACCATGGAGTTCATGTACACCCACCTGTATATTTGTACAGGTGTGTATGGGGATCTGTGTGTATGTTTATACATGTGTGCATATGTATATATATGTGTGTGTGTATATATATATATATATATATATATATATGTGTGTACAATGTGTGTGTGTATGTGCATACGTGCTTAGTTGTGTATGTATAATCTTTTGCAGCCCGCTAACCGTCTGACACTCCCTCCCTAAGTTGTGACCCCTGCTTACCCTAGGCCATCCTACGTTTAATTTTGGGTAGGTATATACACTTTCCCTATCAATATTTTACCTCTGTATACCGACTTCTGGATCTTTCTTATCGTACACATGTCTGACTTCTAGGTGCACTCAGTGTTTATCCTATAGGTGCCCCTGTGTAGGATTTTATGTCCTTATTATGTTGGTTACATTCATTATCATGTATGTTTTTTTCCACAGCTTTATGCTATACCCTTGAATACTAACTTTACCCTACTCTGGCTCCCATATCAGCCTGTGAAATTTGCCCCATCATTTGGGGCCCCTAGCTTCGCCTGTCCCCGTGCACCTTTGAGCTGGTGAGTCATGATATGCTCTTTGTTCATATGGACGTACAATTGGATGCAACCTTTTTTCTATACCTTTATATTACTACCCTCTTTTTGTTGACCTGTACCATAGTGAGCCAGCATATTCCCGCCTTTCCTGCTGGCAGAATCAGGATGGCGTTTTCTAGCTGTCTCCAGGTACATTGCTTGTCTTCCATAATTTATATGTTACTAATCATCCCATTCCCCCCTTTTTTTTAGAGACAATCATACAGATATATCTCCCCTTATTGCATACTCCTGAAGAAGCGGCTAGTCCGCGAAACATGTTGAGTGCCATCTTGCGACAGTTTGAAATTCACCACATTGCTTCCAATACCAGGGATCAATAATTATGTGCTATACTGTGCAATTATAAGGAAAAATTCTGTATTGTAATATTGTCTCTCGATTTTAATTGCCTTCTTTTTTCATTCATTGTATAAATTTGCATTATTCTGTTTTTGTAATAAATCTTTATATATTTTTCTATACACACTGTTTTGTGAGTCCTTACCCGTACCATAAAAGTCCATAGTTGCCTCAATTGTTCTGCCATCCCCATTTTTCGGCCTCAAAAAGTAGATGAACTATGGTTTACAATAGATGATATAGATGATAGAAAAGATGAAAATAGATGATCTCTTGTATTCCAAGTTGTTACTACGTCAACTATTAAAAACTTTTACAAGCCTGCATTGAGACAGAGACTGGCTGGAACAATGGTAGCTCTCGTCACAAAACAAGGAGACATTTACCTGGTTTTAGTGGATAAACAAAAACCACATATATAACCATGAAGACAAAAGGTTGTTGGGCAACTCTCACATCGAAATAAACCTTACCTGGCCTAAACTATTATGTTAGAGTATGGAACGGTTAAAACTGCTAACACCTTGGCTAACAACTCTGTGTTGTGTGACATTTTAGGAACTTGTGGACACAACTAAGCTATCTAAACATTTATTGGACTGCTCAAAGTCCATCTCAACACATGTTAGAAAGATATGG
This sequence comes from Lithobates sylvaticus, assembly GCA_028564925.1. NCBI lineage: Eukaryota > Metazoa > Chordata > Amphibia > Anura > Ranidae > Lithobates > Lithobates sylvaticus. The sequence continues at coordinate 277,306,753 of CM053027.1, read as the reverse complement.
ATTTTGTGCAGTCAGAAATATTTATGGTGATTATAAGTCCTATATATATTTTGTGCAGTCAGAAATATTTATGGTGATTATAAGTCATATATATATATATATATATATATATATATATATATATATATATATATATATATTTTTTTTTTTTAGATCACAGAGATATTATAATTAGTATCTGATGATATAAGAAATTTGTTATAAAGAAAATATATATGAAAGTGTGATTTTATAAGTAGAAGTGTTTTAGGAAACGAATTAGTATTATGAAAAACCTATAATCGTAATTATAACCATATACAAATTTAACCTATGTTTAAATAAACAAATATTAATCGGATACCCGAATTATACATGTATCCATATAGATAATAATTTTATGTGATATTGATTGATATATATAACCTGTGTCCTTCCTAGATAGACTCATTTTTATAGATATACATTGATATACATATATATAACCATTTTATATAATAGGAATTAATCAAAATTATTATTGTGTAGGTTACTAGCATCCCTGAATACTAGATATATATATTTGTTAGAACAAATATAAAAACAAATACACATTATAAAAATAAACTCCAGACACATGTGAGACACCTGGTCGTTGAAGGTGCTATTACCTTAAAATCATTGGGCTTCTGGAAAAGGTTAATTATTAAGTCTTTCCTACCAATAGAAAAGGAACACATACATAGTTACATAGTTACATAGTTATTTAGGTTGAAAAAAGACACAAGTCCATCCAGTCCAACCACAAATAAAATAATAAAAAAAAAATAATAATAATATCATACAATCCCATATACCCCATTCTATACTCACAGTTTAGAATAACAAGGAAGGAGGGGACTTGGACTTTTTAGGCACCGTATGACAGTGTATTGAAACAAAGTATTTATTTATTAAAAGTACATACAAAACACTTATACATAAAAACTTTTCCGCCAATATTAATATACCATATAAGTTACCGCAAATGCATCCTAGTGTACATAACCATTTGGACAAACATATACCAACTAACAAAGTTGACTATCCATCTATCATTGAGTGTCCAACGATTAAGCAGGAGTACAGTAATGGCGGTGATGTCATCACATTGCAGGACAAATAGCTCTACATGTTTCGCGTCTAAATGTACGCTTTGTCTGGAGCTGAAAATTAGGTAACTAGCGGAAAATAAAAGACATAATGAGTATACGTACAATATAATTTCAAACTATACAACTCAATTCAACAAGAATTAAATAACATGGAATGAATCAATTTTAATCTATCCGCTTGCATGCGCTCTGATTGCTGTCAGTTCAATCAGGCCAGGTTACCACAGAGGGAAGGAATCAATTGCATTATGGGGGCGTGCATAATATAGTAAATATCAGCGACAATTTAGATAAAATATATATATAGTCTGACATAGTCACAATAATGAAAATTACTTACTAGGTAATTAATGAAGAGGCATATGGAATAATCGTGAAATACTCCCCCAGAAAGGGGCACCTTAGTGCCCAACACCGCAGTCAAGATCTACCAGGCAATGTAGATAGTGGTATTGAAATACATATAATAAGATATAGGTACCGTATTCCTCAGAGAATATGCTCCTGGCAAATAAAAATGAGGGATAAAGGTAATAATGAGTACAGGTATGGTATAAGATAATTAGTTTAGGGTATATATAGCATTGTTTGCCGATGGAACTTACCAAGAGCAATAAATAGTACTGATAATAGATCAGTCAGTACTGCAGGTACTGGAGAGTGATATTTATTTCTGGACTAGATAGTGTGGAGGTGACAGCCTGTCACCTCAAAAATCACTACAAATCCCAAATATAAATTGCAGCCAGATCATGCAGGGTCAGGTTTTATGCCTGCAATAGAAAGAGGTAGTACTATTATATAAATAATTGCTGGATAGGAACATATTAAATAGTGATGTAACCATCACTATATGGGGATTGGTACTTACCACATGCATGTCTAGAGATAAAGAACCGGCAGCACAGGAGCGGCAAGATGGCGGGGGACGCTGGCCAAAAGCACACAGTCGTGTGCTTTTATATGCACGTCCCGCCCGTCGTCATCAAAACGGCGTTACTCCTAGCAAGTAGAGGTTTTTACCCATCTGTTTTTTTTTCATCAAATGTTCTTCTCGCTGACATATGTGTTACCTCTAGATCTCATGTCTAATGGATCTTCTGTAATCTCTGTAGTTTCCGTAGTTTCTGTAAAAATGACTTACGATGTTATGTACATATGTCTTTCTATTTTGTTTCTTCAATAAAAACATTTTGAAAAAAAAAAAAACGGCGTTAGACCGTCATGACGTCATCCGGACCGGCCGTAATCACAACTGTGCATGCGCAAAATCGAACGCCGCGCCTGCGCAATGGAGCGCAGCAGTCACGACTTGGCAGCACAGGAAGTGATGTGTAGGACATCACGGAGCAGCGAATGGACAGCTTCCCTAGTGGAACCTACAAGCGTCACAGGGAATGTTCATAGTGACGCTGTGCGGCTGCACAATGCAATGATCAGACCCCATAATGCAGCACAAAGTCAGAGAGAAAATGACAACGAATAGAGCACAACAAGACAGATAATATGAACCAAGTGATTAACAATATAAAAAATTAAATCAAGAGTTAGGTATTTAATTCATATAGTAATTGGCCATACGGACAACTAATCAGCTTCAAATACAGTCAATTAATTGTAAATGACAAACTGGAGGTAATGGGTATTTTGACTTTTGGTGGCATTAGAACATAGAATAACTAGGATGTGCCATAAAACCGGATGAACTATGGATACATATATATGTACCTGAATAAACAAACTATTATTCAGAGGGGAACATTATGCCAAACAATTTTCTGGCTACAATCAACGATCGCAACGAGCTGACCAGGCAGTCACAAACTAATGCTTCTAAGGGAGTGTATAAATATCCATGGCTATAAGAAGGGCTTATATGATTGTGCCTCATTTATCCCCGGAGCCCAGGTAGCATTCAAACGCTTAATCCAAATGGCTTCTCTTCTCAGGACTTCTTTGTCCCATTCACCTCCTGGGTATACTCACAGTTGATCCAGAGGAAGGCAAAAAACCCCAATTGCCAACCCCATGCTCCAATTTGCTAAAGCAGGGGAAAAAATTCCTTCCTGATCCCCCGAGAGGCAATCGGATTTTCCCCGGATCAACTTTACCTATAAATGTTGGTACCCAGTTATATTATGTACATTTAGGAAAGTATCCAGGCCTTTCTTAAAGCAATCTACTGAGCTGGCCAGAACCACCTCTGCAGGGAGTCTATTCCACATTTTCACAGCTCTTACTGTAAAGAAACCTTTCCGTATTTGGAGATGAAATCTCTTTTCCTCTAGACGTAAAGAGTGCCCCCTTGTCTTCTTTGTTGACTGTAAAGTGAATAACTCAACACCAAGTTCTCTATATGGACCCCTTATATATTTGTACATGTTGATCATATCCCCCCTTAATCTCCTCTTATCAAGGGTGAATAAATTCAGTTCCTCTAATCTTTCCTCATAGCTGAGCTCCTCCATGCCTCTTATCAGTTTGGTTGCCCTTCTCTGCACTTTCTCCAGTTCCCCAATATCCTTTTTGAGAACTGGTGCCCAAAACTAAACTGCATATTCCAGATGAGGTCTTACCAATGATTTGAACAGGGGCAAAATTATATCTTTCTCTCTGGAGTCCATAACTCTCTTAATACAAGAAAGGACTTTGCTTGCTTTGGAAACCGCAGCTTGGCATTACATGCTATTATTGAGCTTATGATCTACCAAAACCCCCAGATCCTTCTCCACTATGGATCCCCCCAGTTGTACTCCCCCTAGTATGTATGATGCATGCATATTCTTAGCCCCCAAGTGCATAACTTTACATTTATCAACATTAAACCTCATCTGCAACATAGTCGCCCAATTAGATAGAGCATTGAGGTTGGCTTGTAAATTGGAGACATCCTGTAAGGACGTTATTCCACTGCATAGCTTGGTGTCATCTGCAAAGACGGAAATGTTACTTTTGATCCCAGACCCAATATCATTTATAAAGATATTAAAAAGTAAGGGTCCCAGCACTGAACCTTGGGGTACACCACTGATAACCTTAGACCATTCAGAGTAAGAATCATTAACCACTACTCTGAATTCTGTCTTTTAGCCAGTTTTCTATCCATTTACAAACTGATATTTCCAAACCTGTAGACTTTACCTTACACATGAGCCGTGTGTGCAGAACTGTATCGAGCGCTTTTGCAAAATCCAAGTATACCACCTCCACCGCCACCCCTCTGTCCAAGGTTTTACTTACCTCCTCATAAAAAGAAATCATGTTTGTCTGACAACTTCTGTCTTTCATGAATCCATGCTGTCTGTTGCTTAAAATATTTTTTTCCCGTAAGAACTCGTCTATGTGGTATTTTATTAATCTCTCCAGTATCTTCCCAACTATAGAAGTTAAACTAACAGGTCTATAGTTACTTGGTAAAGACTTTGTTCCCTTTTTAAATATAGGCACCACATTGGCCCTGCGCCAATCCAGTGGTACTATTCCTGTCATTAATGAGTCCCTAAAAATTAGATACAATGGCTTTGAAATTACAGAGCTCAATTCTTTTAGGATCCGTGGGTGGATGCCATCAGGTCCAGGTGCTTTATCCACCTTTATTCTGTCTACATATTTCTGGACCATATCACTTTTGAGCCATTGTGGATTTGGGGCTGTGTCACTACCACCCCCATTATGGACATGAGCTCCCCCATGCTCCTTTGTATACACAGAGCTGAAGAAAGTATTTAATACATTTGCCTTCTCTTTGTCCCCAGTCACCCACTCTAGATTATTTTGTAAAGGGCCTACATGCTCAGACTTGACCTTTTTACTATTAATATATTTGAAGAATTTTTGGGGGTTTGTCCTACTATCTTTTGCAATCTTTCGTTTTGAATTTTTGCATCCTTGATTTCCTGTTTACATATTCTGTTATATTCTTTGTAACATTTAAATGACACTAGTACCTTTTGGGCTGAACATATTATAGAAGTTTTATGATCTTATTGTTTAAGAGGGTATTTAAGAAGCAAGAAAGATGCCATGAGAGAAAGGAGGCTCAGGGACATACCCTGAGGGAGACACTGGGAGATACACATACTCCCAGACAGACTGACACCCATGCACAATGCATGAATAAATAATTTGACATTCATGAAGATTCCTGAACCCTGCTCCGTGGAACTCGGAGGTCGCAAGAAGTAAGTCCTCTTTAAGAGTATCCATTTTTGAAAGCTATGGCAATCCTGGTAACCAGTAATCCAGACTAATAGCCATATTGGAATAGGTAAATATGCAATGTTGATTTTATCTTGTATGTTCTCTCAAATATTGATGTATTGAATATTCTACTATTGATAATCGTTCTCCCAAATCAATAACCGCCTTTTAGATTTTTTTCTCTAAAATTCTATTTTTCATTATATATTTCTTATTGCATAGTTGCCTTTTTATTGACAAAACAACAACGTATAATTTATTTCACATTGTTAACCACTTACTTACCTGCAGTATAGTAATGGTTGGGCGTGTGGAATACAGACATTCTGTTTAATTGTCAATTCTCACAAGGTTCTTGATTCTACCGAAAAGTTATCATGATGGTATTACGTCCAAGGTACTACACTCCTATTTTGTAGGGTGTTTCCATTAACTTTCAAGATGTTCATGTAATGCAATCTGTATTTTAATTTCATGTAAATATTTGTTTTTTTTGTCAACCAATAAATGTAACTATTTTGTATGATCACATGTCTCCGTGAATAAGTTTCATATATAAAGACTGTTTCATATGGATTAAATACTGTGCGGGAAAACTATCCTTAAAAAGCACTAAAGTTTCAATAGAAAAGATACGTCCAGTTCCAGTGTGTCATATTTTATTAAGGCGCCTGACTGTCTGGGGTGTGGGGGGTGGACTCCCTGACTAATCAAGGCATGGCCAGGAGCTAGCTGTTAGCTTACTGTTTGATTAGATCAATCACTGTTAGATATTAGTTGATAGCTGTTGATTAGCTTCCTGTTAATTAGATCAATGGTAGCTGTTGGCTGGTCATTAGATGTACTATTAGATGTACTGATGTACTGATGATATTACTGTTTACAGTTTGCCGTGTTTAGGATAATGTGATCAAGCTCTTACCTGATTTTATGTGGTATATATTCTGTGTGAATTTTCTGTGTGAATTTTCAATAAAAAAGTTCCAGTTTACACCTAAGCTAGTGTCACCTAGTTCTTGGGTGCAATTCTCAGCTATAATACCTTGTTCTTGGTTCCTTGTTCCTGGTTCCAGAGTGGAGGAAGCTGTATCTTGGTGGAAGAACCCAGGCTGGGCGGCAGGTGGTCCGTCACACTCCATCTATATCATTTATGCTCAAATCCTGGTTAAATGGATCAAGCGTACATTTAGAGGTCTAAACATTACTCTCAAGTTTACACATTTCTCTTTCCATTAGACATATATTTCATTACACAAGGCCCAATACAGTGGGGAAAAATACACTCTCTGCTTTGTTTCAATAGAAAAGATACGTCCAGTTCCAGTGTGTCATATTTTATTAAGGCAGTAGGATAGTTTTCTCAGTACCATGAATACACAGCCCTCCAATCTAGTTGTTTGTTTAGTATGTCTGAGGCCACGAAACGTGCATTGACCAAAAACAGTTTTCTGCTACTCAGCTGTTCAGTTCAATAATATCCTACAAGGGGTCAACCATCTTCCGTAATGGTTTGCTGTCGTGGATAACCATTGCATTGCAAAACAAAATCAAAGTCAGCCTTTAAAATAAGTTAAATAGTTTCCTGACAATAGTTCCACTCTGTGCTGGGATTATTCATGCTCTTATTAACCCTAGTCTTCCTCCAGTGTTCAAATTCCGACAATCATCTATACAGATGTGTTTCAGTCTGCTGACATTTTTGCCCATTTTTTTCTTATTGTTTGACAACTTAATTGCTCAGTAGGATTACCCTTTGTGTGAGTTTGGATGAGTTTCTAGTACAATGTACCTGCCTCAGATATACCAACAATTTGTCTATTCTTAGACCCAACTCTATAGTGAACGCTGGCCAGATTAATTGCTGGGGTAGACAGCAGTTTCATTATTGTAGGAATCACTGAACAATATAAGCAGAGTGTTCATAGTAAACATTTCAAGGCTTCCATTAATATTCTTACAGCTATAACCATTATATGAACTTTAACTGTGTTAATAACTGTGATTGTTATTTATTTATGTTATAAGTATAAAATATTACTAACCTATTTGTTCACTTTCGAGCAACCATTTCCTGTTCAGGTATTAGGTGGTGGTAAAAAGATCATATTCTTATATTGTAGTACAGAAACCCATCAGGCAACATAAGCTATATGAAACTTAAATTTGGTTAATCTGTAACATAACAGTTCATAGATGTCATCTTGACAAGTCAGGGATTATACAGTACTTAATACATGAAATATACTTCTGTTAATGATATAGCTTTTAAGCACAGTCTCTGCGCATGTAAATGTAGCTGCTCTTAATGCACTTAATAACCACCAAGGCATTCCTGTATGCACTAATGTATAGGACAATCAACGGAGAGATTGTATGTATAGACTTGTAAAGAGGTTGCTCCTGCTCCATCTGTTGCAAAGTTCTTTGTGGAAGATCTCCAGATGTACTGTATGTTATGAGTTTTAAACAGAGATCAAATCCACTTATGCTGCCTACACACGCTCGGACTTTCCGGCGGGATTGTCCGCCGGACCTAGTCCAGCGGACAAACCGCCGGACTTTCCGAATGTGTGGACTTGCCCACACACGGCCGGACTTTTCCTGCGGACAATTCGCCGGAGTTTTGGCCAAAGTCCGCAGGACTTTTGAAATGAACAGACTTGCCCACACAAGGGGGAAGTCCGTTAATTTAGAATGTGACTCCAGGTAGACGGGACTAGCGAAGGCAGTCAATGCCGCCGCACTAGCCCCGTCACCTGGTATGGATTTAAAGGGGAATCCCTACGCCGAAAAAAACGGCGTGGGGGTCCCCCCCAAATCCATCTCAGACCCTTATCCGAGCACGCAGCCCGGCCGGTCAGGAATGGGGGTGGGGATGAGGTGACGGGGCTAGCGCGGCATTGACTGCCTTCGCTAGTCCCTTCTACCTGGAGTTACATTCTAAATGAACGGACTTTCCTCCGTGTGTGAGGCAAGTCCGTTCATTTGCGGACTAGCACACAGATGGCGGGATTGTCCGTCGGACTGCCGAGTCCAGCGGACAATTTTAAGTCTAAACTTAAAACTTAGTCCGCCGGACTTTTGGGAGGTAAAAGTCCGCCGGAGCCCCACACACGGTCGGAATGTCCGGCGGACTCTAGTCCGGCAGACAATCCCGCGGGAAAGTCCGCTCGTGTGTACGTGGCCTTACAGGGCTCACACATCAGATATTTACAAAATCAGGTTTATGCAGCCTCCATTCTAGATCCAGCCCATATGTTGCATTCGATATACAATTCATAAAGTTATTATACCAAACAGGTCAGTAAACCCCATGGAAAGATCACAATGAAGTTTAACATAGTAGGGTATCATCCAAAAAGCTCCAAGCAAGGCGTGGAAAGTCTCTAGGTCGACATTAGGAGAGAGGGTAGGCGGGCCCATATAGCAGTGAGGGAGTAATTCCAGCCTTATTGAGAATTAGAAGTGTGGACGCTAAGACAAGCATCCTAAAATGCTTAATATAAAGAGGTAACCTGTTTCTGACCATTTTCAGTTATTTAATATACATTTCACTCCATTTTCTAATTATCAGTGTAAAATATTAATCTGTTACAGAAACCATGTCTACAGAATGTCTAGACAACTGAACATTTAAAAGGTAATATGTAGGATTTAGTCATAGCAATATGCCTTGGATAAATTGCACAAAATCCTAGCAACTATAGCCCCATACACACGGTCGGACAATCCGAGGACCAGGTCCGTCGGATCATGTCCGTCGTACTTTGTCCGATGTTGGTGTTGCGTACACACGGTCGGACAAAGTTGTCGAAAAATCCGATCATTCTGAACGTGGTGACGTTTGTTGCCTACGACGGGACTACGTAGAGGCTAGTAGCCAATAGCTTTGGGGGTTTAGTACACGCCCCACACTATAAAAGGCCGCCGCTCTGGCGGCCTAGTGTACTGTGTTCCGGCGGTAGTGAGTGACTGTGTCAGTCACATTAGCTGCTGTCCTGTGATACATGATTCTACATTGCTGAATGCTGATCATTTGATTTTGTATTCATTCTGCTGATTGCATTGCTGCTGACAGTATCTGCAGTGCTGTGTTATAAATTCTGCTGTGCTGACTGCTGAGTGGTGACATTATCTGCTGAGTGTTGAGTCTGACTTTATCTGCTGTGATTCTGGGGATTAGTCTAGTGTGTGCGTGCTGTTAGTACAGCATTGCAGTATCACATTACCTTTACCCTTCTGGCCTGTTGTCATGTAAGGCAGCCAGCCAGGCATTTGCAGGCGCTAGCGTGTGTGTGTGTGCTGTTTGAGTACAGCACAGCACACAATAAACCACCAGCCTCTATCTGCCGTAAGGCCCTGTTGTCATCTAAGGCAGCCACCACCTCAGCCTCTATCTGCTGTAAGGCCCTGTTGTTGTCATCTAAGGCAGCCACCACCTCAGCCTCTATCTGCCGTAAGGCCCTGTTGTTGTCATCTAAGGCAGCCAGGCATTTTCAGGAGCTAGCGTGTGTGTTTGCTGTTTGAGTACAGCACAGCACACAATAAACCACCAGCCTCTATCTGCCGTAAGGCCCTGTTGTCATCTAAGGCAGCCACCACCTCAGCCTCTATCTGCCATAAGGCCATGTTGTTGTCATCTAAGGCAGTCACCACCTCAGCCTCTATCTGCCGTAAGGCCCTGTTGTTGTCATCTAAGGCAGCCAGGCATTTTCAGGCGCTAGTGTGTGTGTGTGTGCTGTTTGAGTACAGCACAGCACACAATAAACCACCAGCCTCTATCTGCCGTAAGGCCCTGTTGTCATCTAAGGCAGCCACCACCTCAGCCTCTATCTGCCGTAAGGCCCTGTTGTTGTCATCTAAGGCAGCCAGGCATTTGCAGGAGCTAGCGTGTGTGTGTGTGTGCTGTGTGAGTAGAGCGCAGCACACAATAAACCACCTCAGCCTCTATCTGTCATAAGGCCCTGTTGTTGTCATCTAAGGCAGCCACCACCTCAGCCTCTATCTGCCGTAAGGCCCTGTTGTTGTCATCTAAGGCAGCTACCACCTCAGCCTCTATCTGCCGTAAGGCCCTGTTGTCATCTAAGGCAGCCATCACCTCAGCCTCTATCTGCAGTAAGGCCCTGTTGTTGTCATCTAAGGCAGCCACCACCTCAGCCTCTATCTGCCGTAAGGCCCTGTTGTTGTCATCTAAGGCAGCCACCACCTCAGCCTCTATCTGCCGTAAGGCCCTGTTGTTGTCATCTAAGGCAGCCAGGCATTTGCAGAAGCTAGTGTGTGTGTGTGTGCTGTGTGAGTAGAGCGCAGCACACAATAAACCACCTCAGCCTCTATCTGCCATAAGGCCCTGTTGTTGTTGTCATCTAAGGCAGCCACCACCTCAGCCTCTATCTGCCCTAAGGCCCTGTTGTTGTCATCTAAGGCAGCCATCTGCAGGAGTTAGTGTGTGTGCTGTGTGACTCCAGCACAATATACACTACCCACTACAATGCCTGGAAGACCGACAAGGAGAGGCAGACAGTCCCGAGGCAAGAAAACAGGGCAAGCAGGCTCTGTGTCTAGAGACAACAGTGCTGGTCGTGGACGTGGTGCATCGCCATCAGCACGTGGCCATGGGACACGCTTGTCCTTCTTTTCGGCAGCTGGACATGTTGAGCCGCATCATGCCGAAGGCTTGGTAGAGTGGATGACCAAGCCCTCCTCATCCTCCTCATTCTCTCTCACCCAGGCTCAGGGTACTGGCAAATCAGCTGCCAACGCATACTCAATGGCATCATCAGGCACCCCTTCCCTAGACCCACCATGTCCTCCTGAGGAGTCTCCCGAACTGTTTGAGCACAGTGTTGGGTACATGCTCCAGAAGGATGCCCAGCGTTTTGATGGCTCGGATGATGATACCCAGCTAGAGGAAGGCAGTAGCGTGAGCGCAGAGAGAGGGGATGCTCAAGGACAGCAATCTGGCAGTCATGTTCCACCAGCTGCAGCTTACTGCCAGGTTTGCTCCAGTGGTGAAGAGGGAGGGGATGATGAGGTCACTGACTCCACGTGGGTGCCTGAAGGGAGAGAGGAGGAGGAGGCGGCACATGTCCAACGAGGCAGGATGCCCTCTGGGGGCCAGCTTGAGGCCAGCACACCAACTGAATCACACCGCAGAGCTCCGCCTGTGCAGGGCGCTGCCTCTGCACGTTATTACAAAAGTTCTTTGGTGTGGGCCTTTTTTCAAACGAGTGCATCAGATTGCACCACTGCTATTTGCAACATATGTCTCAAGCGTATCTCGCGTGGCCAAAACATCAGCCGCTTGGGCACCACATGCATGACCAGACATATGTCGACCTGCCATGCAGCTCGTTGGCAAGCGCACATTAAAGACCCCCACCAAAGAACAAAGCGGACCTCTCCTTGCTCCTCATCAGCTGGGATCTCCAACCCCACTATACCTTCAGTCCTCTCTGAAAGCTGCACTGAGAGGAATGAAGGTGTAGAATTAGGTGTGTCACAGCCAAGTACTTGCGGGCACTCTGCTAGCAGTATACTGACGTCCGATTCTACCAGGCAAATTTCCCTGCCCCAGCTGCTGGACCGTCGAAAGGAGTTTACTCCAAGCCATCCACATGCCCAGCGGTTGAATGCTAGCTTGGCTAAATTGCTAGCACTTCAACTGCTGCCTTTTCAGTTGGTAGACTCGGCCCCCTTCCGTGAGTTTGTTCAATGTGCCACTTTTTCTCACGGAAGGCGATTCCGGCTCTCTACCGGCATGTGGAAGGCAATGTCCATGCCTCACTGGACAGGGCGGTCAGCGGTAAGGTGCATATTACCGCTGACTCATGGTCCAGCAGGCATGGACAGGGACGTTACCTAGCTTTCACGGCCCATTGGGTCACTCTTTTGGCAGCTGGGAAGGATGCAGGACAAGGTGCAGTAGTGTTGTAGGTTGTTCCACCACCACGCCTCCAATATGCTACTACTGGTTGTGACACACCTCTTTCCTCCACCCCCTCCCCTTCTTGTTCCTCCATGGCCTCTTCCAGTGCTCTGTCCTCTGAACCAGCGGTGCTCCGTAGGCGTCCAAGGGGCTACGCAAGTACGCAGGCAAAAAGATGTCATGCCGTGCTTGTGCTGGTGTGTTTGGGGGACAGGAGCCACACTGGGGCAGAGGTTCTGTCAGCTCTGCAGGGGCAGGCCCAGAGGTGGTTGACGCCACGCCAGCTTAAGCCAGGAATGGTCGTTTCTGAAAATGGCACCAACCTCCTCTCTGCCCTGCGACAGGGACAGCTGACCCATGTGCCCTGTATGGCTCACATCCTTAACCTGGTGGTGCAGCGGTTCTTGGGCAGGTACCCAGGCTTACAGGATGTCCTGAGGCAGGCCAGGAAAGTCTGTGTGCATTTCCGCCTATCATATAATGCCAGTGCTCAGCTGGCTGAGCTGCAAAAGGAGTTGAACCTGCCCAAGAACTGCCTTATATGTGACATGCCCACCAGGTGGAACTCAACGTTGGCCATGCTGCAGCGACTGCACACGCAGCAGAGGGCCATCAATGAGTACCTGTGCGACTATGGCACCAGGACAGGGTCAGGGGAGCTCAGATTTTTTTTCCCCACGCCAGTGGAGCATGATCAGGGATGCATGCACTGTCCTGTCACCATTTGAGGAGGCCACGAGGATGGTGAGCAGTGACAGTGCATGCATCAGTGACACTGTACCTCTTGTCCACCTGTTGGAGCATACACTGCGTGGGATAATAGACAGGGCACTTGAGGCAGAACAGAGGCAGGAAGACCCCCTTTATCCAGACAGTGTTCCTTCTCTCCCACCCATCAGACGGGAAGAGGATGAGGAGGAGGAGGAGGATTGTGTCAGCATGGAGGTGGAGCCTGGCACTCAGCATCAGCAGCAGCAGTCTTTTAGGGATGATTTACAGTCCCAACAAACCAGTGGACTTGTACGTGGCTGGGAGGAAGTGGCTGTGGATCACGTCGTCCTCAGTGACCCAGAAGACTCCGGACCGAATGCCTCAGCTAACCTACGTTGCATGGCCTCCCTGATCCTGCAAAGCCTGCGGAAGGATCCTCGTATTCTTCGGATCAAGGAGAGGGACCATTACTGGCTGGCCACTCTCCTTGATCCACGGTACAAGGGTAAGGTTGCGGACCTTATCTTGCAGGCGCAGAGGGAGCAGAGGATGAGACATCTCCAGGAGGCCTTGCAGAAAGGTCTGTGCAACGCGTTCCCAGAGACTGGGAGGTTACAAACTCCTGGTCCTGGACGACGAGTTGCTGAGGCTTCGGTCAGTAGCAGAAGGAGCGGTGGGGAAGGTGGACGTCTGACCGATGCGTTCAGACAATTTTTTAGTCCGCAGCCCCAAGGTATGATCGGTTCCAGCAACCATCGCCAGCGTCTGATATACATGGTGCAGGAATACCTAGGGGCAAGGTCAGACTTGGACACCTTTCCCACCGAAAACCCTCTGGCTTACTGGGTCTTGAGGATGGATCACTGGCCAGAGCTTGCACAGTATGCAATTGAGCTACTGGCATGTCCTGCATCCAGCATTCTTTCCGAACGCACATTCAGTGCTGCTGGAGGCTTTGTCACCGATCACAGGGTGCGCCTGTCCACCGACACGGTTGATCGACTGACCTTCATAAAGATGAATCAGTCTTGGATCACCACCAGCTACCAGGCACCTGAAGCTGATATAACAGAATAGTTTATTTTGAAATATCACATCCCTTCAAGACTGCCTATGCAGATGCTGAGTGACTGTCCTGTTATGTTGACTGACTATCCTCTTCCTCCTCAATAATCCTGATGATAGCTTGGAAGAACATTTTTGTTTCTAGGTGCCACCACCAGTGGCTAAGGCCCAATTTTTCAGCCCCTGTTTAACAGGGGCGTGTAATTACAATTTTTTAAGCAATGCTTCGCAACAGGTCTCATTGCTGTGCTCTGAGTACAGTATCTGTGAGGGATTGCAGTGTTGTGGCACCAGCACCAGTGCCTAAGGCCCAATTTTTCAGCCCCTGTTTAACAGGGGAGTGTAATTACAATTTTTTAAGCAATGCTTTGCAACAGGTCTGACTGCTGTGCTCCAAGTACAGTATCTGTGAGGGTTGCAGTGTTGTGGCACCAGCACCAGTGCCTAAGGCCCAATTTTTCAGCCCCTGTTTAACAGGGGCGTGTCATTACAATTTTTTATGCAATGCTTCGCAACAGGTCTGACTGCTGTGCTCCAAGTACAGTATCTGTGAGGGGTTGCAGTGTTTTGGCACCAGCACCAGTGCCTAAGGCACAATTTTTCAGGCCCCTGTTTAACAGGGGAGTGTAATTACAAATCTTGATCTAATAGTTCACAGCAGGGCCCATTCCTGCGCCCACCAAGAGTAACTGTGAGGGCTTACAGTCTTGTGGCCACACCATCCACCACCAACACCACCAAAGGCCCAATTTTTCAGCCCCTGTTTAACAGGGGCGTGTAATTACAAATCTTGATCTAATAATTCTCAGCAGGGCCCATTTCTGCGCCCACCAAGAGTAACTGTGAGGGCTTACAGTGTTGTGGCAACACCGTCCACCACCACCACCAAAGGCCCAATTTTTCTGCCCTGTTCAACAGGTGCATGCAATTACAATTCTTGATCTAATAATTCACAGCAGGGCCCATTCCTGTGCCCACCAAGAGTAACTGTGAGGGCTTACAGTGTTGTGGCAACACCAACATCTAATGGGGCAATATTTGTCTCAAGCGTATCTCGCTGGCCAAAACATCAGCCGCTTGGGCACCACAAGAAAGAAGTACAGTCCCAGCCATCCACATGCCCAGCAGTTGAATGCTAGCTTGGCTAAATTGCTAGCACTTCAACTGCTGCCTTTTCAGTTGGTAGACTCAGCCCCCTTCCGTGAGTTTGTTCAATGTGCGGTTCCTCAGTGGCAGGTTCCCAAACGCCACTTTTTCTCACGGAAGGCGATTCCGTCTCTCTACCGGCATGTGGAAGGCAATGTCCATGCCTCGCTGGACAGGGCGGTCAGCGGTAAGGTGCATATTACCGCTGACTCATGGTCCAGCAGGCATGGACAGGGACGTTATCTTTCTTTCACGGCCCATTGGGTCACTCTATTGGCAGCTGGGAGGGATGCAGGACAAGGTGCAGTAGTGTTGGAGGTTGTTCCGCCACCATGCCTCCAAAATGCTACTACTGCTACTGGTTGTGACACACCTCTCTCCTCCACCCCCTCCTCTTCTTCTTCCTCCAGTGCTCTGTCCTCGGAACCAGCGGTGCTCCGTAGGCGTACAAGGGGCTACGCAAGTATGCAGGCAAAAAGATGCCATGCCGTGCTTGCGCTGGTGTGTTTGGGGGACAGGAGCCACACTGGGCCAGAGGTTCTGGCAGCTCTGCAGGGGCAGGCCGAGAGGTGGTTGACGCCACGCCAGCTTAAGCCAGGAATGGTCGTTTCTGACAATGGCACCAACCTCCTCTCAGCCCTGCGACAGGGGCAGCTCACCCATGTGCCCTGTATGGCTCACGTCCTCAACCTGGTGGTGCAGCGGTTCTTGGGCAGGTTCCCAGGCTTACAGGATGTCCTGAGGCAGGCCAGGAAAGTCTGTGTGCATTTCCGCCGATCTTATAATGCCAGTGCTCGTCTGACTGAGCTGCAAAAGGAGCTGAACCTGCCCAAGAACCGCCTAATATGTGACATGCCCACCAGGTGGAACTCAACGTTGGCCATGCTGCAGCGACTGCACACTCAGCAGAGGGCCATCAATGAGTACCTTTGCGACTACGGCACACGGACAGGGTCAGGGGAGCTTGGCTTTTTTCCCCACGCCAGTGGAGCATGATCAGGGATGCATGCACTGTCCTCTCACCATTTGAGGAGGCCACGAGGATGGTGAGCAGTGACAGTGCATGCATCAGTGACACTGTACTTCTTGTCCACCTGTTGGAGCATACGCTGCAAGGGAAATTGGACAGGGCACTTGTGGCAGAACAGAGGCAGGAAGAGGAGGACTTCCTTGCCTCTCAAGGCCCCCTTTATCCGGACAGTGTTCCTTCTGTCCCACCCATCACACAGGAAGAGGATGAAGAGGAGGAGGAGGAGGAGGAGGATTGTGTGAGCATGGAGGTGGAGCCTGGCACTCAGCATCAGCAGCAGCAGTCTTTTAGGGATGATGTACAGTCCCAACAAACCAGTGGACTTGTACGTGGCTGGGAGGAGGTGGCTGGCGATCATGTCATCCTCAGTGACCCAGAAGACTCTGGACCGAATGCCTCAGCTAACCTACGCTGCATGGCCTCCCTGATCCTGCAAAGCCTGCGGAAGGATCCTCGTGTTCTTCGGATCAAGGAGAGGGACCATTACTGGCTGGCCACTCTCCTTGATCCACGGTACAAGGGTAAGGTTGCGGACCTTATCTTGCCGTCGCAGAGGGAGCAGAGGATGAGACATTTCCAGGAGGCCTTGCAGAAAGGTCTGTGCAACGCGTTCCCAGAGACTGGGAGGTTACAAACTCCTGGTCCTGGACGACGAGTTGCTGAGGCTTCGGTCAGTAGCAGAAGGAGCGGTGGGGAAGGTGGACGTCTGACCGATGCGTTCAGACAATTTTTTAGTCCGCAGCCCCAAGGTATGATCGGTTCCAGCAACCATCGCCAGCGTCTGATATACATGGTGCAGGAATACCTAGGGGCAAGGTCAGACTTGGACACCTTTCCCACCGAAAACCCTCTGGCTTACTGGGTCTTGAGGATGGATCACTGGCCAGAGCTTGCACAGTATGCAATTGAGCTACTGGCATGTCCTGCATCCAGCATTCTTTCCGAACGCACATTCAGTGCTGCTGGAGGCTTTGTCACCGATCACAGGGTGCACCTGTCCACCGACTCGGTTGATCGACTGACCTTCATAAAGATGAATCAGTCTTGGATCACCACCAGCTACCAGGCACCTGAAGCTGATATAACAGAATAGTTTATTTTGAAATATCACATCCCTTCAAGACTGCCTATGCAGATGCTGAGTGACTGTCCTGTTATGTTGACTGACTATCCTCTTCCTCCTCAATAATCCTGATGATAGCTTGGAAGAACATTTTTGTTTCTAGGTGCCACCACCAGTGGCTAAGGCCCAATTTTTCAGCCCCTGTTTAACAGGGGCGTGTAATTACAATTTTTTAAGCAATGCTTCGCAACAGGTCTCATTGCTGTGCTCAGAGTACAGTATCTGTGAGGGGTTGCAGTGTTGTGGCACCAGCACCAGTGCCTAAGGCCCAATTTTTCAGCCCCTGTTTAACAGGGGAGTGTAATTACAATTTTTTAAGCAATGCTTCGCAACAGGTCTGACTGCTGTGCTCCAAGTACAGTATCTGTGAGGGTTGCAGTGTTGTGGCACCAGCACCAGTGCCTAAGGCCCAATTTTTCAGCCCCTGTTTAACAGGGGCGTGTCATTTTAATTTTTTATGCAATGCTTCGCAACAGGTCTGACTGCTGTGCTCCAAGTACAGTATCTGTGAGGGGTTGCAGTGTTTTGGCACCAGCACCAGTGCCTAAGGCACAATTTTTCAGCCCCTGTTTAACAGGGGCGTGTAATTACAAATCTTGATCTAATAGTTCACAGCAGGGCCCATTCCTGCGCCCACCAAGAGTAACTGTGAGGGCTTACAGTCTTGTGGCCACACCATCCACCACCAACACCACCAAAGGCCCAATTTTTCAGCCCCTGTTTAACAGGGGCGTGTAATTACAAATCTTGATCTAATAATTCTCAGCAGGGCCCATTTCTGCGCCCACCAAGAGTAACTGTGAGGGCTTACAGTGTTGTGGCAACACCGTCCACCACCACCACCAAAGGCCCAATTTTTCTGCCCTGTTCAACAGGTGCATGCAATTACAATTCTTGATCTAATAATTCACAGCAGGGCCCATTCCTGTGCCCACCAAGAGTAACTGTGAGGGCTTACAGTGTTGTGGCAACACCAACATCTAATGGGGCAAATTTCTGCAGAGTATATACGGCAGGCCCCTACTTTCAAACATCCAACTTACAAACGACTCCTACTTGCAAACGGAAGGAGAAAACAGGAAGTGAGACGAAATCCACCCCTAGGCAAGGAAATTCTATCCTGTTAGATTTCATTTGGGAAAAAGGTATCTCTACTCTCTACTGATGCTTTATCACCAATCCTTGTTTAAATAAAAACCCCACTTTTCCAAAAACATTTGTCATTGGGACGGAAAGTGAGGTGAAATGTTCTGAACAGGTGCACAGACAGCAAAACAAATGTTACAGGGGTGATAACCCTTCCCTATGTTCTCCAAAAAGATGGCCCCTTTTTGCGATTCGGCACTGCGTCGCTTTAACTGACAATTGCGCGGTCGTGCGACGTGGCTCACAAACAAAATTGGCGTCCTTTTTTTCCCACAAATAGAGCTTTCTTTTGGTGGTATTTGGTCGCCCCTGCGGTTTTTATTTTTTGCGCTATAAACAAAAATAGAGCGACAATTTTGAAAAAAATTCAATATATTTTTGCTATAATAAATAGCCCCAAAAAATATATAAAAAAACATTTTTTTTCCTCAGTTTAGGTCGATACATATTCTTCTACATATTTTTGGTATAAAAAATCTCAATTAGCGATTATTGATTGGTTTGCGCAAAAGTTATAGCGTTTACAAAATAGGGGATAGTTTTATAGCATTTTTATTAATATTTTTTTTTTTACTAGTAATGATAAGTATTGTGACTGCGACATTATGGCGGACACATCAGACATTTTTGACACATTTTTGGGACCATTGTCATTTATACAGAAATCAGTGCTATTTAAATAGCACTGATTCCTATGTAAATGACAGTGGCAGTGAAGAAGTTAACCACTAGGGGGCGGGGAGGAGTTAGTGTGACGTGTTGTGTGTTTTTTACAAGCGGTTAAAATGACTGCTCCCGAAAAAACTTCAGTTTTTAAAACTTCTTTTTGCATTGATACATGTCCCCTGGGGCAGGACCCGGGTCCCCAAACCTCTTTTATGACATTAACATGCATATTGGCCGTTATAATTAGCACTTTAGATTTCAAACGTTCGCATCCATTGTAACTAATAGGGTTCGATTGTTCGTGCAAACTTTCGGTCCGTTCGCAGGTTCTGGTGCGAACCGAACCCGGGGGGTGTTCGGCTCATCCCTAATCGGGAGCTGATCAGCAGACCTTTTTGCTTTATGCCATTTTCATCAATGCCCTGGGACAAGGCTGAGGCTGCTGTGGAGGAATACTCGACCGTAAGCCGCGCCTCTACTCTTATGCACCGTACACGGAAAATGTTCGATCGGATCATGTTGTCGGAAAATCCGACCGTGTGCGGGCTCCATCGGACTTTTTCCGTTGGAATTTCTGACGCACAAAGTTTGAGAGCTGGAGCTCAAATTTTCCGACAACATGATCCGATCGGACTTTTTCTGATCATGTGTAGAGAATTCTGACGCACAAAGTGCCACGCATGCTCAGAAGAAATTTGGAGACGAAAGCTATTGGCTACTGGCCTCTACGTAGTCCCCTCGTACGTTTTCTACGTCACCTCGTTCGGAATGGTTGGATTTTCCGACAACTTTGTCCGACCGTGTGTGGGCAACACCAGTTTCAGACAAAATACGTCGGAAAATATCCGACGGATTTTGTGGTTGGAATGTCTGACCGTGTGTACGGGGCATTAGAGACAAACATATACCATGTACACTTGCATTGCAGTTCTCCAGTTAACCACAGAGCCTTATCCACATCCACATTTCCAGTGTTTTCCACTACCATTCCCGTGCACCATGCATGGGCTCCACACAGGCACTTAACTTAACTCTTTAACAGGAGGGAAGCCTCTACAGTGCAAATCTGCTGTTGCTCTTGGAGACAGACCGCTGGTGGAAGCAGTGCCAACATCTCCTTCATGGCTAGAGGATGTTCTGCCTATAACTGGTACACACCATCAATATTCTAAAGTACGCTGCGCTTTCAAATTTAAAATTAAAATAGTGAAACGAAAAATGTGCTATATAACAACAACAATAAAGTGATAACGTGCAAAAATACATACAATATTCGAAATAAAGTGCTTTCATGCAGGATAAGATAAAACGTCCATATGGTGAGAAAAAAGCAATCAATAAAATCCTTAAACCAATATAATGGTGAACCAAACTATAAAAATCCTTATAAAAATATATATATAAATAAGAATATATAAATAAATACATATAATATATATATATATATATATATATATATATATATATATGTGTGTGTGTGTGAGAGAGAAAAAAGTCCTACAATGTGCTGTGCAATCAAAAAAAGTTCAAAAGTGCTCCAATGTAATCCATGCGATTCATGTGATTCAGTGATTGCTGTGATATCAATCCAATATTAAGGTGCTGCATGTGCACTCAGGTGTTCCCCCCAGGTAATGGCCGCTCACCTTATAGCGTGTGACCTTGCTGATTAGGCTTGGTCAATACACGCATTGGAACCTGTAAATGGTTCAGTGGTAAATCCGGATTCCTGCGGTGGCCTCACTCTGTGCTTCAATATGGTAATGGAGTCCCTTTTGTGCCTTAGTATTACCAATAGAAAAAGGAGGACTTAACATCATAGTGTAGTATATTAAAACTTTTATTCTCAACACAGTAAAAAATCCCTTGCAGGGTACTCACATTTGCATTGCGCGTCAGGGTGCCACTCTAAAATAGCATAAAAAAACAAGCTGTAGCAGCTGATATCAGGGTGGTATGCTGATCGTCCTTAGTGGGTGCACAAGCACAGTGTGAGGCCACCACAGGAATCAGGCTTTACCACTGAACCATTTACAGGTTCCAATGCGTGTATTGACCAAGCCTAATCAGCAAGGTCACACGCTCTAAGGTGAGCAGCCATTACCTGGGGGGAACACCTAAGTGCACATGCAGCACCTTAATATTAGATTGATATCACAGCAACCACTGAATCGCATGGATTACATTGGAGCACTTTTGAACTTTGTTTGATTGCACAGCACATTGTAGCACTTTTTTCTCTTTTTCTCACACACACACACACACACACACACACATATATATATATTTTGTATAATGATTTTTATAGTTTGGTTCACCATTATATTGGTTTAAGGATTTTATTGATTGCTTTTTTCTCACCATATGGAAGTTTTATCATATCCTGCATGAAAGCACTTCATTTGGAATATTGTATGTATTTTAGCACGTTATCACTTTATTGCTGTTGTTATATAGCACATTTTTTGTTTCACTATTTGGATTTTAAATTTGAAAGCGCAGCGTACTTTAGAATATTGGATGGTCTTTGCATGATTTATGAGTTATGTGCAACGCTAGCTGCTGATTCAAAAATATAGTGTTATTTGGGAGACACTATTTTGGGCTTATAGCAAGTGGTGGCTCGCAGGACATTACATTGATTGTTTACACACCATCAACAGGCTTCTGTAAAACTTCTGTTACCCTAGGCAACCATTTGTGTCTTCACACTACTCCACTCCACACCGATGTCTTCATACCCCAATGTGTTTAAGGCCCACTTGTAGGGATGAGCCGAACACGCCCCCGTTCCTGTGCTTAGAACTGTCCCTGCAAAAAGTGTCATTTTTGCAGGAAAAAAAAAGCTATTTAAAATCACTTGCGGCTAATGTATTGACAGCTCCCGTAACACAGAGAAAAGTCATTCATTGAAAGCCATTCATAAAAAAAAGTCATTGCTAAAAAAAATAAAAATAAAATAAAAGCGTGGGGGTCCCCCCAAATTCAATAGCCAGGCCCTTCAGGTCTGCTATGGATATTAAGGGGGACCCCAGCCAAAAAAAATAAAAAAAAAATGGCGTGGGGTCCCCCTCAAAATCCATCCCAGACCCTTGAGGTCTGGGATGGATTTTAAGGGGAACCCTAGCCAAAAAAAATGGCGTGGGGTCCCCTTCAAAATCCATACCAGACCCTTATTCGAGCACGCAACCTGGCAGGCTGCAGGAAAAGGGGGGGACGAGAGCGACCAGGCCACATGCCCTCAACATTGGGAGGATGCTTTGGGGGTCTGAGACCCCCAAAGCACCTTGTCCCCATGTTGATGAGGACAAGGGCCTCTTCCCCACAACCCTGGCCATTGGTTGTGGGGGTCTGCGGGCGGGGGGGCTTATCGGAATCTGGAAGCCCCCTTTAACAAGGGGACCCGCTTCTTCTTGCGCTGGTCTTCTCGTCCGTCTCGTCCGGCATCTTCTTCCATGGCGTCGACGTCTGTTCTTCTGTCGGGCCGCTCCTCGCAATGGGAGTCTCCCGCTGTGTGAGGCTTTGCTCCGTCTGACAGGTCTTTTATAACGGAGGGCACCTGGTGACCTCCTCTGACGTCATGGGGAAAGCCATAGGGAATTCCCCATGACGTCCATGTGCGTCAGAGGGGGCGGGTTCACCAGGTGCCCTCCGTTATAAAAGACCTGTCAGCCGCAGCGAAGCCTCACACAGCGGGAGCCTCCCATTGCGTGGAGCGGCCCAGAAGAGACGCCGACCCCATGGAGAAGATGCCGGACGAGAAGGACGAGAAGAGCAGCGCAAGAAGAAGCGGATCGGAGGAAGAAGAAGATGGAAGAAGAAGATGGAAGAAGATGCCGGAAGGAGAAGATGAAGAAACCGAAGGATGAAGAAAGTAAGACCAAAAGAAAGAAGATTTTAATAAAGGAATTGTCAAAGACCGTCTCCTGTCATTTTTACAATTTTTGACACTTTTTTGGTGAAATGTTAGGGGTACTTTTGTACCCCCTTACCATTTCACACAGGGGGGGCGGGATCTGGGGGTCCCCTTGTTAAAGGGGGCTTCCAGATTCCGATAAGCCCCCCGCCCGCAGACCCCCACAACCAATGGCCAGGGTTGTGGGGAAGAGGCCCTTGTCCTCATCAACATGGGGACAAGGTGCTTTGGCCGCTCTCGTCCCCCCTCTTTTCCTGCGGCCTGCCAGGTTGCGTGCTCAGATAAGGGTCTGGTATGGATTTTGAGGGGGACCCCATGCCATTTTTTTGGCTGGGGTTCCCCTTAAAATCCATCCCAGACCTCAAGGGTCTGGTGTGGATTTTGAGGGGGACCTCACACCATTTTTTTTTTTGGGCTGGTGTCCCCCTTAATATCCATAGCAGATCTGAAGGGCCTGGTTATTGAATTTGGGGGGACCCCACGCTTTTTTTTTTTTTATCAATGACTTTTTTTTTATGAATAGCTTTCAATGAATGACTGTTCTCTGTGTTACGGGAGCCGTCAATACATTAGCCGCGAGTCATTTTAAATAGCTTTTTTTCCTGAAAAAAATGACACTTTTTGCAGGGACAGTTCTAAGCACAGGAAACATGCCCCCCTTCACAGGCATACTATAGACACCCCCCAGATGTGATACTGCAATGCTGTACTAACAGCCACGCACACACTAATCCCCAGAATCATAGCACATAATGTCAGCAGTCAGCAGCACATAACACAACGCTGACACTGACAACACAACACAATATGCGAGGCCGCCGCCCGGCGGCCTTTTATACTGTGGGGCGTGTACTAAACCTCCTGAGCTATGATTGGCCACAGGCATCCTGCCTGTGGCCAATTATTGCTCTCCTCGCCGCTGGCTCTTTGATTGGCCAAGCATGCGGGTCACAGTGCATGCTTGGCCAATCATCAGCCAGCAATGCACTGCAACTGGCGCAGTGCATTGCGGGCAGCTCGCATCACACAAATTTGATGCGAGCGGCCCAAGTAGTTCTGGGCTCGCCAAGCGGGCGAACGCCCGATGTTCGATTCAAATATGGGTTCGAAACGAACACCGGGCCCATCCCTACCCACTTGCATTACACCCCTTTCAGTAACTTCAGACCAGGCAGGAACAACATTTCAAATGCTTTACTTAGAAAGGTGCAAAGGCAGTTACAGGATCCAACATTCAAAGGCATAATTCTTTCCTAATTCACTAACTCGTGCGCTGCCACAGCATATCTGCACAGGTAGTGATCATGTAACACATAGTCCAACAGAGGCATTCTTCCAGAGCTGGTGTCTTTGGGGAGAACCCCAGGTTGATGGATGTAAAGTCTAATGACTTTACATCCAGGCAGTGATGACCGACATCCTTCAGTTCCATTAACTGTTATGCCCCATACACACGGTCGGAAAATCCGACCACAAAATCCATCGGATTTTGTCCGACGGATTTAGTCCGACACTGGTGTTGCATACACACGGTCGGACTTTGTTGTCGAAAATCCGATCATTCTGAACGTGGTGACGTTTGTTGCCTACGACGGGACTACGTAGAGGCTAGTAGCCAATAGCTTTGGTCTTGTAATGTGATCTGAGCATGCGTGGCACTTTGTCCGTCGGAATTCGCTACACACGATCGGAATTGGTGTGATCGGACTTTGTTGTCGGAAAATCTTTCCAGCAGGAGATAGAACTTTGTCCGTCGGAAAATCCGATGGAAACTGTCCAATGGTGCCTACACACGGTCGGAATTTCTGACAACATTGTCCGATAGGACAGAATCCATCGGAAAATCCGACCGTGTGTGTGGGGCTTTAGACAGGGTCAATTTGGTTATATACAGAGGTCTATTGGGCACTGTGACTTACACATATATTTTCAAATGTGTGCAAACAAAACCATCTATTTTTAATGTAAACTGTTAGACAGGGTCAATTTGGTTGTTTTGCAGGCTGGCTGGTAAGTCTTTTCTTTGTTTGTGATGTGCTTTGCCCTTCCTTTCTGCAAAAGCCAGTGGTAGATTGGTGTGGTTGCCACTTTTTTGTACAGTTAGTTGAACTGGGTGCAGGGACGCACTGGATGCCTTCATTGCCATTGTGCTTTTGTGGGGCGTGACATGCTTCCCTGTGCCTTTAAGGAGGGGTGGACTCTCTCCATGCATACCTGCCCTTTATCTATCTTCTCCTCTATGTGCTCCTACTATTGAGGCTCTGTAAAGTTAGGGGACCATGGGGACAAGGTGCTTTGGGGGGGACCCCAAAGCATCCTCCCAATGTTGAGGGCATGGGGCCTGGTACGGTTCAGGAGGAGGGGGCGCTCTCTCGTCCCCCCCCTCTTTTCCTGCGGCCTGCCAGGTTGCGTGCTCGGATGAGGGCCTGGTATGGATTTTGAGGGAGACCCCCACGCCTTTTTTTTTTTGGCGCGGGGTTCCCCTTAATATCCATACCAGACCTGAAGGGCCTGGTATGGAATTTTGGGGGACCCCCACGCATTTTTTTCTTAATTTTTTTAATTTCTTAATGCTAACATGACCTGTGTTCAAATAGCCTTTAAAAAACCCATAGAAGTGAACCAGCGCAAAAAAAAAAGTCAAGTTGAGATGTGCGCCTATTCAACTTTCGCAAATGAACCTACGTGGCTTGACATTTACTAAGATTTTGCCGGTGCAGTGAACCAGAGCACATGAACGAGCGCAAATGCCGTTGCGCGGTGGTGTGTGCCGCAACTCATGGCGCAAATGCTTGGTAAATCAGCCCCATAGAGTTTACCTAAAGAATTAAAGTGGCACTAAACTCTGGTTTAAAAAAAAATCTACCGTATACACTCGACTATAGGCCGTCCCGAGTATAAGCCGAGGCCCCTAATTCACCACAAAAAATGGGAAAACTGCATTGACCCGTGTATAAGCCGAGGGTACAAAATGCAGCAGCTACTGTAAGTGGAAAAGAGGGCCATCAATGCCCATCTGCAGCTGCATGTCTCCCTGTACAGACCCCCCGTGTCCCCATTGCAGCCTACCTGTGCCGATCTGCGGGTCCTCTGTCATCCGTCCTGTGCCCTCTGCCATCGGTCTTCGGTCTTCGGTCTTCGGTCCCCGCTCTCCGCTCTCCGCTCTGTCCCCGCTCTCCGCTCTGTCCCCGCTCTCCGCTCTGTCCCCGCTCTGTCAGCGTGTACGGCGCAGCGCCATTGTAGAAATTAAAAAGCCGCGCCTCCTCCTCGTCCTCGTCCGTGATAGGAGGAACGCTGTTTTCCCAGCAGTCAGTGTGCAGTGTTCCGCCTATCACGGACGCCCTCTCATCCTCGTCCATGAGATGAGAATGACAGGGCATCCGTGATAGGCGGAACACTGTACTGCTGGGAAAATTTGTGTCCGCCTATCACGGATGGGCGGGAGGAGGCGGCGCGGCTTTTTAAAACTGCCGTCTGTCTGCATGACAAGCTGTTCATGTAGGCAGACGGCGGTGACTCGAATATAAGCCGAGGGGGGGACTTTCAGCCCTAAAAAATGGGCTGAAAATCTCGGCTTATATTCGAGTATATACGGTATTCAATATGTATTCCTAACTCAAAAAGGTACTTTTTATTGCTGTCAGCCTCCTCCAAATTTCCAAATCCTTTTAATTTCTACTGTGGTTCAACCTCCTGTTAGAGGGTGGCTATGTTTGTTCTCCATGGTCTCAATGTATGTAGAAACATAGCCAATCTCTGTTGCTTGCTCCCGAGATGGACAGGAAC
Source organism: Lithobates sylvaticus (assembly GCA_028564925.1). Taxonomy (NCBI): domain Eukaryota; kingdom Metazoa; phylum Chordata; class Amphibia; order Anura; family Ranidae; genus Lithobates; species Lithobates sylvaticus. The sequence continues at coordinate 277,279,927 of CM053027.1, read as the reverse complement.
TATAAACTATGGGATTTGTAGTGTGCATAGAAGTACACATGACCGCAACTAAAGTGCTTTGCTTGTACCAAACAAACAGAGGTGAAGGGCAAAAGAAGAGGTTTGAGAGATCACGAAAGATGTTGCAAGGTGGCTGAAAAACACTGAAAGAACCAATTTCAATAAAATTAGATTACAGGGCCATTAAAGATTACCAGTCTTCCCCAAAAAATTCAAGTCAGCAGCTAAAAATACTGTAGCTTTTGACTTTTATTATAAAAGGACACTTATCTGTCCAGGGATCTAGTGATGTCCGCACCCAAGCTGATTCTTCAATCGGCTTCGGGTGCAGGTGACCGGCATCTTAGTATAAACAGAAAGGTCAGTGCTACTACCCATACACCACCTAGATAGCAGAGCTCCCATGTGCTCGATCCACAGTGGCTGTTTAAGTAGAGTAATGTAGAAAAAATTATCTGCACTTGCACTTGTTATCTGCAGTTGTTGCTCTTAAAATGTCTTCATTTTATAAAATAGCCACAGTGAACAAACGCAGATTAAGTCAGTTGGCGCGTTTCAGCCTATAAGGCCTTAGTCATAACCATATTATAGACAAAATACCCGCATCTTAGGCAAGGGAAACCAGCAGGGAAGTCTTCCGGCTTCACAGACATTTTTTTACTGCGCATGCTTGAGACGCTCTGCACTTTTTGAATGGTCCCACCATCTTCTAGTACCTGTGGGTGTCCCAGAAGGCTGTGGTGGGGGGGAGGAGGAGGGGCCTGAACATCCTCGTAGATTGCTGTGGCGATCTGACCTGGAAGTGGGAGCGGGTACCTGTCAAAAAGAGGTACCCACACCCCCCCCCAAAAAAAAATGTGACAGTGGAGGGAGGGTAAGATAGAAACAAGCAGGACTTCCCTTTTAGGGTCAAGTTCTGCTTTAACCACTTCCCACCCGGCCAATGTAGATATACGGCCGGGTGGGAGCCGTCTACTTCTGAGTGGACGTTCAGGAACGTCCTTCAGAAGTAGAGGGATCGCGCGCGCGCGTGCCCGCGCAGCGGCGCGATCCCGATGCGGCCGTGTCACCCGGACACGGCACATCTCGGATCGGCAGGAGGGCTCGGTGATTGGCCCTCCTGATCACATGATGGCCGTGTCGAATCACGGCCGTCATGTGATGTAAACAAACAGCCGGTTGCTAGGCAATCGGCCCTCCTCTCCTCACACGGAAGTCGTTGGTAAGGAGAGGAGAGCGGATCGCTGCAGCCGGCTGGTGATCAGTGAGTATTAGATGTTTTTTTACTCACTGATCACCAGTCTAGGGTCCCCATAGTAAAACACACATGTCCCCACAGTAAAACACACATGTCCCCAAAACCCACATGTCCCCAAATAATAAAAACACATGTCCCTCACATATGTCCCAGTAAAATAACATGTGCCAGTGATTATCTGCACACATATGTTCGTGATCACCTGCACACCCCTTTTACATGATCATTTTCCAAAAAACATGTAGCAGAATACATTTTGGCTTAAATTTATGACAAAATTAGATTTTATTGGATTTCTTTTAAAAAAGAAAGGAGAAAATATTGTTTTTTTTTCAAAATTTCCGCTATGTTTTCGCTTATATCGCAAAAAATAAAAACGGAGTCGCGAATAAATACCACCAAACGAAAGCTCTATTTGTGCGAACAAAATTATAAAACATTCATTTGGTTACAGCATTGCATGACCGCGCAATTGTTACTGAAAGTGCGAGAGCGCTGAAAGCTGAAAATTGGTCTGGGCAGGAAGGGTGTTTAAGTGCACAGTAGGCAAGTGGTTAAGTAGTGGATGTGTATGGATTCTTTTAGGAGAATAAGGATATATTTTACTTTAATTCTACCAGTGATCATATTATATTGCATGAGGAAAATATATATAATGAAGATCTGAAATATTGTATTGACTGGTGTGTTTTGTAATGGGGACGTGTCACAACAGAAATCGTAGTGCTGCAATTCCTAATGACCTTTTGAAGCTTTTTGACTATGATGATGATCCTCCAGCTTCACTACAATCATCAAGTATGCAGCTAGTAAGGTCAGAAGTCAGAAATGCCAAACTACTTTTTGGTTTTGGATTTATGACAGCACAGGTATTTTACTGACAGGTTCCCTTTGCTATTGAGGGGTATGAAACTTCTTTTGCTTCTTATCTCTAAAAAATGTTGTGTATTAATGCAAAAATCAACAAAGCAATATAAAGAGATACATGATAAAAGTATAATGGATAATAGTGTTAGAGAGTAGGCTGAATCATTTTCTAGCCAAGCATGATTTCTCTACAATAACAAAAATTTAATTTTTTTTATGAATATTATATATTTTTTTCTAGGGCAAGATGAAGCATAACCTTAGCCTCTTTGTTGAAAAACATTCTCTATCTATTTTGCTTATCTTTTTGTATGACTTTTATCTTTGGGAGGTCATGAGGAACAAGGTTATTAATAATACATCTCTCTGTGTGATGTTAATTATTTATTTACAGCTTTTGTGTTCTATCCGTTGACACAATATTTTTTTCCTTCATCACAAATAAGAACCTGTCATTTTTTAATCAGCACTTGCATCAACGTAGAACCAATGGAATTTATAATAATAAAAACGAATTCCATATCTCATGTACTAAGCTGTCAAAATTGTGATAGCATGACATATTCAAAAGCTTATTTTTCTTATTAGAATGGATTATTTTTCCTTTAGGAAGAACACGGGAAAAACAGACACATTCATTTAAAATTTAAAAAAATTGTACTTTTCATCACGTAGTTACAGAAGATCATTGGTCTGTAGAAAACATTTTTTTCTGAAACTGAGAGGATTTTAATAATATTCAGACTAGTGAATGATTTGCAATGAATTAGACAGTCTTGTGGCTGTCCTACAATAATTGGAGTCTCTGTGAGCCTAGCTGTGTCAATGACCAAAAACATCACTGACAGCTTTGACATACTGACAGAGCTGTAAAGAGTAAAGGATCACTGCTACTCCCAACCAGCCCAGGTGAATAAACAATAAGGAGGGGCCTCAGTCTACATGTCTCCACCACACCCCAGACCCTGATGCATCAGGGTGTGGGGTGTGGTGGAGAAATTTGGGCTGTAGATGCTCCCTATCGTTTATTTACCTGGACTGATTGGGAGTAGCAGCGATCCTTTGCTGGGAATGGAGATTCCCAGCATATCTGACTAGGGATGAGCCGAACACCCCCGGGTTCGGTTCGCACCAGAACCTTCGAACGGACCGAAAGTTTGCGCGAATTTTCGAACCCTATTCGTTATAATGGACGCGAACGTTCGAAATCAAAATTGCTAATTACAACAGCCAATATGCATGTTAATGTCATAAAACAGGTTCGGGGACCCGGGTCCTGCCCCAGGGGACATATATCAATGCAAAAAGAACTTTTAAAAACTAACGTTTTTTCGGGAGCAGTCATTTTAATGATGCATAAAGTGAAAAAAAAAAAAGTGAAATTTTCCTTTAAATATGGTACCTGGGGGGTGTCTAAAGTATGCCTGTGAAGTGGCATGTGTTTCCCGTGTTTAGAACTGTCCTTGCACAAAATGACATTTGTAAAGGAAAAAAATAAGCCATTTAAAACCACTTGCGGCTTTAATGTCATGTCTTGTCCTGGCCGCCATATGATTTAAAATCCTTGAGAAAAATGGCATGGCTACCCCATCACCCCCCCCCCCCCCCCAGCCCCTTTGGGTCTTGTATGGATATTAAGGGGGACCCCGCACCCAAAATAAAACCCTATACCTACAACCCTATATACTCTGAACAGCAGTATATAGGTGGTGCAAACAAGACACGGACTGTAGGTTTGTTCTTAAGTAGAATCTGAACAGGTACATTATGAAGTGTAGCTCCATCCCAAAAAAATCAATTTTTAAGCTTTTTGGAGAACATAGGGAGGGGTTATCACCCCTGTAACATTTGCTGTCTTTGCACATCTGTTCAGAACATGTCACCTCACTTTCCGTCCCAATGACAAATGTTTTTGGAAAAGTGGGGTTTTTATTGAAACAAGGATTGGTGATAAAGCATCAGTAGAGAGGAGATACCTTTTTCCCAAATTAAATCTAACAGGATAGAATTTCCCTTCCTAGGGGTAGATTTCCTCTCACTTCCTGTTTTCTCTTTCCGTTTGCAAGTAGGAGTCGTTTGTAAGTTGGATGTTTGAAAGTAGGGGCCTGCCGTATATACTCTGCAGAAATTTGCCCTATTAGATGTTGGTGTAGCCACAAGACTGGTGGGCACAGGAATGGGCCCTGCTGTGAGTTAATAGATCAAGATTTGTACTTGCATGCACCTGTTGAACCGGGCAGAAAAATTGGGCCTTTGGTGGTGGTGGTGGTGGTGGACGGTGTTGCCACAAGACTGTAAGCCCTCACAGTTACTCTTGGTGGGTGCAGGAATGGGCCCTGCTGTTAGTTATTAGATCAAGATTTGTAATTGCATGCACCTGTTGAACAGGGCAGAAAAATTGGGCCTTTGGTGGTGGTGGTGGTGGTGGTGGACGGTGTTGCCACAAGACTGTAGGCCCTCATAGTTACTCTTGGTGGGCGCAGGAATGGGCCCTGCTGTGAACTATTAGATCAAGATTTGTAATTACACGCCCCTGTTAAACAGGGGCTGAAAAATTGTGCCTTAGGCATTAGGCCACAACACTGCAACCCCTCACAGATACTGTACTCTTAGCACAGCAATGAGGCCTGTTGCAAAGCATTGCCTAAAAATTGTAATTACACGCCCCAACAGGGGCTGAAAAATTGTGCCTTAGGCACTGGTGCTGGTGCCACAACACTGCAACCCCTCACAGATACTGTACTTGGAGCACAGCAGTCACACCTGTTGCGAAGCATCTTTTTAAAAAATGGTAATTACACGCCCCTGTTATACAGGGGCTGAAAAATTGTGCCTTAGGCACTGGTGCTGGTGCCACAACACTGCAACCCCTCACAGATACTGTACTCTGAGCACAGCAATGAGACCTGTTGCAAAGCATTGCCTAAAAATTGTAATTACACGCCCCAACAGGGGCTGAAAAATTGTGCCTTAGGCACTGGTGCTGGTGCCACAACACTGCAACCCCTCACAGATACTGTACTTGGAGCACAGCAGTCACACCTGTTGCGAAGCATCTTTTTAAAAAAAAATTGTAAGTACACGCCCCTGTTATACAGGGGCTGAAAAATTGTGCCTTAGGCACTGGTGTGGTGGCATGGATCATTGAGGAGGAGGAAGAGGATAGTCAGTGAACATAACAGGACAGTCACTCAGCATCAGCATAGACAGTCTTGAAGGGATGTTACATTATAAATTATTCCATATATCCGCTTCAGGTGCCTGGTAGCTGGTGGTGATCCAAGACTGATTCATTTTTATGAAGGTCAGTTGATTAACCGAGTCGGTGGACAGGCGCACCCTATGATCGGTGACAAATCCAGCAGCACTGAATGTGCGTTCGGAAAGAACGCTGGATGCAGGACAGGTCAGTAGCTCAATTGCATAGTGTGCAAGCTCTGGCCAGTGATCCATCCTCAGGACCCAGTAAGCCAGAGGATTTTCGGTGGGAAAGGTGTCCAAGTCTGACCTTGCCCCTAGGTATTCCTGCACCATGTATATCAGACGCAGGCGATGGTTGCTGGAACCGATCATACCTTGGGGCTGCGGACTAAAAAATTGTCTGAACGCATCGGTCAGACGTCCACCTTCCCCACCGCTCCTTCTGCTACTGACCGAAGCCTCAGCAACTCGTCGTCCAGGACCAGGAGTTTGTAACCTCCCAGTTTCTGGGAACGCGTTGCACAGACCTTTCTGCAAAGCCTCCCTGAGATGTCTCATCCTCTGCTCCCTCTGCGACGGCAAGATAAGGTCCGCAACCTTACCCTTGTACCGTGGATCAAGGAGAGTGGCCAGCCAGTAATGGTCCCTCTCCTTGATCCGAAGAACACGAGGATCCTTCCGCGGGCTTTGCAGGATCAGGGAGGCCATGCAGCGTAGGTTAGCTGAGGCATTCGGTCCGGAGTCTTCTGGGTCACTGAGGATGACATGATCGCCAGCCACCTCCTCCCAGCCACGTACAAGTCCACTGGTTTGTTGGGACTGTACATCATCCCTAAAAGACTGCTGCTGCTGATGCTGAGTGCCAGGCTCCACCTCCATGCTCACACAATCCTCCTCCTCCTCCTCCTCCTCATCCTCTTCCTGTGTGATGGGTGGGACAGTAGGAACACTGTCTGGATAAAGGGGGCCTTGAGAGGCAAGGAAGTCCTCCTCCTCTTCCTGCCTCTGTTCTGCCTCAAGTGCCCTGTCCATTATCCTACGCAGCGTATGCTCCAACAGGTGGACAAGAGGTACAGTGTCACTGATGCATGCACTGTCACTGCTCACCATCCTCGTGGCCTCCTCAAATGGTGAGAGGACAGTGCATGCATCCCTGATCATGCTCCACTGGCGTGGGGAAAAAAAGCCAAGCTCCCCTGACCCTGTCCTGGTGCCGTAGTCGCAAAGGTACTCATTGATGGCCCTCTGCTGCGTGTGCAGTCGCTGCAGCATGGCCAACGTTGAGTTCCACCTGGTGGGCATGTCACATATTAGGCGGTTCTTGGGCAGGTTCAGCTCCTTTTGCAGCTCAGTCAGCCGAGCACTGGCATTATAAGATCGGCGGAAATGCACACAGACTTTCCTGGCCTGCCTCAGGACATCCTGTAAGCCTGGGAACCTGCCCAAGAACCGCTGCACCACCAGGTTGAGGACGTGAGCCATACAGGGCACATGGGTGAGCTGCCCCTGTCGCAGGGCGGAGAGGAGGTTGGTGCCATTGTCAGAAACGACCATTACTGGCTTAAGCTGGCGTGGCGTCAACCACCTCTCGGCCTGCCCCTGCAGAGCTGCCAGAACCTCTGGCCCAGTGTGGCTCCTGTCCCCCAAACACACCAGCGCAAGCACGGCATGGCATCTTTTTGCCTGCGTACTCGCGTAGCCCCTTGTACGCCTACGGAGCACCGCTGGTTCCGAGGACAGAGCACTGGAGGAAGAAGAAGAGGAGGGGGTGGAGGAGAGAGGTGTGTCACAACCAGTAGTAGCATTTTGGAGGCGTGGTGGCGGAACAACCTCCAACACTACTGCACCTTGTCCTGTATCCCTCCCAGCTGCCAATAGAGTGACCCAATGGGCCGTGAAAGAAAGATAACGTCCCTGTCAATGCCTGCTGGACCATGAGTCAGCGGTAATATGCACCTTACCGCTGACCGCCCTGTCCAGCGAGGCATGGACATTGCCTTCCACATGCCGGTAGAGAGACGGAATCGCCTTCCGTGAGAAAAAGTGGCGTTTGGGAACCTGCCACTGAGGAACCGCACATTGAACAAACTCACGGAAGGGGGCCGAGTCTACCAACTGAAAAGGCAGCAGTTGAAGTGCTAGCAATTTAGCCAAGCTAGAATTCAACCGCTGGGCATGTGGATGGCTGGGAGTATACTTCTTTCGACGGTCCAGCAGCTGGGGCAGGGAAATTTGCCTGCTACAATCGGACGTCGGTGTACTGCAAGTACTTGGTTGTGACACACCTAATTCTACACCTTCAGACCTCTCAGAGCAGCTTTCAGAGAGGACTGAAGATATAGTGGGGATGGAGACCCCAGCTGATGAGGAGCAAGGAGAGGTCCGCTTTGTTCTTTGGTGTGGGTCTTTTATGTGTGCTTGCCAACGAGCTGCATGGCAGGTCGACATATGTCTGCTCATGCTTGTGGTGCCCACGCGGCTGATGTTTTGGCCACGCGAGATACGCTTGAGACAAATACTGCAAATAGCAGTGGTGCGATCTGATGCACTCTTCTCAAAAAAGGCCCACACCAAAGAACTTTTGTGATAACGTGTAGAGGCAGCGCCCTGCACAGGCGGAGCTCTGCGGTGTGGTACAGTTGCTGTGCTGGCCTCTAGCTGGCATCCAGGGGGCATCCTGCCTCGTTGGACATGTGACGCCGCATCCTCCTCCTCCTCCTCCTCCTCCTCTCTCCCTTCAGGCACCCATGTGGAGTCAGTGACCTCATCATCCCCTCCCTCTTCACCACTAGAGCAAACCTGGCAGTAAGCTGCAGCTGGTGGAACAGTACTGCCAGATTGCTGTCCTTCAGCATCCCCTCTCTCTGCGCGCACACTACTGCCTTCCTCAAGCTCGGTATCATCATCCGAGCCTTCAAATCGTTGGGCATCCTCCTGGAGCATGTACCCAACACTGTGCTCAAAGAGTTTGGGGGACTCCTCAGGAGGACATGGTGGGTCTAGGGAAGGGGTAGCTGATGATGCCATTGAGTACGCGTTGGCAGCTGTTCTGCCAGTACCCTGAGCCTGGGTGAGAGAGGATGAGGAGGATGAGGAGGGCTTGGTCATCCATTCTACCAAGCCTTCGGCATGATGCGGCTCCACATGTCCAGCTGCCGAAAACAAAGACAAGCGTGTCCCATGGCCACGTGCTGATGACGATGCACGACCACGTCCACGGCCAGCACTGTTGTCTCTAGAAACAGAGCCTGCCTGCTCTGTGTTCTTGCCACGGCACGCTCTGCCTCTCCTTGGCGGTCTTCCAGCCATTGTAGTCGGTAGTGTATATAGTATAAAAAATGGGTGCTGCTGAGAAGAAAATATAGGAGCTCTGTGTGCTGCCACTAACACACTAGAAGTCCTATGGGTGCTTCTGGGAAGAAAATATAGGAGCTCTGTGTGATGCCACTAACACACTAGAAGTCCTATGGGTGCTTCTGGGAAGAAAATATAGGAGCTCTGTGTGATGCCACTAACACACTAGAAGTCCTATGGGTGCTTCTGGGAAGAAAATATAGGAGCTCTGTGTGATGCCACTAACACACTAGAAGTCCTATGGCTGCTGCTGGGAAGAAAATATAGGAGCTCTGTGTGATGCCACTAACACACTAGAAGTCCTATGGGTGCTTCTGGGAAGAAAATATAGGAGCTCTGTGTGATGCCACTAACACACTAGAAGTCCTATGGGTGCTTCTGGGAAGAAAATATAGGAGCTCTGTGTGATGCCACTAACACACTAGAAGTCCTATGGGTGCTTCTTGGAAGAAAATATAGGAGCTCTGTGTGATGCCACTAACACACTAGAAGTCCTATGGGTGCTTCTGGGAAGAAAATATAGGAGCTCTGTGTGATGCCACTAACACACTAGAAGTCCTATGGGTGCTGGTGAGAAGAAAATATAGGAGCTCTGTGTGATGTCACTAACTCACTAGAAGTCCTATGGGTGCTTCTGGGAAGAAAATATAGGAGCTCTGTGTGATGCCACTAACACACTAGAAGTCCTATGGGTGCTTCTGAGAAGAAAATATAGGTGCTCTGTGTGATGCCACTAACACACTAGAAGTCCTATGGGTGCTTCTGGGAAGAAAATATAGGAGCTCTGTGTGATGCCACTAACACACTAGATGTCCTATGGGTGCTGCTGGGAAGAAAATATAGGAGCTCTGTGTGATGCCACTAACACACTAGAAGTCCTATGGGTGCTGCTGGGAAGAAAATATAGGAGCTCTGTGTGATGCCACTAACACACTAGAAGTCCTATGGCTGCTTCTGGGAAGAAAATATAGGAGCTCTGTGTGATGCCACTAACACACTAGAAGTCCTATGGGTGCTGCTGGGAAGAAAATATAGGAAGAAAATATAGGAGCTCTGTGATGCCACTAACACACTAGAAGTCCTATGGGTGCTTCTGGGAAGAAAATATAGGAGCTCTGTGTGATGCCACTAACACACTAGAAGTCCTATGGGTGCTTCTGGGAAGAAAATATAGGTGCTCTGTGTGATGCCACTAACACACTAGAAGTCCTATGGGTGCTGCTGAGAAGAAAATATAGGAGCTCTGTTTGCTGCCACTAACACACTAGAAGTCCTATGGGTGCTGTTGGGGTGCAATGCTGTGCTAACAGCACTGCGGTTGGTACTACTGCAATGCTGTACTAACAGTAAGCACGCACCAGACTAATCCCCAGCAGCAGCTAATAACACACTAACTGTGCAATCAGCAGCAATCATGAACGATCAATGACTTAGGTAGCAATGGTTTAGCAAAGAAATAGCCAATGGTTTAGCAAAGAAGAGCAAATCTTTCAGTAGCAATCAAGCAAAGACAGAATCAGCAGACTGATCTCTCCTAAAGCCGGAACTCATGTGACCGGGGCCGACGGCGTGGCGGCCTTTTAAATGGTGGGGCGTGTACTAAAGCCCCTGAGCTTTAATTGGCTACAGGCGTCCTGCCTGTAGCCAATTATTGCTCTCCGAGTTTCCGGCGCTGTGATTGGCCAAGCATGCGGGGTCACAGTGCATGCTTGGCCAATCATCAGCCAGCAATGCACTGCGCCGGCCGCGCCGGCCGCAATGCATTGCGGGGCCGCTCGCATCACACGAATGTGATGCGAACGGCCCAAATAGTTCTGGGCTCGCCGAGCGAGCGAACGCCCGGTGCTCGATTCGAACGTGGGTTCGAATCGAAAACCGCAAAACATGGCAACATATGAAAATGTCCTATGCACAGTTACAATATCACAATTACGGAAACAAAGCAGGGAAGCTGTTGGCTAGACTCACCAAAGGCATCTTCACCCCTACTTATATCTCGGCTCTGCACAACCCAGATGGCACCCTTTCCACGTCTCCCAAAGCTATCTACGACACACTAGAAAGATTCTATACTAACTTATATGCCCAGGAACCTATGGACCCACACACTGCGTCCAAATGTCTAGACTCCACTCCCCTCCCTCAGATTAACCCTAGCCACTTAGAAATGCTGAATGCCCCAATCACCGAGGAGGAGGTCTCAACAGTCATTAGCGGCCTAACGAACGGCAAATCCCCAGGCCCCGACAGATACTCGTCCGAATTTTACAAGCTATTAAAAGATAAAATCACCCCCACACTACTTGCAGGTTATAACTCAATCTGGAACGGGGGTCCCTACCTCCCGACTGGCCACCAAGCTAACATCAAACTCATAGCTAAAAAAGGAAAAGACCCCAAGGATCCCGGATCCTATCGCCCCATATCCTTGCTAAATCTAGACTCCAAAATATTGTCTAAGATCCTAGCCGCTCGACTAGCTAACATTATGCCATCGCTTATACACCACGCACAATCCAGCTTTACCAAAGGCAGATCGGCAACATCTAATCTTAGAAAAGTACTGGCCACCCTAGAATTCGCAAAACAATGACCGACGTGTAATGCAAAAATTCGGAATCACAGGACCTTTCCACCAATTCATTCATAGCCTTTACTTGTGATTGCTGCAGGCATACAATCTAACCTGATACGACTACACAAGGGTATGAGACAGGGCTGTCCTCTTTTCCCCCTGCTCTTTAACTTAGCCATCGAGCCCCTGTCACGAAACCTTAACACCACACCCTCTATCCACGGAATCCCATTCGGACATGAAAATATGCGCGTTGCCCTATTTGCGGATGACATCTTAATTTTCACCCCCTCTCCACACTCAGATATCCCCGTTATTCAAGATTTTTTTTAATCTTACCGTAAGTGTTCGGGCCTGAAAATAAATTTCACCAAGAGCGAACTTCTCCCTCTTGGCGTTATAACCAGCAAATTCATGGATACCACCCTCGCCCTTTCGCATAAATGACAAACATATCACCTACCTGAGTATGCAAATTGGCAAAGAACCTTCCTCTCTCTACTTGCTAAACTACCCTCCACTGATTTCAAAAATCCTAGGTGAGTTGGAAGCTTGGACGAAACTGCCGTTGTCCCTCTTTGGGAGATGCGCGCTATTCAAAATGGTTAGTTTTGCCCGACTTCTATATCCTCTCCAAACGCTACCATTACTAATAAAACATAAAGATATACAGATCCTCAACAGGGCAATTACAAATTTCCTTTGGAAGGGGGGCAAACCGAGAATAGCTTTATCCAAACTCTATCTCCCGAAGTGGGACAGCAGTGCCAACCTCCCTAACATTAGAGTATATAACATAGCTTGTTTGCTAAGAAATGGGGTGGATTGGATTCTTCAGTCATCCAAATACTCCAACTGTACTCTGGATTTAGCAGTGGCATGCCCGTTTGACTTAGCCACTCTTCTTCATAGCAACTTACAGAAAATTCCAAATAATATTAAGCAAAATCTACTGCCCAGAGACACGATTGTGGCCTGGAGAGAGATGAGGAAAAAGTTGGGTCTATCTCCATACGTTTCAAAATTTCTACCAATCCAAAATAACCCTATGTTCCAACTGGGTCTGCAATATGAACCATTCTCCAAATGGAGGGATAAAGGTCTAACCAAAGCTTACTCTCTTTACCAGGGGGCAGACTACACCACCCTTAAATCGTTTGCAAACATCGCAGAAGAGTTCAGTCTACCTCCGCACCACTTCCTACATGTAATGCAATACACGGACTTCATCAGTAAATCATGCCCAAACAAAACGTTACCGTTCAAACCCTCCTTCATTGATACCCTGATTTCAGAGAAACGCTACTCAATCTCGGATATATGTCATCCTTTAAAAGCAAAGTTCACTAAACCTCTCCATACCACCTCGATGTCATCTTGGTTATCAGATCTTCCGGGACAAGTAGACATAACCAACGTCCTGCATAGGACTTATTATCCCTTCTCTACATCCCACCCCCCCGCAGGACCTACCTGCCCTTGGTGCGCACATTACAAGCCATCTCTATTGCACCGTCTATGGTTATGCCCACGAATAGACACATATTGGTCTTCAATTCTTCACGTTATTTAAGACGTAACAGCCTTCCTATCCAACAAAGAGCCTATGCTCTTACTGTTTGGATTCCCACCACAAAGAAATGACTCTCTTTCGTTCACCAGCGCAATCCCACAAGAACACCTCCAGTGGATACTTCTAACACTGCTCATAGCTCGTAGAAATATTTTCAACCCCCAGTGTTGTCCGAAACAATAACTTGCCTCAAATCTCTACTATATCAGGAAGAATTGGACACCACGATCCACAGACAACGACCCACAGAGCGACTACTCAAGAAATGGTCACACTTCATCAACCATTGCCTGACGGCCCAAGAATAGAGTCAAATGCTAACAATTCCCATCTCTTCTCCTACCCAATGAAGAATCCCTAGGGTAACCACATCCCGCTTAATTACGAGTCTTCTATCCCACATCACTACTAGTACAGCAAATGAACATTAGCCATACCTCTGGGTCACGAATCAGACTTCGAAACCAACTGTATATTTTATAAACTTCAACATGATTATACCTTAACCTAACCTTTCTAAATATCTGATGTCTCCCTGGGTGAGATGAAGGACCAGCGACAGAATTTTTGCCGGCTACACACCATGTCGCTTGCCCATCATTTTCTCCCTCTCCCTTTTTCAATCCCCTTCTGACTTACTCCCATCATCCCTTCTCTCCTTACGCACCTCTCCTCCTCTTCAGGCTGTGATAACTTGCACCAGCATAGATATCTACCCCCCTCAGCCTAGCTCCACTCTTCCCTCTCCCCCATGAGTTAGAAAATGGTTTCTTAATTGTTGTGCTAAGCTCCCTAGACAAGCTGAATGTAAATACAAACTGTCTATATTCGCTTATTGTATTTACTGTTGTTTTCAATACAATATATATTAAAAAAAAAAGAAGATTTAGGCTCCTTTCACATGGGCAGTATGATCAGGTCCACCTGATGACTCCTCCTGTGTGTCTTGTTTCAGCCTTTCTGGACTGTACATTATACAGTCCAGAAACTATATGGACTGTTTTAGTTATAGTTACACAACTGACATAAATGCAAGAAAGGATGGCAAATTAAATTCCATAACTGAAATGAGTAAATGTTCTCATACTACGAAAGAAAGAAAGTACTGTTGGTTAGACCTTGCTGGTGGAATCACTAATTATGAATTAGATAAAAGGAGAAAATATAACTAAAAGGGTAAACTTTTGGAATTATAAGAACTTTTGAGGCAACATATTTGGTTGAAGTGTTTGGGTTTAGATACACTTTAAAGTATTTGAACTTAGAACTTTCTTTCCTAACTCTCAATAAGCAATGGTTCCCCATTCTCTGGCTGTCATTTTTAACTTCAGATTTGAATAGAGCAGATAGTTCCTATTACAGACACCAATATAAAATGTCTGACATACATGTGTTTATGTTCAATAAATTATAACACCAAATTACTCCATGTGAGGTAACATGAATATCAACTAATATGCTCATCTGAAAGTTTGCTGTAAGATATAATCTTGTACAGTGCAAAAAACATGTAATACATATGGCAACATAGAATTTAATATATGACCTGCTAAAAAAAATACCCTCCAAATGTGCCCTAAGAACACCTATACATAAATAGAGCTTTCATTTATATTGCATATACATTTTACATTGTTACAGTGATTCAGCCATGATAATTGAGTGCACCATTTGGTATGATGAGCTGGTAACTTAACAAATGGCCTCATTCTAAGCCAAGGCTGCCTGCAGAGTTCCATCATTAGCAAATAAACCAAAATTGCAACTTCAGTCAAATTACGAAGAGCGACTGTACTTTCATTTCTACCGCGGCAGCCCTACAGCCTGTGCCTGTGTGGGTGTCCAATAACCCTTTCACTGCAATGGGTATACTCACATAATCTACCTTTTAAGGTTGAACTTTTCACATGAACTGATAGGACATACATTGCAAACTTTAACTTTCACAAAAGTCCCCAAAAACTATATATTTTCTGACAGCAGAGATCCTCTAAATTAAGCGTCTACACCTGTATTTAAATAACAGTTAGAAAATGGTTTATTAACCACTTCAGCCCCAGGGGGTTTTACCCCCTTCATGACCAGGCTATTTTTTGCGATATGGCACTGAATACATTTTCTGACAATTGCATGGTCGTGCAACGCTGTACCCAAATAAAATTGATGTCCTTTTTTCCCACAAATAGAGCTGTATTTTGGTGGTATTTGATCACCTCTGCAGTTTTTATTTTTTGCGCTATAAACAAAAAACATAGCGACAATTTTGAAAAAAATAACTATATTTTTTTCTTTCTGCTATAAAACATATTCAATAAAAAAAAATGTCAAAAAATCAAATTTCTTCATCAATTTGGGCCAATATGTGTTCAGCTACATCATTTTGGTCAAATTTTGGTAAAATTCAATTTTGGTAAAATTAAAAATCCCAATTTTACTAGTAATGGTGGCGATCAAAGTGGCCACCGGGGACGATCAAAGGGTTACGTGTGCTCCTAGGGAGTGCTTGCTAACTGTGCTTGCTAACTGTGTGGGGGATGACTGGGCAAAGAAAGGGATCCATGTTCCTGCTTAGCAGGAAAACAAAATCTTTCTCTTTCCCTCTGACAGAGCGGCGATCTGCCCTCTTTGACTAGGCAGATCGCCATTCTGCCTCTTCTGGGAACGGACGCGGGTGGCCGGCGGACATTAGGTGTAGTATATTTTTATATTTGTAGTATAGGTCAATTTAGGCAGGCCTAGTTGGAAGCTAGGGCTGTTTGTTTTGGATTGTGTGGGCTGGGAGTGGCTCAGAGTAGCAGCTGTGGCTCCACTGTCACCTCCCTCTTTCTTCTAGAGGATTCTAGAAGAGGAGGAGGGGAAGAGGGGTGGAGCTGTCTAGGGTGTTTCAGGAAGCCCTGACCAATCCCCAACTAGGATTGGCAGGGGGCAGTCCTCCTTGAAATACCCAGGGTCAGCCCAGCTGGGGAGGAGTTGTTGGATGAAAGAACTGAGGATAGAGTACTAGGCTGTTGGGGCCTTTGTGGGAGCTCCCCAGTCTGGGAGGGGGTGACCTTGGGCTAGGGACTCGGGTGCAGGACGAGGTCCTTCAATAACTCATGAAAGATCCAAACAGGAGGCATAGGAGGAGTCAAAGAGGACATAGGGAGCTAGTACTGCTGGGCAAGCCTTCAGGAGGGAACCGCCTTTTGCAGCCAGGAGGGATGGTGAGTGACATGTGCAGTTCTGCAAAGGCATGCCAGAGAGAACTGAGAGGAAACAGTCAGAGCTGGGTGTGAAGCCAGTAGTGAGGATGTCATGAGCAGTGAAGTCGGGAAGCTGCAGCCAGGAGGGCTGACAGGGCCTGAAGAGGACTGTCTGGGAGCAGACTACAATGTCCCTGCCTACAAAGGGCAAGTTACTTAGGCCTGGCTGAGCCAGTGTCAGGTAAAACCACCATGTGCTAGCTGATCCTGGAACCATTTAAAAGGAAGCGACATCCAGGAGGAATGGAGCGAACCACTAGATAGGAAGTGAAGAAGTGAATGCAGGGCGGGGAGACAGGTGGGTCACATCACTTAGCAGCCCCTATGGGGGTACCGATACACAATTATCAGCTTTTTATTTAATTATGTAAAACCTTTATTCCAAAAAGAACAAAACTGTTTGCTGCAACTGCTTATAAAGTCTTAGCTGGAATTTACCTTCAATTTGTTAGTGTATCGAAATCTGCTAATGCATCTAACACACACCTCCCCCCAGACTGACAATGCTGCTGTCCAAAGGTTCCCTTATGCTCCTTCATCCAGAGTGGGGGCACTCTAATACAGAGGGAAAAAAACTAAAAGAATGAAACTAATGCAGCTACAACATCTATTGATTGGTAAGCTACGATATATTACATTTCTGGTTTTTGGTTTAATACCACTTTAAACTGTGCCAATTTAATAAATACCACATACATTTAAAATAAAGAAATCCAGTACTTTGAGAAACAACAATAAAAACATGTATACATATAATTATCTACTATTAAATTTACATTATGCCACTAAATGTATTTTACACTCTAATGGATACAAGGATGCCAGTGATAAGTGAGGGAGCCTTTTCCTTTCTGACTAATGGAAGTCATTGGCAGGGATCCCAATGTTGGTTGCAAGTTTAAGGCAACTGTGAAATTGCAATCAGGAAAACAAGCCAAGAACCTTATTCTCAGTTATTAGTAGAAATGAGTTTCAGGTTCACCACATCCATGGGTCCAAGGGAAATCCTGTAGCTTTGA
>CM053027.1:277082029-277262354 GCA_028564925.1 Lithobates sylvaticus | reverse complement strand
GCTGAGGGACTCTCCTAGCTGCCGGGGGAAGAACTCCTCCAGTGAGAGTGGGGGGGAAGCGAAGGGAAAGGAAAGACAGATTCTAGTGGTAGGGGACTCAATTCTTAGAAGGACAGAGAGGCCAATCTGTAACAAAGACCTGAAGTGCCGAACAGTATGTTGTCTACCGGGCGCTCGGGTTCGGCACATCACGGATCTGGTGGGCAGATTACTGGGAGGGGCTGGGGAAGACCTTAGGAGCTTAGGAGCTAAATTGAGGAAAAGGACCTCCAAGGTAGTATTCTCAGGAATACTACCGGTTCATTGAGCCACACCAGAAAGGCAGAGGGAGATTAGGGAAGTAAACAAGTGGCTAAAGAGCTGGTGTAGTAAAGAGGGGTTTGGGTTCTTGGAGGACTGGGCCGACTTCTCAGTCGATACCTGTACTATAGAAGGGACGGACTGCACCTAAATGAGGAGGGTGCAGATCAGCTGGAAATGAAGGTGGCCAAAAAGTTAGAAGGGTTTTTAAACTAGGCGACGGGGGGGGGGGGGGAGGGTCCAGAGGTAGAGATAGTCAACACGGAACATATTCCAGAGAGTAGTATTGGGGGCAATAGTGGTAGGTTGATCAAAGCACATAAACCCAAGGTAAGTATAGTAGCAAGTCCTAGATGCAATCTCGGAACACCCAAAAGGGGATAATATGCAATCGATCTAAACTACGTGGCATGTTCACCAATGCCAGGAGCCTGGCGGACAAGATTGGTGAACTAGAGATACTGTTGTACAAGGAGGATTTGGATTTTGTGGGAATTTCAGAGACCTGGTTCAACAGCTCTCATGATTGGCTGACAACCATTCAAGGGTATACCCTTTATCGCAAGGATAGAGAGGGTAAAAAAGAGGGAGGGGTATGCCTATATATATAGAATAATGTGAGAGATGACATCACTAGGGGGAGCTACTGAGGAGGTGGAATCCTTATAAGTAGAGCTCCAAAGGGATGAAGCTAAGGGGAAAATAATACTGTGAGTATGCTATAGGTACCCTAAGGGAGGAAGGGAAGACAGATCTCCTATCACAATTTGGATTAGCAGCAAGGATGGGAAGTGTTATCATAATGGGGGATTTTAACTATCCAGACATAGACTGGGCGGAGGGAACCGCACATTCATCTAAGGCTAGCCGGTTCCTAAACGTCTTGCAGGAAACCTTTCAAAAAGATCTGAACAAATTAATGGGGTGGGCAACTACATGGCAAATGAGGTTCAATGAAGAAAAATGTAAAATAATGCATTTGGATGGCAAAAATACGAATGCAATCTATACACTGGGGGGAGAACCTCTGGGGGAATCAAAGATGGAAAAGGACCTGGGGAACCTAGTAGATGATAGGCTCAGCAATGGCATGCAATGTCAAGCTTCTGATAACAAAGCAAACAGAATATTGGCATGCATTAAAAAGGGGATCAACTCCAGAGATAAAACGATAATTCTCCCGCTCTACAAAACTCTGGTCTGGCCACACCTAGAGTATGCTGTCCAGTTCTGGGCCAGTGTTGCCAACCTACCAGATTGAAATTTACTGACATGACACCCACAATTTACTGGCACAGCCACGTTTTTACTGGCATTTCCAAAAGTTACAAAATTACAGTTTTACTGCAAATTCCAGTATTTGGGCTACAAATAAGTACAATATGCAATTAGCAATGTGATTTTAAGGTAAGCTGTTCAGGCAAAAAGCATATTTATTATTTTATTTTCAATATTATAAGTAAGTGGCTCAGGGACGGGAAATTAGAATGGGCGGCACATACACATGAAATTGACTCTCATAGTGACGCTGACAGCAGTGTGCAGCAGCACAGATCACCGACACAACACATCCCCTCCTTAGTCACAGTGACAGTCTCTCTCCATGCCAGGTGGTCCCTTCAGTCCCCTCCAGTCCAAACAGCACTGACAGTCCCTCTCCTGGCTTGCCTTGCCCCCGTCCCACAGACCCGCACACAAGGCTCTGGCCGCTCGGCTCCCTTGCACCATGACATCACACAAATTGCTCAGGCACCGCCTCCGCCAGACCAGCCCCCCACTGGTACCACCCGAACACACTGTAGCAGACACTTTGATGGTCTCAGTTGCGCATGCCCAGTTCCGAGCCAAGCGTCACAGCCATATTTTTTACTGGCAAACTTTTCCTCTTACTGGCATTTACTGGCAGGAGAAAAGTGCCCATTTTTTACTGGCGGGCAGTAAAAATACTGACGGTTGGCTACACTGTTCTGGGCACTGGTCCTCAGGAAGGATGTACTGGAAATGGAGCGAGTGCAAAGAAGAGCAACAAAGCTAATATAGGGTCTGGAGGATATTAGTTATGAGGAAAGGTTGCGAGCACTGAATTTATTCTCTCTGGAGAAGAGACGCTTGAGAGGGGATATGATTTCAATATACAAATACCATACTGGTGACGCCACAATAGGGATAAAACTTTTTTGCAGAAGAGAATTTAACAAGACTTGTGGCCACTCATTAAAATTAGAAGAAAAGTGGTTTAACCTTAAACTACGTAGAGGATTCTTTACTGTAAGAGCGGCAAGGATGTGGAATTCCCTTCCACAGATGGTGGTCTCAGCAGGAGCATCGATAGTTTCAAGAGACTATAAGATAAGCACCTGAACGACTGCAACATATAGGGATATACAATGTAATACTGACATATAATCACACACATGGGTTGGACTTGATGGACTTTTTCAACCTCACCTACTATGTAACTATGTAACATACATATAACAGGGCCAATTTAGACAGGAGCCAATTAACCTCCCATCATGTCTTCGGAGAGTGGGGGGGGGGGACCGGAGTATCCATAAGAAACCCAAACAAGCACAGGGAGAACTCTAGGCAGGTAGTGCATTGTTTGGGATTCGAACTGATGAGCCTAGTATTTATTTATCTACTGTATGGTATTATGTATTGAACCGTTTGGCAGTTTCACAGAAACCTGCCACAATAATGTGCTTAGATCTTTGGAAATAGTGTTTTCTCTGACTGTATTAAATGTGCATCAATTTTTGACTTGCAGTAACTCTATATTCAGTGGCGGAATTATTAGGGTCGCAACAGTCGCAAGTGCGACTGGGCCCTGTAGTTCTCCGCCACTTCAGGGGGCCCATCGGCGGTCCGCCCGCCCGCCCAGTGAGGGGCCCTCCTGACTGTCCGGGGTGTGTGGGGTGGATCACAGTCGGGTTCATGCCATGGGGAGGGGGGCTTTCACCCGCTACGAGGGGGGAGGAGAGACCGAAGGCTGAAGCGCTTTAAAACTGTTTGTGTCCGCCCCCGCCTATCCAGAGCCAGAGAGACTGTAAGGGAGGCGGGGCAGACACTAAAAAAACACACAGACCAATTCAGTGAAGGCGGGGGAGGAGCTCTCTGAGACAAGGCATTGCTGGAGGAGGCATGCTTCGTGAGGAATTTTGCGACCGCGGCGTGAGGAGGGATAATCGATCGATTGATTGGCGGTAAGTCACTGTTTTGCAATCGATCGATCCCAACCTCCACCACCTCTGCGGCTCTGCCTCTTACTGATCCCACCCCCCCTCCAGACTGTGCCACCACCCCCCCTCCAGACTGTGCCACCACCCCCCCTCCAAACTGTGCCACCCCCCCCTCCAGACTGTGCCACCCCCCCCCCTCCAGTGCCACCACCCCCCCTCCAGACTGTGTCCCCCCCCCCCCCCCTCCAAACTGTGCCACTCCCCCTCCAGACTGTGCCACCACCCCCCCTCCAGTGCCACCACCCCCCCTCCAGACTGTGTCTGCCCCCCCCTTCAAACTGTGCCACCCCCCCTCCAGACTGTGCCACCACCCCCCCTCCAGACTGTCACCCCCCCCCCCCCTCCAAACTGTGCCACCCCCCCTCCAGACTGTGCCACCACCCCCCTCCAGTGCCACCAGAGCCACCACCCCCCTTCCAGACTGTGCCACCACCCCCCCTCCAATGACGCCACCACCCCCCTCCGGACTGTGCCACCCCCCCTCCAAACTGTGCCACCACCCCCCCCCCCTCCAGTGCCACCACCCCCCTCCAGACTGTGCTACCACCCCCTCCAGTGCCACCACCCCCCTCCAGTACCACCACCCCCCTCCAGTACCACCACCCCCCCTCCAATGACGCCAACCCCCCTCCAATGACGACACCACCCCCCCCCTCCAATGACGCCAACACCCCCCTCCAAACTGTGCCACCACCCCCCCTCCAGACTGTGCCACCACCCCCCCTCCAGACTGTGCCACCACCCCCCCTCCAGTGCCACCACCCTCCCTCCAATGACGCCACCACCCCCCCCTCCAGTACCACCACCCCCCTCCAATGACGCCAACACCCCCCCCTCCAGTACCACCACCCCCCTCCAGTACCACCGCAACCCCCTCCAGTGCCAGCACCCCCCCTCCAGTGCCACCGCCACCGCCCTCCAGTACCACCCCCCCTCCAGTGACACCACCCCCCCTCCGGTACCACCACCACCGCCCTCCAGTACCACCACCCCCCCTTCAGTGCCACCGTTCTCCAGTACCACCCCCCTCCAATGCCACCACCCCCCTCCAGTGCCACCACCGCCCTCCAGTACCACCGCCCTCCAGTGCCACCACCCCCCCTCCAGTACCACCGCCCTCCAGTACCACCGCCCTACAGTACCACCACCCCCCCTTCAGTGCCACCGTTCTCCAGTACCACCGTTCTCCAGTACCACCACCCCCCCCTCCAGTGCCACCACCCCCCTCCAGTACCACCAACCCCCTCCAGTGACACCACCCCCCCCCCCCCTCCAGTACCACCGCCCTCCAGTACCACCACTGCATTGGTGACACAGGCTGCACTGGGGACACGGATTGCATTGGGGACACTGGCTGCACTGGGGACACAGGGTGCACTGGGGACACAGGTTGCACTGGGTGCACAGGTTGCATTGGTGACACCGGCTGCATTGGTGACACAGGTATCAAAATCATGCTTTTTTGGGGGGGGGGCTTCCTGATTTCTTGCACCGGGGCCCTGAGGTTTCTAGTTACGCCTCTGTCTATATTTCTTTGTAAATTGTATTTTATCCCTTCCAAGGGGGTTAGTCACAGAGATGAGCGTTTACTGTTAGTACAATTAGTACAATTATCTTTTAAATCCTCCCAGCAACTCCCTTCAAGTCTTTCACTTACCTGTTGTCTGCTGGGAGTTGCTCAGTCTTTTTACTCAAAACCCACCAGCCGGGCTCTGCTTGAGCTGAAGATTCTCCATTTCCCATCAACCATTATTACCAATAGATGACTTTCCACTGTAATGGAATGCTTCTTATTAAAATTGCCTCTGTAGCTTGGCCTTAAAAAGTAACCATCTGTCATGGCTACCCTAACGCAGGTGGACAGACACTATAGCTGGCTATTGTGTGCTTCACCTATAGCATCCCCCTTTCCTTTAAGGCAAGCAGGCCTACCGGTACTTGGCTGCCCCCAGGACTTATACACAATGCTATAGTGCCTGGCACCACACCAGTGCAGATGCAAACTGAGCAAAGCCAAGAGATACTTGCAGTTACCAGACAGGTAGCGTGGTTCTATGACAGTCCAGATAAAAGGCAGGTTGAGTTCAAGGAATCGTCCAATAATCCGGTCCGAAGTCATACACAGGGAAATCTAAATTAGTAAAGCAGGGCAGACAGACAGGGAGCTTGATCAGGAACAACACAGGTATCACTCACTATCACAAGCGAGGGACTGAGCATTTGGCGTGCTTATAACAGGTGACTGACCACATCAATCACCTAGCAGGTGGACACAGACAGGAAGAATGCAAAAGCCAAAACCCAGATGTTGGAACGAAGAGCAGGAGCACTTAAGTGATCCTGACACTATCTGTCTGTAGGACATGCAAGATCTGGCCAAATGAGTACTATACAAGTGCATATTGTATGCAGGTGAATATGCATACTTGTTCCAATGGAGAAGGTAAGGAGATTGCTCTAGTAACATCCCTGCCTTTTGCAGGAGAACACAATAGCAATCAGCTAGGAAGAATTCATCAAAGCAAATTGATTATTTTTCTACAAAGCTCGAGTAGGGAATGCTAGTTATGTTTGGGGGCCTACAGACATTGAATATTTTTGAATAATTTGAGGAAAGCTTCTCTGATGTCCGTAGGCACCTTTAGAAACTCAGCAGTTGTAAAGCATAGATTGCCTGTTCATTTGACACTTTCTGAAATCTCCAGCAGTGAGACTGCTGTGCTCCAGGAAGTCTGTCAGAGCTGATCTCTGAGATTGAGCTCTACGCTATGCACCAATCACTTACCTATAAAAGGTATAGCTTTCCATTGTGACAGAATCATCCGGTGGGATAAAAAACAGCATGTTGGCTTTTGCATGTATAATAGTAATATCAGGAGATAGAATAGGATAGGGTGGTATATCAAGGGCCATGCATTGTCACATTATGTGTTTATGTATTTTTTAGTGTCCATTTGATGTTTTCATACTCATTGAAAGAGGTAAGCCATGCAATATTAGAGTGGAGGAAAGAAAGGGGAAGAAAAATGTGGTCCTATAGATTACTGAGTAAAACATCAGGAAAACGTTCACAAAATAGAGATGGAAAAAAAAAACATAAAAATATATTAGTATAAAAACTATAGGATTTATATTAAGCCCCATTCACATGGTCGGATTTTCGCATGGATTCTGTCCGATCGGACAATGTTGTCGAAAGATCCGACCGTGTGTATGCACCATCGGACAGTGTACGTCGGATTGTCTATCCTGCTGGATAGATTTTTGGACAACAAGGTCCGATCACACCAAATCCGATCGTGTGTATGGTAGTCCGATGGACAAAGTGCTACGCATGCTCAGATCACATTAGAAGACCAAAGCTATTGGCTACTAGCCTCTACGTAGTCCCGTCGTAGGCAACAAACGTCACCACGTTCAGAATGATCGGATTTTCCGACAACTTTGTCCGACCGTGTGTATGCAAAACCAACATCGGACAAAGTACGACGGACATGATCCGACGGACCTGGTCCTCGGATAATCCGCGCGTGTGTATGGGGCTTTAGACTACATTTTTGCTTTAAAAAATATTCACAGATGGAATTAAAATGATGATTGTGAAAAAACAAAAAAAGTGAGCACCTGGCAGCAAAATATATCTGTAGACAGTGACTTTAAGTTACATAAAAAGTTAACTGTATAGTGAAAGCTTTGCCATGAGCCTCACCATGGACCTAGTGACAGTATTTTTCAGTTTTAGCCTCGGTAAGGTTTCTTGCACATGGGCGCCTGAGCCCATGCAATGTAAATGTCAGGGTATTTCCCCTGCCTGGAAAGTCAAGGTGCTGCATAAAACCACCCACAGACATGAATAGTTGTACGCAGCTGTACTTGGGTTTATCCTTGGGTGCTCACATAAACACGAGTATAGCACAAGGGTGTATTATAAAAACAGAAAAATCTTTCTATTCTTATGCACATAGACATGAATAGTCATAGTCATCACTTTGGCTGCGCTGGAATTTACGTTGCATGGGCATAAACACCCATTTGCAACAGACTCAATAGTGGCCATTATTTTCATGACTCAGCTAATTTTTGCTTATAATTTTTACGTACTTAACCTCCCTTTGTCATTTAACTAGTCACAATAGTAGTAAAAACCTAGTAAATAGCAATAATGCATTTACTTTTTGCATTAAATCTAGAATGGATTAGCCCATCAGACAACTTATTGTTTATATTTAGACAGAATTACTGAGCTTGCTTGTAAAACTGATGCTATAAAAACAGTGTTAATAGTGGGGATTTACCCAATAGATAACAATAAGTATCATCTAGAAAGCTACCAACTACTAGACTTAAGATTACCTTATAGAGAAGACCCTGCCATCAACCTAGAAATTGCAGGTAAAGTCACAAAAAAATCAAATATTATTCTAAATGTTTGCCTACAGTGTATTTCCTTTGATCTATACCAGTGGTCTCCAAACTGCAGACCTAAAGCCAAATGTGTCCCTTTGCTTTTCTTTATCTGGCCCTTGGGGCACTATTCCTCCAATTGACACCAATTATCGGGCACTGTTTCTCCCACTAAAACCAATGATGTGCCACCCCCCACCCCATAACTCCTGAAGGACAGTACATTTTTGGAGACTTTATTATATAGATTTCTAAAAGACAGAGGAGGTTGTCTCTTATTGTTAACAATACATGTTTTTCATTGTTTATCGTACAAGACCATGTTCTAAAATACCACACTCTACAATGCCCCCTCCTTGGTCTTATATTAACAGTTGACTACTGTACAAGACAACTGAATATATTGTATATCTTAGCAAACATTAAACCCCATATCATCTCCACAAATAATATATTTTAATTAGTTTAATAAATTAATGTGAGCATACAGTCTAGTCTATCTAGTTGTCAAAAGACTCATTATGGTAGCAACACTATTCTCATACCCATGTGTGTATATACTGTATATCTAACACAAGTTGTAATTTAAACAGACTGAGGCCACCTCTGTGAACATTTAAATCTTGAATCAAACAAATCCAGTCCTTGGTCTATAAAAAGTATCTGTAAGGTAAAGCACCAGGAAACCAGTACAGAAATATGCTCATGTGCATGTGCATTTAGCCTGTGCACTAGGCACCCAGCGGTCTATTTAAACTGGTCTGTCACTATGAGAAGTTGCTGAATCGTCTTAAGCTTGTTCCTGTATTCCTGAGACCTGATCTGCTGCACATGGACACCCGTGTATGACCCGGCTTTCCCCTGAACTTCACCTCTGCTCCTGCCTACACTTTGTTCAACTGATTATTGCAACCTCAACTTGTTTACTGGACTTTCCTTTCCATGTTGACTCTGTACTGCTTTGCCCAGCTGTTACTGACCCTTGCCTGTCTCCTGGACTTGCTCTCTCTGTCAATTTGGTCCCTTGCCGCCCGGCTGTCACTGACTGCTGCCTGCCTCTTGGCTCTGTTTCTGTCTTCTGCTCCGCTCAGCTGCTTCAGCATCCTGTCCTCAGCCACGATTATGGCCTGACGGTCGAAACGCGTTGGCTTTCTTTTTGACTGTTGTTCACATGCAATAATAAAATTATGTTTTAGCCGACTTCCATGGCACAAGCCTTTCTCCTTTTTTGCATGGACTATATGGAGTGTTTTACAGAGACTTCACAGGCTGTGTGAGTGCTGTGTTCTTGAGGCTCACCAGGCATTGCACAGAAGGGTAGTAGCGCGGATGCACCTGTTCCAATCCTGTCCTCAGGACTATGACCTCCAGCTCTACTCACTTAAAGTGGAACTTCACTCGTCCAATCAACATTGATTATTTTTAATCTTTATGCTGCTAGCATTAGTAAATAGATAGGAATGTATATATCATATTTACTTTATTTAAACTTTTTTATTTTTATTTTTGTACATTTCTTCAGTTACTTCCTGGTTTCTTGCTTAGGCAAATTATGTCATACATCCCTGGAGCCTTTAGAAGGGGAGAAGGAGGGGTTTTCTCAGCTAAGCACACTCTCCTCCATGCATGGTTGAGCTCAGGGCAGGTGGATTCTAAGTAAATGCTACATGTCTAATTTGGCCACTGCCATAAATGCTAGGAGGTGTTTTTTTTAAAGGGATTTCTCATCAAAATAAAGCATGAGGGCATGGATGGATGGGAGAATTTGCTTTGAATATTAAAAACTAATTAAATATTGTTTTTGGTTTGCGGTGCTCAGATCCAGTGAAGATCCGCTTTAACCACTTACCAACCAAAATACGTATATATAGGGCTCGATTTGTCTGTCTCTCTTTTTCCTATGGTGTTGGTCCTTCCTATGTGTCCTTTGCACTTGGCACGCGCAGCCCCCTCTGGTCCTCAATCAGTGGGGGCAATATCGGAATTTAGGAGACCTCTTTTTTCAGGAGTCTTTCCTTTTTTCCCCTCAAGAGGGCTCTGGTCTTCTCTGCTCTTCTGTTCAGCTGTGTGTTGGCGCTGTTCTTTCTCCTATGGCCGCACTTTTCCAACATGGCAGCCTGCGACCTTGCTAGTCCTGGAAATGTTGTCATGACATGTGCCGTGGCTTGGGAAAATTACATCATCTGTGACAGGGCTGGCTCTATGGAAGTAACGGCGGGGGATTCAATTGGATTCATCTGTCTCCAATGATCAGTCAATAAATCCTTCACAGATACACACCTGCGGTTCCCACTGGTGCTTAGTTGCACCCTGTTGGTTGGTGATTTTTACACATGTGAGCTTATTACATTCCCTATTTAAATGAAAATGAACCAGGGTTCCTTCATTGTTGTTCCTGGTGGAGGCAGCTGAAGGATTCTCCCTTGATTGATTAAAGGAGTTGTAAAGGCAGAAGGTTTTTTATCTTAATGAATTCTATGTGTGTAGAAGCCCCCCCCCCCCCAAGACCCCCAATTACCTACCTGAGCTCTGTCTTTCTCCAGCAATGTCCACGATCCCCTCAGCCATCTAGTACACTCCTCCTGATTGGCTGAGACAGAGCAGCGGCGCTATAGGCTCCCACGGCTGTCAATCAATGTAATTCAGCCAGTCAGGGGAGAGAGGGGGCGTGGCCAGATCAGGCTCCGTGTCTGAATGGAGACACGGAGCTCTGACTTGGCTTGGGTGACAACCTGTAACAAGCTGCTAGCTGAGGGGCACTCAAAGGAGGGAGGGATTAGGAGCAGCAAAGAGGGACCCGAGAAGAGAAGGATCTGGGCTGCTCTGTGCAAAACCAACTGCACAGAGGCGGTAAGTATAACATGTTTGTTTGTTGTTTTTTTTTTTTTAAAAGCGAGCCTTTACAATCACTTTAATATTAGAGCCTTTCCATCTTTTTTGGCTAGATCCTGGTTTATTACTGGTAAGAACAGACTCTTTGGGATTGATTTCTTATTCTGTTGATCGATTTTTTTATATCTTTCATCGTTTTGAAACCTTATTCTATTTTTTTTCTTTGCAGCCCTTACTGGGTCCTTTTCTGGGTTTTTCCCACCCCCCTTCCCTCTCCTCCTTTTTGTGCAGAGAGGTCTGGCTCACTATTTGGAAAAAGACTCTACCCGACCGAAGCTCTCAATCCAGACATTTAGGTATTTATGGACCTTATTTTCTATAAGCTCTAATTGAACCTGTATATTTATTTCTCACGTTTCTTAGAATATTTTTTTGTGTTTTTAAATAGGATCTTTTTCATTTTATAGCCTGATCCTTGTAGATCCCTTGTTCTTTGGACACGTTTACACCTTCTGTACAACACTGTCCCATGTCTCTGTGAACCTCCAGCATAATATGTTTTTGGTTGTAGTATGAATTATGTGAGTGCATCTTATCAAAAATGACAAATATGGTGGCTATATTGGCTTCTGTGGATTTGGTGCAGACATACTCTGAAAGTCTTCTTCTTTCTGTTTGGACATTGTCACACTGCTCTCTGTTTGTGCATTTCTACATATATCCTGTGGCTGGGGAACTCAGTTAAGAGTGAGGCTTCCGCTTATATTTGTAAATGTATGCAGCTACAACTAAACCCTCTGTTTTTACCCTGGGTAGTTAAAGTGGTTGTAAATCCATTACAACCACTTTAACCTACAGGTAAACCTAGATTAAGACTTACCTGTAGGTGCAAGAAATATCTCCCAAACCTAAAAGGTTTAGGAGACATTTGCAGAAATAGCGTCACCGCTGTCTATGGCGCATGCACCGTAGACACCGGCATGCAGGCGCACTTAGCGTGCCGTTGCTAGCGGCGATCATGCCGTTAGTGGCGGCACCAGCGCGCATGCACGGGAGTGGCGTGATCATCATGACTCTGGCCAGTCACAGTACCGAAGCCGCGATACCTGGAAGTCACTCCTGGATAGATGGTGGCGTCAGAGGAGGGGAACGAGGACCGATTCGGGGGCTTCGATCTCTGGTAAGTAAATCATAATGAGCTAGTATGCTATGCATACTAGCTCATTATGCCTTTGTCTTGCAGGGGTTATTTTTTTATTTTTTATTTATGAGGCTTTACTTCCTCTTTAAAGTGGAACTAAACTCTGTCAATCAGCATTAACTATTTTTAATCCTTATGCGGCTAGACGTAGTAAATAAATAGGAAGGCACTGTATGTTCTATTTATTTGTTTTAAACTTTTTTTTTACATTTCTTCAGTTGAAGGAGGGTAGAAAGGGCTTTCTCAGCTAAGCGCACCCTCCTGTCTGCATGTCTGAGCAAAGGGCAGATGGATTCCAAGAAGTAATGTTACAAGAATCATTTGCCCTTACTCAAGATGGCTGTTGGGAGACATGATAGAGGGTGCTTTTCTAAGTATTTTCTCAACAAAATAAAGCATGGAGACATGGCTGGATGGGTGAATTTGTTTTGAATTTGTTTTTAAAAATATAAAAATTAATTAAATAGCTTTTTTAGTTGCTCAGATACCACTTAGTTCCATTTTGGCTTTGGCTTGCTTGAAAGGGTGCTGGGAACAGTCCTTTGTTTTGTATATTGGCCTTCACATTTGGATTTCTGCCTTTTTGCTAGTTGCAGTTCCAAACTGATAAGAGAGGATACCATATTTGCTTTTCAGCAGAAAAAAAACAACAGGGGTTCTAAAAAAAAAAGAAAAGAAAAAAGTTTTGCCTTTAGTTATACCCTACTGAAAAAAGAAACACACGTTAGTGCTTCATGAGTATTTTTACTTTTTCCTTTTCTAATCTCTTCCTGCCAGGAGATGATGCACTTGTGGGTGTAAATTTATGCAATTCCTAGAGAGTGGGAGTTTTAAATTTTGTTCCAGAAAAAAAGTTCCTTAGCCCACGGCTAAGCAAGAATAGGTTACGTTATTCTGTATTTCATTTCAATGCCTATGACAAGAGATATATTCTCATAACAAATGGTGCTGTAAAAAGAAAAAAAGAACACATAGAACACATAGTAGATACTAATAACAAAAGCCAAGTATTCATGCCCCTGTATAGATGCTTCCTCTACATGTATTACAACTATAGTTGTCCAAACTGCAGATGCTATATGTGGTATCTCTGGAGAACCCTTATATTTCACTTTATTTAGTGTAGGATGACAAGCAAGAAAGGTTCAAATTGGTAAAGTTGAATTCCAGCCTTACCTTCAGAGCCCGTTCACACTACCGTCGCCCCAAGTCACTTGACATCAGAAATTACATGCAAGTGAATGAGAGCCATCTTAATGAACGCTACTGAAGTCGCTCCGACTTCAGAAAAGGTTCCTGTACTACTTCAATCCGACTTCTAGGCGACTTGTACCCATTGATTTCAATGGAAGTCGCCTCCAAGTCGGATCTCCATCTATATGGACGAGACAGTGTCTCCTTGTGGAGGAACTCCACGCCAAATTTTAAATAAAAAAACGGCATGGGTTCCCCCTCCAGGAGCATACCAGGCCCTTAGGTCTGGTATGGATTTTAAGGGCAACCCCCTACGCCTAACAAACGGCGTGGGGGTCCCCCAAAATCCATACCAGACCCTTATCCGAGCACGCAGCCTGGCCGGTCAGGAAAGGGGGTGGGGACGAGCGAGCGCCCCCCCTCCTGAACCGTACCAGGTCGCATGCCCTCAACATGGGGGGTGGGTGCCCTGCGGCCCCCCACCCCAAAGCACCTTGTCCCCATGTTGATGAGGACAAGGGCCTCTTCCCGACAACCCTGGCCATTGGTTGTCGGGGTCTGCGGGCGGGGGCTTATCGGAATCCGGGAGCCCCCTTTAATAAGGGGGCCCCCAGATCCCGGCCCCCCACCCTATGTGAATGAGTATGGGGTACGATGTACCCCTACCTATTCACCTAAGGTGTAAAAGTGTAAATAAAAAAAAAAATATTTTAATGCACTGCTCCGGGGGTCTTCTTCCGTCTTGGGGGGTCTTCTTGCCGGACTCCTCCGCTCTCTTCTGCTTTTTTACCTAGCTCTTTCACGAGTGGAGGAGCCCGGCTTTCTTCTTCGTCGTCGCCGCCGTCGTCTGGGGGTCTCGTTCCGCCTTCGGGGGTCTTCCGGGGTCTCTTCTGTTCTTGCTGATGTTGCCGCCCTCTGCGCCGTCTTCTTCTTCCTTCTCTTCTTCTTCTTCTGATGTTGACTCGTCGCTGTCTCTGGCCGGAATGGCAGACGTGTTGTGACTTATATAGGGACAAGGAGGCGGGGTCACATGCTCATGTCACATGGTGACCCCGCCCCCATATGATGTCACAGTCCCAGCATCCTCCGGGACTGTGACATCATATGGGGGGGGGGTCACCATGTGACATGAGCATGTGACCCCCCCTTCTTGTCCCTATATAAGTCAAAACACAGCGTGTCTCTGCCATTCCTGCCAGAGACAGTGACGAGTCAACATCGGAAGAAGAAGAAGAAGAAGAGGTGGAAGAAGAAGATGGCGCAGAAGGCGGCAACAGAGGCAAGAACAGAAGAGACCCAAGGAAGATTTTGTTGTGAAGTGCTACAGATATGTCTACCTGCTTGAATCTGAGGGAGACATTCAAGCCCAGGGGACACTGTGAGTACAGACCCAAGAGAAAGAGGATCTAAGTGACTATGCTGTTTTAAACCCTACCATACTCCATTTAAAGCTTGCCTGGCTTGTGACATTGCAAATGGTGTACCAGTGCTGCCCTCTTCTTGTCCTAACACCTGGAGAACTGTGTTAAGAAGCTGCTGCTAAGGGGGATGGTGTCCTCAAATTATTGCTAAGTGTTCTGGAGTATCCCACAGCTCCCTAATCCCCATCAAAGTTGAGCTGCAATAAACTGTTAAAAAAGGCAACCCCTAGACTGTTTCTTGAGCCAGAGGTGTTGAAGTTACTGTGTGCCTGGCCACTGCTACACAGAGAGAAAAGACCTAGGAACACAAACCAGCAACCCCTACGAGCGCAATGATACAGATATTTTTCTTCATGACAGAGTCTTAACAGCACAGTGTTTTTCAGAGAGGAAATGTTACACATTATTAATACACAAACATAATTTCTTCCCATCAGACATGAAATGTAATTCCGCATTGTTAGATTCATTTATTTACACTGTAAACACCTAAAATGGATAAATTGCAATCTAAAAATAAGTTTGCTTGGTAATATTTATGGTAGGAAACCGTGTGTCGGTTCTAACCAGCTTTTATTTCCTGAATACTACAATTGCCTGACAGAAAAGAATTTCCCTTATTATGTAATGCCTTGTGTTTTAGTACAAACGAAAAACAAACTTTGTATCAGTTTAGGTAGATGTGAGCCCAAATTTGTTTTCAAATTATTTACCAGCAATGGCAGTCTCATGTAAAGTTGTTGGGTGGAAATGTGGACATCATTATTTCATATGCCTATATGCATCAAATAGTTTCTTCCTTATTGCTAACCCATGTCTCTACTGTATCTCGAACAATAGAATTTGCATAACTATAGCCTCACCATTTTAAAAAAAAGATATTGAAAAAAAAAAGGTAAATATTCCTTTAAATATCGTGCCTGTGGGGTGTCTATAGTATGCCTGTGAAGTGGCACGTGTTTCCCGTGTTTAGAACAGTCCCTGCACAAAATGGGATTTAACGGAAAAAAAGTCATTTAAAACTGCTGGCGGTTTTACTGTAATGTCTGGTTCCGGCAATATGGATGAAAATCATTGAGAAAATTGGCATGGGTAGCCCCCTGCTCGTTACCAGCCCCTTTGGGTCTTGTACGGATATTAAGGGGAACCCCGTACCCAAATTAAAAAAAGGAAAGGCGTGGGGCCCTCAGGCCCTATATACTCAGAACAGCAGTATACAGGCGGTGCAAATAAGACAGGGACGGTTTGTTGTGTTAAGTAGAATCTGTTTGTAATTTTGAACTGGTACATTTTTAAAGTGTAGCTCCAGTCAACAAAATAAATTTTTAAGCTTTTTGGAAAACATAGGGAAGGGTTATCACCCCTGTATAATTTTTTGGGCCGTCCGTCTTTTTTCATCTCACTTCCTGCTGTCTCCTTCCGTTTGCAAGTAGGATACGTTTGTAAGTTGGATGTTTGAAAGTAGGGGCCTGCCCTATATGCTCTGCAGAAATTTGGCCCTAAGGTGTTGGTGTTGCCACAAGTTAACACTGTAAGCCCTCAAAGTGACTCTTGGTGGGAGCTGGAGCGCCCTGCTGTGAACCATTATATCAAGAATTGTAATTACATGCCACTGTTGAACAGTGGAATAAAAATTGGGCCTTTGGTGGTGGTGGTGGTGGTGGTGGTGCTGGTGCCACAACACTGTAAGTCCTCACAGTTACTCTCAGTGGGCACTGGAACGAGCCCTGCTTTGAAATATTATATCAAGAATTGTAATTACATGCACCTGTTAAACAAACAGGGGCTGCAAAATTGGGCCTTAGGCACTGGTGCCACAACACTGCAACCTCTCCCAGATACTCTAGCTGGAGTGCAGGAATGAGCCCTGCTGCAAAGCATTGCATCAAAAATTGTAATTGCATGCCCCTGTTAAACAGGGGTTGAAAAATTGGGCCTTAGACACTGGTGCTGGTGCCACGAAACTGCAACCTCTCCCAAATACTCAAATTGGAGTGCAGGAATTAGCCCTGCTGCAAAGCATTGCATAAAAAATTGTAATTACATGCCCCTGTTAAACAGGGGCTGAAAAATTGGGCCTTAGGCACTGGTGCTGGTGCCACGACACTGCAACCTCTCCCAGATACTCTAGTTGGAGTGCAGGAATGAGCCCTGCTGCAAAGCATACTCTAGTTGGAGTGCAGGAATGAGCCCTGCTGCAAAGCATTGCATCAAAAATTGTAATTGCATGCCCATGTTAAACAGGTGCTGAAAAATTGGGCCTTAGGCACTGGTGCTGGTGGCACGACACTGCAACCTCTCCCAGATACTCTAGTTGGAGTGCAGGAATGAGCCCTGCTGCAAAGCATTGCATAAAAAATTGTAATTACATGCCCCTGTTAAACAGGGGCTGAAAAATTGGGCCTTAGGCACTGGTGCTGGTGCCACGACACTGCAACCTCTCCCAGATACTCTAGTTGGAGTGCAGGAATGAGCCCTGCTGCAAAGCATTGCATACAAAAATGTAATTACATGCCCCTGTTAAACAGGGGCTGAAAAATTGGGCCTTAGCCACTGGTGGCGGCACCCAGAACCAAAAATGTTCTTCCAAGCTATCAGCAGGATCATTGAGGAGGAAGAGGATAGTCAGTCAACATAACAGGACAGTCACTCAGCATCAGCATAGGCAGTCTTGAAGGGATGTGCCATTTCAAAATAAATTATTCGGTTACATCAGCTTCAGGTGCTTGGTAGCTGGTGGTGATCCAAGACTGATTCATCTTTATGAAGGTCAGTCGATCAACCGAGTCGGTGGACAGGCGCACCCTGTAATCGGTGACAAAGCCTCCAGCAGCACTGAATGTGCGTTCCGAAAGAACGCTGGATGCAGGACAGGCCAGTAGCTCAATTGCATACTGTGCAAGCTCTGGCCAGTGATCCATCCTCGAGACTCAGTAAGCCAGAGGATTTTCGGTGGCAAAGGTGTCCAAGTCTGACCTTGCCCCTAGGTATTCCTGCACCATGTAAATCAGACACCGGCGATGGTTGCTGGAACCGATCATACCTTGGGACTACGAACTAAAAAATTGTCTGAACGCATCGGTCAGACGGCCACCTTCTCCACCGCTCCTTCTGTTACTGACCGAAGCCTCAGCAACTCGTTGTCCAGGACCAGGAGTTTGTAGCCTCCCAGTCTCTG
Organism: Lithobates sylvaticus; assembly: GCA_028564925.1. Classification (NCBI taxonomy): domain Eukaryota; kingdom Metazoa; phylum Chordata; class Amphibia; order Anura; family Ranidae; genus Lithobates; species Lithobates sylvaticus. The sequence continues at coordinate 277,244,582 of CM053027.1, read as the reverse complement.
GGAACGCATTGCACAGACCTTTCTGCAAGGCCTCCCGGAGATGTCTCATCCTCTGCTCCCTCTGCGACGGCAAGATAAGGTCCGCAACCTTACCCTTGTACCGTGGATCAAGGAGAGTGGCCAGCCAGTAATGGTCCCTCTCCTTGATCCGAAGAATACGAGGATCCTTCCGCAGGCTTTGCAGGATCAGGGAGGCCATGCAGCGTAGGTTCAGTCCTCTGGGTCACTAAGGACGACATGATCCGCAACCACCTCCTCCCAGCCACGTACAAGTCCACCGGTTTCTTGGGACTGTAAATCATCCCTAAAAAGACTGCTGCTGCTGCTGATGCTGAGTGCCAGGCTCCACCTCCATGCTGACACAATCCTCCTCCTCCTCGTCCTCTTCTTGTGTGATGTGTGGGACAGAAGGAACACTGTCTGGAAAGGGGGCCTTGAGAGGCAAGGAAGTCGTCCTCTTCCTGCCTCTGTTCTGCATCAAGTGCCCTGTCCATTATTCCACGCAGCGTATGCTCCAACAGGTGGACAAGAGGTACAGTGTCACTGATGCATGCACTGTCACTGCTCACCATCCTCTTGGCCTCCTCAAATGGTGACAGGACAGTGCATGCATCCCTGATCATGCCCCACTGGAGTGGTGAAAAAAAACAAGCTCCCCTGACCCTGTCCTGGTGCCATAGTCACACAGGTACTCATTGATGGCCCTCTGCTGCATGTGCAGCCGCTGCAGCATGGCCAACGTTGAGTTTCACCTGGTGGGCATGTCACATATAAGGCAATTCTTGGGCAGGTTCAACTCCTTTTGCAGCTCAGCCAGCCGAGCACTGGCATTATATGATCGGCGGAAATGCACACAGACTTTCCTGGCCTGCCTCAGGACATACTGTAAGCCTAGGTACCTGCCCAAGAACCGCTGCACCACCAGGTTAAGGACGTGAGCCACACAGGGCACATGAGTCAGTTGTCCCTGTCGCAGGGCGGAGAGGAGGTTGGTGCCATTGTTGCAAACCACCATTCCTGGCTTAAACTGGCGTGGCGTCAACCACCTCTCAGCCTGCCCCTGCAGAGCTGACAGAACCTCTGCCCCAGTGTGGCTCCTGTCCCCCAAACACACCAGCGCAAGCACGGCATGGCATCTTTTTGCCTGCATACTTGTGTAGCCCCTTGAACGCCTACGGAGCACTGCTGGTTCCGAGGACAAAGCACAGGAAGAGGCCATGGAGGAAGAAGAAGAAGAGGGGTGGAGGAGAGAGGTGTGTCATAACCAGTAGTTGCATTTTGGTGGCGTGGTGGCGGAACAAACTCCAACACTACTGCACCTTGTCCTGCATCCTTCCCAGCTGCCAAAAAAGTGACCCAATGGGCCGTAAAAGATAGGTAACGTCCCTGTCCATGCCTGCTGGACCATGAGTCAGAGGTAATATGCACCTTAATGCTGACCGCCCTGTCCAGCGAGGCATGGACATTGCCTTCCACATGCCGATAGAGAGCCGGAATCGCCTTCTGTGAAAAAAGTGGCGTTTGAGAACCTGCCACTGAGGAACCGCACATTGCACAAACTCACAGGAGGGGGCCGAGTCTACCAACTGAAAAGGCAGCAGTTGAAGTGCTAGCAATTTAGCCAAGCTAGCATTCAACCGCTGGGCATGTGGATGGCTGGGAGTGAACTTCTTTCGACAGTCCAGCAGCTGGGGCAGGGAAATTTGCCTGGTACAATCGGATGTCGGTGTACTGCTAGCAGAGTGCCTGCAAGTACTTGGCTGTGACACACCTAATTCTACACCTTCATTCCTCTCAGTGCAGCTTTCAGGGAGGACTGAATGTATAGTGGGGTTGGAGATCCCAGCTGATGAGGAGCAAGGAGAGGTCCGCTTTGTTCTTTGGGGTGGGTCTTTAAGGTACGCTTGCCAACGAGCTGCATGGCAGGTCAACATATGTCTGGTCAAGCATGTGGTGCCCAAGCGGCTGATGTTTTGGCCACGCGAGATACGCTTGAGCCATATGTTGCAAATAGCAGCGGTGCGATCTGATGCACTCGTCTCAAAAAAGGCCCACACCAAAGAACTTTTGGAATAATGCACAGAGGCAGCACACTGCACAGGCGGAGCTCTGCGGTGTGATTCAGTCAGTGTGCTGCCCTTAAGCTGGCCCCCGGATAGCATCCTGCCTCGTTGGAGATGTGCCTCCTCCTCCTCTCTCCTATCAGGCACCCACGTGGAGTCAGTGACCTCATTATCCCCTCCCTCTTCATCACTGGAGCAAACCTGGCAGTATGCTGCAGCTGGTGGAACTTGACTGCCAGATTGCTGTCCTTCTTGAGCATCCCCTCTCTCTGCGCTCACACTACTGCCTTCCTCTAGCTGGGTATCATCATCAGAGCCTTCAAAATGCTGGGCATCCTCCTGGAACATGTACCCAACACTGTGGTCAAACAGTTCGGGGGACTCCTCAGGAGGACATGGTGGGTCTAGGGAAGGAGTGACTGATGACATTGAGACAAAGGAAGAATATGCGTTGGCAGCTGCTTTGCCAGTACCCTGAGCCTGGGTGAGAGAGGATGAGGAGGGCTTGGTCATCCACTCTACCAAATCTTCGGCAACTCAACAAGTCCAGCTGCCGAAAATAAGGACAAGCGTGTCCCATGGCCACGTGCTGATGAAGATGCACCACATCCAGCACTGTTGCCTCTAGAGACAGAGCCTGCTTGCCCTCTTTTATTGGCTCGTGACTGTCTGCCTCTCCTTGTTGGCCTTCCAGACATACTAATGGCCTGCAGGGAGATAGGAAAACCAGCAATAAGGGGTATCTTCAGTTTTATACTGTACTGGAGGCACACAACACCCACTTTAACTGCTGCAGATGCCTGTATTACAGATCACCAGCAATAAGGGGTATCTTCAGGTGTATACTGTGCTGGAGGCACACAACACCCACTTTAACTACTGCAGATGCTTGTATTACAGAACACCAGCAATAAAGGGTAGCTTCAGGTGTACACTTTGCTGGAGGCACACAAGACCCACTTTAACAGCTGCAGATGCCTGTATTACAGAACACCAGCAATAAGGGGTAGCTTCGGGTGTATACTGTGCTGAAGGCACACAGCACCCACTTTAACTGCTGCAGATGCCTGTATTACAGAACACCAGCGATAAAGGGTAGCTTCAGGTGTATACTGTGCTGAAGGCACACAACACCCACTTTAACTGCTGCAGATGGCTGTATTACAGAACACCAGCAATAAGGGGTAGCTTCAGGTGTATACTGTGCTGTATTACAGAACACCAGCAATAAAGGGTAGCTTCAGGTGTATACTGTGCTGGAGGCACACAACACACACTTTAACTGCTGCAGATGCCTGTATTACAGAACACCAGTAATAAAGGGTAGCTTCAGGTGTATACTGTGCTGGAGGCACACAACACCCACTTTAACTGCTGCAGATGCCTGTATTACAGAACACCAGTAATAAAGGGTAGCTTCAGGTGTATACTATGCTGGAGGCACACAACACCCACTTTAACTGCTGCAGATGCCTGTATTACACAACACCAGTAATAAAGGGTAATAAAGGGGCTTCAGGTGTATACTGTGCTGGAGGCACACAACACCCACACCCAGCAATGCACTGCAATGGCGCAGTGCATTATGGGGCCGTTCGTGTCACACGTATTACAGAACACCAGTAATAAAGGGTCGCTTCAGGTGTATACTGTGCTGGAGGAACACAACACCCACTTTAACAGCGCTAGGTTTGCAAGCCACAAAGACACTGTCCCTGCCAATCCTGCTCTTTCCCTGACCGCTGAAACACACTACACAAGGCAGCCGCGCTGGCGGCCTTATATAGAGTGGGGCGTGTACTTAACCCCCCTGAGCTATAATTGGCCACAGGCATCCTGCCTGTGGCCAATTATGGCTCTCCTCGCTGCCGGCGCTGTGATAGTCCAAGCATGCGGGGTCACAGTGCATGCTTGGCCAATCATGTGCCAGCAATGCACTGCGATGGCGCAGTGCATTGTGGGGCCGTTCGGGTCACACGAATTTGGCGCGAACGGCCCACAAAGTTCTGGGTTCGCCGAACAGGCGAACGGCCGATGTTCGATTCGAACATGAGTTTGAATCGAACACCGAGCTCATCCAAGAGACAAAAAAAAAGTGTCCTCAAAAACTGAGAGGAATATGGGGAAAGCATGCTGATTAAAACTTCTGACTTCAGTGGCTGTGTGGTTGTTCTTTTCATGTACAGAAGACATTTAAGATAAGATAAATAAAGAACTAGTAATTTCCATAAAAAGGCAGCATAAGTAATGACCGTATTTCTACTATGAAACAATGATTTTGTAAAATTTTTAATGGTCTTGGGACAGTGAAGTTAAGCAGCACAACTTGGTCACCAACCTACTGAATGGGCAACAAAGTAAACCAACACTGGTAAATGGTTTCTTAATTTCCTCCAAAATCATTACCTATTCTTGTAACCACTGGACTGCTGAAAAACATTATAAAGGCCTGTGTTGATTAGCTTTTGTTCATGTTAGAACTGCCATCTCTCTCCATACAAGTTTGCGACGAAGCAAGAGCAGCTTGCAGCAGGTTGGTGTAGCTTAGAAAGTGACCAAATACAGGCAGGAAGGAGGCAAACTCCTAATGCACCTATGAATAATCTCTGAATGATCTCAGAAGTGTTTAAAACTGATCTCAATGCAAGTAGAATGCACCTTAAGCAATCTGAATGTTCCCATTGACTCAATCTCAATCTCAATCAAGGTTGACACAGGCCCTAATGATGCCCAACTGTTACGTGCAACTTTGTCACCTTTGACGATCCAGCAGGCCCATTCAAGCATAGTATGTAGCAGCACTGACTCGCTCTGATCCCAGCACTCTACCTCCAGCTTTACTGCCACCTCCAGTAAATGAAAAGAGTAATGGGAGTTGAGATATAGTTTATCAGCAGTCTGCTGCCACAAACAGATGACATGTAAGCGCCAGTATGGACCATCCAATTAGAACATGCCTTATCCTAACCTGACTTAAAAGGCAATAATAAAACACGTGACTGCTACAAAATTTGGTTAGAAAAAGTATTTTATTAGAATTTTGTTATAATAATTCCCCAACAGTGTTGCAACAGAGGGCAGTGACCCTATCAATGATGTTAAAATGAAAAAGAAAACCTGCAAAAGTAGAGCATTGGTACCCTGCGTTCACTCAGTAATGCTTTGGTTACATTTCCTGACCCCTAAGTCACCCAAAATTGAAATGTTAAATATTCTTCAGCAGGGGTAGTTCTTAAACAGAATGAAGATCCAAGGAAAGGTTGGTGGAACAGGTGAGATTAATACTCTTCATTTACACCATTTGTTTGTCTTTATTTCACTGACAGAGTCACTTTCAACTAAAATACTGACTGTGCCTGATCAGTGTTCACATTGTTACAATTTTACATAACTTTTCTCCCCAGATCAGACTCTCCCCTTAGATATGCAAATAAAGGAGGGCATGACCGAGAATAACATTTGAGTGGCAGCTAAAGCATTTAATATCATCCACTGCCTGGAGTGCGCAAAGCATACAACGGCTGCACGTGCGTGTCTCTGAAGATGCATGTCCTGTCCTGTTCACTGTTTCGTAGGAAGGTATCTGTGCAATCCTGCCAGGTATCAGGGATATTATTTTATTACTAAGTAGCACATGCTTGGTTATATTCTCAAAAACAAACTAAGCCCCAACATGATTGAGTTATTTTTAACATGGAAATAGCCCGTGGGTTAAAAATATGTAATCCAATCACTTGATTACTGAGTCACATTTGGAAAGTCATTTGTCATAAGCTTAATTTTTTTGTGAAATATAAAATGTCAAGAATTCACGCTATTCAAATGAAAAGTGGAGGCACAATGTAACAAAGGAATCTTCTTTCTTATATATTCAGTGTATTTGCATATATTTGGCATTTCATAGAACTGATTATAAGAAGATTGTGTATACTACCAATACTTTAATCCATAAATTTCAAGGGTTGTACTTAAAGTAATGCAAAAGTGGGCATAACATTTTTAACCATTTCCGGACCGCCAACGGCACATTTAGTACGGCAGGGTGGCCCGGCTGCACGAAACAACGTACCTGTACATTGCTCGTGGCCGCAGGTAGGGGCTGCAGGCCCAGCGGCAATCGGATTTGTTCCAGAACTGATCGATCTACAGGTCCAGGCCAATGATTTATGGCCTGGACCTGCTGATCAGTTCAGACGAATCACAGAACGTCCTGTGCCTGTGTAATGTAAACACATGCAAAGGAAGTGATGCAATCTGCTCTCCTAGAGCCCGTTTAGGTTTCAGCATAAGAGGAGATAGCATAAACTGTGAGTAAAAGCACTACACTGACACCAGTACAAATAGTTAGGCACATTTAACCCCCCAATCTCCCCCCCCCCCAGTTAACCCTTTTTACTCCCTATCACAGTGTCACTAAGTACAGTGTACAGAATCTTTACTGATGACTGTCTTGATGTCACTTGTGACGTTAAATAGCATTAGGGGCAGTTAGCATCAGCGTCAGTCCCAGATAGGTTCAGGGTACCCGCCATATATTCCCTAATAAGGTTTTAACCTCCTCGTCCCCCCAAGTTAACCCTTTCACTCCCTGTCACAGTGTCATTAGTACCTGTACAGATCTTTTTTCTGATCACTGTATTAGTGTCACAGGTGACGCTAGTTAGTGTCAGCTTTATATAGCATTAGGGTCCCACCACATATTCCCTAATAAAGTTTTAACCCCCTGATCGCCCCCCCCCCCCAGTTAACCTGATCAATGTATTAGTGTCACGAGTGACTTCAGTTAGCGTCAGCGTCAGTTAGCATCAATCCCAGACAGTGTCAGATTTTAACCCTTTGATTGCCAGTAACACTAATACACACACAGTATACACCTCTATTACTAGTATAGTGTCTGAATGGAAATATCTTTAATCAGATCATAACTATTCTAGTGCCCCCGATAGTATAGTGTTCCCAAAAACCCAGCGTTAGCAGGGTCAGCCCCGACACCTGCCAGCACCTGCATTTAGCCCCTCCTCCCCACCCAAACAAGTACAGTATCAGTAGCTCACTGTCACTTCCAATTCAGTACACAGCACACAAAACCGCAGCATTAGCAGAGTCAGGCCTAATATTACTCTGCTAGCACTAGCAGTTACATTTTTTTGTATCAGTTCAAACAGTCCTTTTCAACTATGTGCTTTTTTACCTGTGAGTCACACTAGGTACCTGTAAATTTAGTGGCCAAAATGTCAAACGAAAGGTACACTAGTGAAGACTGAAGAGGCCTACAAGATACAGAGCATGACAGATGAGAGAGCAGGGAAAGCCTCACTGTCAGAATCAAAATCAGATTCAGACTCAGTGTACGGACCTGTAGAGAGCAGCGGCACCATGACAGATAGCTCTGACAATAGCTCTGCTAAGGTCAGGCGAACCCGACCCGTTCCTTTGTTGCTGAGGTGCAACAATCACATGGTTCTCATATGCAGCGGAGTGCCAGTACTAGTGCCGCTCTACCTTCTGGTGAACTGTCTAGCACCGGCCTAGTACATTCTGATCGTAGACAAACCAGCACTGCAGTAACACTTGGTGACGTGGCAAGTCCCATAAGTGCAGTTCAAGCTGGTGCAGTGGCTAGCACAAGTAGTGTCCAGCAGCCAACAGGAATTCAAACACAGGCCCGTAGAGCCATAGTGCCCTTCCTAATGTGCTTGCAAATTCTGATTGGCAGCCCACCACTTCTGCAGTGCCTGTACTTCCCCCATTCACTGGCCAACCCGGAATTCAGGTGGAAACAGCAGATTTAACTCCCCTTGGTTTTTATGAGCTGTTTTTCACGGAAGATCTGTACAGATCTATTTTGGACCAAAGCAATTTATATGCCAATCAATTTATAGCCGCAAACCCAAATTTGACCCTTGCCAGACAATTTGCATAGAAACATATCACTGTTTCCAAATTTAGAACCTTTCCGGGACTATCCCTCATCATGGGCATTACTAAAAAGAGTGAGTTGCAGTCATATTGGTCCACTAACCCATTTCACCATATGCCCGTGTTCTCTGCTGCCATGGCCAGGACTAGATATGAGCAAATCCTGCGGTTTATGCACTTCAATGACAATGAACTTTGTTGTCCTCAGGGTGACCCTAGATATGATCGGCTCTACAAAATTCAGCCCCTAGTAAACCACTTCAACCTAAAATTTGTAGCCTTGTATATCCCTGAACAAGATGTCTGCATTGAAGAGTCCCTGATTTCGTTTTCTGGCCGCCTTGTTTTCAAACAGTTTCTCCCCAGCAAGTGTGCCAGATATGGGGACAAAATGTGGAGCCTGCTGACTGCTGGACTACATAGGAAGCAGCGGCAAGATTGTTTGGGACTTGGTGTCACCCTTATTCCAAAAGGGGTACCGTTTATACGTGGACAATTTTTATACAAGCGTGCCCTCTTTGAATTTGGAATTGGCACATGTGTCACTGTGTGATCTAATCATCGGGGCTTCCCCTAACGGCTTGTAAATACCTGACTTAGACAGGGGAGAGAGCCTACTTGAGGTGCAATGAATTGCTTGCAGTGAGGTGGAAGGACAAACGGAACGTTTTCGTTTTGTCTTCCATTGACGCAGATACGACTGTCCAAACTGTAACGGCGACTGGTGTTGTTGAGAAGCCCCTCTGTGTCCACGAATGCAACCTTAAAATGGGAGGGGTGGACTTCAACGACCAGATGATGGGGTCATACTTAATTGCCCGTAATGGCCAAACGCTGGTCCAAAATGTTTACTTATTCCAATTGGCTCCATTCAACTCTAAGGCCGGCTTCACACTGGGGCGGTGCGGGCGGCAACGGTAAAGCAGCGCTATATTTAGCGCTGCTTTACCATCGTTTTAGCCGCGGTGTGCGGCCGCTAGCGGGGTGGTTTTAACCCCCCGCTAGCGGCCGCAAAAGGGTTAAAAACCCCCACAAAGCGCCGCTGCAGCGGCGCTTTGCCGGCGGTATCCCCGCGGTGTCCCATTGATTTCAATGGGTAGTAGCTGTATAGGAGCGGTGAATACACCGCTCCTTCACCGCTCCAAAGATGCTGCTAGCAGGACTTTTTTTTTACCGTCCTGCTAGCGCACCGCTCCAGTGTGAAAGCCCTTTCACACTGGAGACACAGCAGCAGCTGTTTCGGGTCGGTTTGCAGGCGCTATTTTTAGCGCAATAGCGCCTGCAAACCGCCCCAGTGTGAAAGCAGCCTTATGTACTAGACAAAGCTTCAGGAAGAAATGGATCATTCCTAAAATTGCAGGAAGAGATCATCACAGCCGTTTTGTATCCAGAAGGTGCTTTGGCCCCAATTTCTCAATCCAGATACAGTGAGCCAGCTGCATGAGAGGCATTTTCCAGATGTCCTCCCTGGTACCCCTACCCAAAGAGCACCCCAAAAAAGATGTGTCTGTGGAAAACGAGGACATAGGCATGACACGTGCTATTTTTGTCCCCCAACCTGGTCTCTGCATCGGGGACTGTTTCTGTTGCTACCACACACGTGGAGTATTAATATAGGGTACAGCACAGTCTAGGGCACATATTCACACAGGGTCTCGAAAGATGTTAGATAGCTAACGCATTTTGAGAGACCCTAGCCTGGAGCGTTTATAGTTACAATAAAAGTGTAAAAAAAAAAAAAACATTTAAAAAAATAGTTGTTGTTTTATTGTTCTTACTGTTTTACTGTATTTAATACTATTTCGTAATGTTTTATTGTTACTGTGTTTTATTGTTAACCATTGTTTGTTTTGCAGGTATGCCATTCTACTGTTTTACTGTACTGTTACTGTGTTTTATTGTAAACCATTGTTTGCTTTGCAGGTATGCCATTCAGCTGCAGCACTTATTTGTTCTCTCTGTCCACTATTACAGGTCCAGGAGGATCCAAATTCCAGTCTGGAAAAGAGTTGGGAACAGAAGGTTTCAGTAGCGTCACATGAAAGACGGGATGAATCCTGAGTGAATCTGGAAGCTCCAGCTCATAGGCCACCTGTCTAATTTTTCTCTTTACAGGAAATGGACCTTGGGGCCCAGTTTCTTTGAAGGGCAAGCCAATCTTAGGTTTGTTGTGGACAACCAGTTCAAGCATAAATTCTCCTTGTCTCTTTCTGTGGAAGACTTTTGTTGTGTTCCTGTGTTTTTGTCATGGTTTCCTGCAGTAATTTGTTATTGGAGCAGAAAAAATGTATGGTTTCATGGACAGATGGTACAGAGCATTCTATGATGGAGTTAGGCAAAAAAGATAGGTGGAAGCCATAGTTGGGTTTTGTTTTGTGGCGGAATGGGTGGAGTTGTTGTAGGTAAACTCAGCCAATGGGAGCAGAGAGATCCAGTCATCTTGGGAAAATGAGGAGAAACAGCACAAGTATTGCTCAAGAGTCTGGTTGGTCCTCTCCGTCTGCCCGTTTGTCTGTGGATGGTAAGCGGAGGAGAATGACAGTTCAATTCCCAGGGCCTCGCACAAAGTCTTCCAGAATCTGGAAGTAAATTGTACTCCTCAATCCGAGACAATGTTAGCCGGTACTCCTTGAAGTTTAATGATTTATTTGATAAAGACTTGCACTACTTTCATTGGGATGAAGTGTGCCATTTTAGACAATCGGTCCACCACCACAAAGATGGTGGTATGACCCTCTACCGGGGACAATTTAACAATAAAGTCTATGGATAACATCTTCCATGGTCTGTCTGGAACAGGCAATGGTTTTAGCAAACCCCAGGCCTCATTTCTACTATTTTTGTTTCAAATGCAAGTGGTGCAGGATTCCACGTATATCTTGCAGTCTCCAACTACTTGAGGTCACTAAAATGTGCGTTGCAAAAGATCAGCGCTTTTAGTTATGCCAAAATGTCCAGCCAGTACATGGTCATGGCAGAGTTCCAGTATAGTGACCCGTAAAACTCTCAGGTACGAAGATCTTGCTCCTGTACCAGAACAGACCATCCCTTGCTTGTAACTCTGTCCCAGTGAGGGGGGGGGGGGTGCTAACTCCGCAGAAGCTTGTTTGATTCGTGAGAGCAAATATTCTTGTACCAAAAGAAAATTTCCTGGAGACAGGATAGTGTCCGGGGGAGAGATTTCCTTAGATTTATGGAACATCCAAGACAAAGTGTCAGGCTTCGGGATTTTCGAGCCCGGCCGGTAGGTGACATGGAAAGAGAACCTGGAGAAAAATAATGCCCATCGTGTTTGACTTGGCCTTAACCTCTTTGCAGATCCTTCTGACAGGTATTGCCACTCCTCCAGTGCGGACTTTATTGCCAACAGTTCTCGGTCTCCCACGTCATAGTTCCTCTCTGCTGCTGATAACTTACGGGAGAAGAAAGCAACAAGCTGTAACAGGGCTTTGGTCCCCTGTCATTGGGAGAGTACTGCTCCAACAGCGATTTTGGAGGCGTCAACCTCCAGGGCGAATGGCAGAGTCAGGTTGTTTCAAGACAGAGGCGGAGGTTAACAGTCTCTTAAGGGATTCAAAGGCAGTCTGAGCCTCTGGAGACCAATGGGAATGGATTCCCTGTTTGGTTAGCTGAGTAATAGGAGCGATGATGGCTGAGAACCCTTTAATACATTTCCGGTAGAAAATGTTGGATACCTTTCTTGTCTGCGGGGACTGGCCAATCTAGGATTGCAGCAATTTTTTGATGATCCATCTTGATTCCTTTAATTGAGATGATTAGTCCCAGAAATGGAATACTTTTTTTGCTCACACTTTTCAGGCTTAGCGTACAGGCCATGCTGCCAGAGCCGAGCTAACACACATCTGATGTGCTTGCGGTGAGATTCTAGGGAAGAGGAAAAGATCAGGATATCGTCTAGGTAGACGATGACGAACAGATTCAAATAATCTTGAAAGATATCATTGATGAAGTACTGGAATGTAGAAGGGGCATTGCACAACCCGAAGGGCACTACCAGGTATTCAAAGTGCCTAAATCGGGTGTGAAAAGCTGTCTTCCACTCGTCTCCTTCTCTGATGCGGACCAAGTTGTAGGCCCCTCAGAGATCGAGTTTGGTAAAGATGGTAGCGGCTCCCAGTCTCTGAAATAGTTTGGGCACCAAGAGGAGAGGGTAGCGATTCTTAACAGTGATTTTGTTAATCTTGCGATAGTCAATGCAAGGACGTAGGGTGTGATCTTTCTATTCCACATTAAAGATACCTGCTGGGGATGTGGATGAACCCTTTTTCTAGATTCTCAATGTACTCCTTTAATGTTCCCAGCTCCAACTCAGTTAAAGGGAAGATTCTCCCAAAAGGGACTTTGGCTTCCGGAAGGAGCTCGATGGGACAGTCATAGGCTCGATGGGGCAGAAGGGTCTCCGCTCCCTTTTTACACTGAAAACATCCTTAAAGTCATGATAGGCCTCCGAAACAGATTGGCATATCTCTGTATCAGTGTCCAGACACAACAGGGCAGGTGGTTCACAGGTATCTTTTGGCATACAGAACTTCTGACAGTAAGGAGAAAGGAACATGACCTGCCCCGTGGCCCAGTTGATATAAGGATTGTGGACATGCAGCCACGGCATACAAAGGATGACTGGAAACAAGGTTGAGGTGATGATATCCAAGTATAACAGTTCTTTGTGTAAACTGGCAATGGTGACAGGCAGTGGAGTGGTCTCTTGCGTAACTGGTCCAGACTTAATAGCTGATCCATCAGCCAGATGAATAGAAAGTCCTTGGGATTTGAACAGTAAAGGAATCCGGAGTTTGGCTGCGAAGGATGAGTCCATGAAGCAGCTACAGGCTCCGGAATCAATAATGGCGGAAACTTGTAAAGTCCTTCCTGGGAGCTGCAACAAGATAGAGAGAGCAAGGTGAGAATAGGTCTTGGCCAAAGCGGATGCATAATCAGATGAAATTGACAAGCACTTACGAAGCTTGGCGATAAAAGTTCTGACGTAATGCTCAGGTTCTCCCCAATACAGGCACAGATTATTCAACCAGCGACGTTGATGTTCTTCCACTGTAAGGGAAGGACAGACTACCCCCAGTTGCATGGGTGCAGACGTGTCAGGTGCAGAAGCTGGCTGTGCAGAAGGAGTCGGGTGAGAGTAACTGGGGACTCTAGGTAACATCCAGGTAGGACGGGAAGGTCCTGTTGCCCTCTATGATCTTCGCTCCCTCAGGCGTCGGTCAATCTGTATGGATAAATTGACCAGTGCATCCAAGGTTTGGGGTACCCCAACTCAGGCCAGTTCATTTTTTAAAGGGTCCGACAGACCCATGCGGAACTGGTAACGGAGGGCAGTGTCATTCCAGTTAGTGTTCGCACTCCAACATCTGAACTCAGCGACGTAGTCTTCCGTCGCCATGCGTCCTTGCTGAAGGGTATGCAGTGCGGCTTCTGTGGTTGCAGAGAGCTGAGGGTCCTCGTACAGCTGGGCCATGGCATCAAAAAAGGTGCTCAAGTTAGTTAAAGCTTCAGCTTTCTGTTCCAGGAGGTGGTAAGCCCAGGTTTGGGGTTCACCCTGAAGCAGAGAAACCACAAAGCCCACTTTAGTGGCTTCTAGAGAGAAGGTACATGGCTGTAGAGCGAAATATAGTTCACTTGCGTTGTGGAACACCCTGAATTACTACGTTCCCCAGATAACTTTTGAGGCGTGGGATCTCTTTGTTTGGGAGGAAGCATAACTACTGCAGGAGGAGAGGCCATACTGGCTGAAGAAGCAGAAGTATGAGGTGACCCCTGGGTGCTGGTTGAAGATAAAAATGCTAGGACCCGTTCCTCCAATCGGGTGTAGCCTTCTTGAAGATCTTTAACAGCCTGTGTCAGGCCTGCCAGATGTTGACATAGTTCCTCCATAGGAGAGTTTCCTTGTTCTGGCTCAGACGTGGCTGTCTGATACTGTCACCTAGTAGATGAGCCCAAACTGCAAAGGAAGGCCTCTCTTACTCCTCCGACTCGAGGCCCCTGGTAGAGTAAACAGGAGGCACAGGAGTGTAGGGTAGCACGAGTGCCTGGCAGGATCAAAAGCAAGGAGGACAGTCCGGAATTTCAGGTGGCACTCTGCAGGGAGGTCAGCAGACTGGAACAACAGATGGGTGCAGCAGACTGGAGGCTGGAACAGACAGGAACAGCAGGCGGGTGCTGCAGACTGGAGGCTGGAACAGACTGGAACAGCAGGCAGGTGCAGCAGACTGGAGGCTGGAACAGACTGGAAGGTGATTCCCACTGGACTGGAACTCAGAATGGTCAGACAAGCCGGGTCATACACAGACAGGAGTACTGGAACAAGGCAAAGGCAGAAGCAGGGTCACTGGAACAAGCCAGGTTGGTATCAGGCAGACAGCAGAGGAGCAGGCAGGAGCAACTTCAAGACAGGCCGGGGGTCAGATGCAGGCAGACAGCTGGGATAGTCAGAGGCAAGCCGGGTAATACACAGGAACAGTTTCAGATAGCAGGATACACACAGTAACGCTGTAGACTAGATAGACTAGATAGACTGAGACAGCAGTGTCTCAGTCTCTCAGTCTGGTTTAAATAGTCCACCTGGCGCCAAGGACCACGCGCGTGTGCGATTCAGCGCATGTGCATTGGCACCGGAAAATCCGGAACTTCTGTTACTGGCAGGATCTTCCTGACACCATAGACCAGAATGGCTCCAATCATCTTTATGGTCTAAGAAACCAGAAGCTACGAGTATTTAATCACTTCAGTTTTGCTGGATATAAACAGTGCCATTTTTAAATTGGGAAAGCATCGTATCACATCGATCTTGGTGTGGTCAGATGCTAATAGAACCCACATTTTTCAAAAAAGAGTACCTGTCACTACCTATTGCTATCATAGGGGATATTTACATTCCCTGTGATAACATTAAAAGTGATAAAAAAAAATGAAAGGGACAGTGTAAAAATAAAATAAAAAAGCAAAATAAATAATAAAAAAAATAAAATTAAAGCACCCTTGTCCCCTTGTCCCTTCGTGTTTGTACGCAAAGGCGAATGCAAGCATTTATCTTGTGTCGTATGTAAACAGCAATTGCACCATGCATGTAATGTATCACCACGAACGTCAGATCAAGGGCAGCAATTCTAGCAGTAGACCTCCTCTGTAAACCCAAAGTGGTAATCTGTAAAGGCTTTTAAAGGCTTTTAAAAATGTATGTAGTTTGTCGCCACTGCACGGCGTGCGCAATTTTTATGCATGTCGTGTTTGGTATCTATGTACTCAGCATAAGATCATCTTTTATATTTTACCCATTTGGGCAATATAGTGTGCTTTTGTGTAATAAAATTCAAAAAAGTGTATTTTTTCCCCAAAAAATGCATTTGGAAAATCGCTGCGCAAATACTGAGTGAAAAAAAACATATAAAAATAAAAAATATATAATGTTTGGGGTTCAAAGTAATTTTTTAGCAATATTTTTTTTCTTTTTTTTATGTAAACAAAAAGTTTCAGAAAAGGCTTGGTCTTCAAGTGGTTAGACGAGTGGGTGATGTGTGGCATAAGCTTTGAATGTTGGGCATAAAATGCCAGGACAGTTCAACCCCCCCCCCCCCCCCCCATAATGGCTCCTTTTTGGAAAGTAGACATCCCAAGCTATTTGATGAGAGGCATGTTAAGTCCATGGAATACTTTATGTTTTGCCATAATTTTCGGGAATATTACATTATTATTTATTTTTTCACACAAATTGGTCACTTAACCTCCCTGGCGGTAATCCCAAGCGTGACTCGGGGCTGACTTTTTCTGTCAGGAGCGGTAACCCCAAGTCACGCTCGGGGTAACATTGCAAAGCCTCCAGCGGAGCCCTTACCTTCTCCTGGCGATCCAGCGATGCCCTCCGCTCTCCTCCGCTGTGATCGCCGGCGCGATCACCAGCGAGATCACCGGCATCTGACTTCCTGGTTCCGATCCCTGCGAGCAGCAGCGGCGCAAAGGGGCGGAACTGGGCGGGAATTTCAAATGTGAACACATAACACACACACATAAAAAGAGGTGATACAGTGTAATCTGAGAGGATTACACTGTATCATCTCAGATCTGACTGATACAGTGCCCCTTGCCTCCAATAAAATATTGAGAATATGGAATCCAAAAAGTGCCATTTCGCTACAAAATCGCCTTTGGACCAGTTTAATGACAGCGACACGGAGTTGCTCGCAGAACTGAGCGATAGTGAGTCGTGGGGAGATTTGTCATCTGACACTGACACTGATCTGACAAGTGACAGCGGTGATGATCCTGCACCTGACATCAGCGATGTGTGCACTTGGTGCCCTATTGACCTCGATACGGACCAGGTAGCGCCCCCAAGATTCCCCTTCACTGGATCACCTGGGATGAAGGTAGATGTTGAGTGTGACAACCCTCTGGCATACCTGCAATTATTCCTCACAGAGGAGGTAATTGAAAAAATTGTCACAGAGACAAATCGCTACCAAGAGCAGCAATCCGCTACGCTGCATGCCAGGTTTTCCCGAAGCGGAAAGTGGGAACCGGTGACTAAAGAGGACATCTGGCTGTTTCTCTGACTCATCATTCTTCAGGGGGTGGTGGGGAAACCGCGCCAGAAATGGTACTGGACCACCAATAAGTTACTGGCCACTCCGTTTTTTGGCACTGTGATGTCAGAATACCGGTTTACCCTCATCATGAAGTATTTCCACTTCACGAACAATGAAGAGTTTGATGAGGCCACGCATCCTGCGCCCAAACTAAAAAAAATCTGGGAGGTATGCCAAATTATTGGGACCAATTTGCAGCGGACCTACGTGCCAGAAAGGGACGTCAGCGTGGATAAAAGTTTGATGGCCTACAAGGGACGCCTAAGCTGGATACAGTTTATTGCATCCAAAAGAGCGCAGTTTGGCATCAAAACCTACATGCTCTGCGAGTCATCCACTGGGTACATCTGGAATTCGGTCATTTACACCGGTAAAGGCACGAAGTTCAACCCCAGGTACAGCGGCTATGGGATGGCCACATCATCTGTCCTTACACTGCTGGAGCCATTGCTGAACCAGGGATATTGTGTGACCATGGACAATTTCTACACGTCTCCGGAACTGTTTGAGGTTTTGCTACAAAACAAGACTGATGCGTATGGTACTGTTAGGCCTAACCGACGTGACATGCCATCTAGGTTTACCAAGAAAAAACGAAAAACTGGAAATATGGTTGCCTGACAGAAGGGTA
This sequence comes from Lithobates sylvaticus, assembly GCA_028564925.1. NCBI lineage: Eukaryota > Metazoa > Chordata > Amphibia > Anura > Ranidae > Lithobates > Lithobates sylvaticus. Next base: position 277,227,351 of record CM053027.1, on the reverse strand, counting down.
AAATGATGGCAATACGATGGCGAGACAAGAAGGACGTGTGTCTCATGAGTACTGTGCACAATACCTCCACTGCCATGGTCCACGCAAAAGGTGGGAAAGATGTGCTGAAGCCGCAAGTCGTGATAGACTATAATTGCACTGGGAGGTGTCGACCGAGCCGATCAGGCAATGACATTTTATCCGACTATGCACAAACAGCAAAAAAAATATAAAAAGATTTTTTATGCATCTTCTGAAACAATGCCTTTGGAATGCATATATCCTGTACAGAGCAAAGAGTGACAAGCCTCTTGTTCATTCTGATTTTATCTGGAGGGTGGTTGAGCAGATTTTTGTCAAACACCAGATGCCATCAGTAGCTGTGAACAGACCTGGACGACGTGCTTTTGGCGTTGCCAACCCAGAACGCCTAACAGGTCGTCACTTAATGGACTACATACCGCCAACCGCAAAAAAGGCAGCACCTACCAGGATGTGCGTGGTTTGCTGTTCAAAGAGAGATAGCAATGGAAAGAAAGTCCGAAAAGAAAGCAGGTTCCATTGTCCATTGTGACGTCGGACTGTGTGCTGTACCTTGTTTCAAAATTTATCACACATTTTCTTTATTTGACAAATTTCATTAGTTTGTATTACATTATTGAATAAAATGATATTATTTAAAAATTTTAATTCATGATTTTGTGTTTCAAACTTTATCACATCTGGGATGTCTACTAGAGTCTTGTTTGGTCAGGTTTAAGTAAGTAATTACTAAGAATTGCAGGCCTATAATACATAGCATCAAATTTCCATGCAAAATAATTGTACCACTTTTGGTACAAAATTCCAGACAGAATCATACCGCCAGGGAGGTTAAATGATATATTGCTCAAACATGCCATGGGTATATGTGAAATTACACCCAAAATACATTCTGCTGCTTCTCCTGAGTATGGGGATTCCACATGCGTGAAACTTTTTTGCAGTGTAGTCATGTACAGGACCCCAAAAACCAACCACTGCCTTCATACTTCCTAAGGGCGTAAATTGCTCATTTCATTTCCTCGCTATCTATCAGTTTCGAAGCCCATGAAATGCCAAGATAACACAACCCCCCCCCCCCCCCCCTTTTTCGGAATGTAGACACCCTAAGGTATTTGCTAAGAGGCATGTGAGTATTTTGCAGCTCTCATTTGTTTTCGAAAATGAAGAAAGAAAAGGAAAATTAATTTTTTCTTTTCTTTTTTCAATTTTCAAAACTTTGTGACAAAAGCGAGATCTGCAAAATACTCAACATGCCTCTCAGCAAATAGCTTGGGGTGTCTACTTTCTGAAAAGGGGTCATTTGGGGGGTTTTGGCAGTTCATGGCCTCCAAAACTGAGGAAGTGGAGGAAGTGAAATGAGCAGTTTAAGGCCTTTGAAATCCTGAAGGCGGTGCTTGGTTTTCGGCACCCATACGCGGCTAGGCTCCCAAAAAGTCTCACATATGTGGTATCCCCATACTCAGGAGAAACAGCAGAATGTATTTTGGAGTGTAACTTCACAAATACCTATGGCATGTGTGAGCAATATATTGTTTCAATGACAACAAGTTTTTTTAGTTTTTAATCACTTAATCACAAAAAAATGAAATATTCAATGGGCCCAACATGCCTCTCAGAAAATTTATTGGGGTGTCTACTTTCCAAAAAGGGGTAATTGGGGGGGGGGGGGTTGTACTTCCCTGCCATTTTAGCAGCTCAAGAAATGAGATAAGCAGTCAGAAAGTAAAAGCTGCGTAAATTCCAGTAAATATACTATAGTTTGTAGACGCTATAACTTTTGCGCAAGCCAATAAATATATGCTTATTGAATTTTTTTTTACCAAGAACATGTGGCTGAATACATTTTGGCCAAAATGAATGACAAAAATTTAGTTTATTGTATATTTTTTAAAACTAAAAGTAGAAAATATCGTTATTTTCAAAATTTTCTGTCTTTTTTTGTTTTTATCTCAAAAAATTTAAATCCCAGTGGTGATCAAATACCATCAAAAGAAAGCTCTATTTGTGGGGGGAAAGAATATGTAAATTTTGTTTGGGTACAGTATTGCATGATCGCGCAATTACCAGTTAAAGCAGCGCAGTGCCAAATTGCAAAAAAAATGCTCTGGTCATTAAGCGGGTAAAACCTTCTGGGGCTGAAGTGGTTAATAACTTACATAGGTCATTCACATTGTTGATAGAGTAATTCTTTGTCTAAAGAAGAGTTGCTCAACATGTGGCCCTCAGAGCCCTCTGATGTGGCCCATGACCTCAAACCAGGGAAACGCATGCCAATGCTCTGGGATGGCAGGTCAGCAAGCCCAGATCCTGATCAACGGCTGCCACCATTCCAGAGCTTTAGAGTGCATGGAGCTGGCAGCGAAGGAAGCAGGTGACTGCGGATGGAGCAAGATCTGTATAAGCCAATGCTTCCTCTGTAGGGCCAGCTCCTGTCCTGGGCAGACTGATAGGTCAGTGTATTAAACATCACATACACTGCAATGGGCATATTAGCCCTTATAAAGAAGGGTTATTAGGCTGCTTTCAAACTGAATTGAAGGTGCAGCGCAGTGCATCTGGGGCTTTCTTGCAGGTTAGCTGCACTGAGCCATAGGCTTCTATTACATCCTGCAGGTTTGGTGCACGCTCTGAAAGCGTACCAAAACTCCTGAATCCAGGAGTTTTGGTACACTTTCAGAAAGTGCACCACATCGGCAAGATGTAATAGAAGTCTATGACAAAGCGCAGCTAACCCGCAGGAAAACCGCAGGTGCACTGCGCTGGACCTGCTGTATGGGTAAACCACAGCACATCAGTGTTAAAGCAACCTTATAGGGGGCTCAGAATAGTAAGGGCTCATTTACATTTGTGGTTTGGGGGGCCATAAAACCTTATAGTTCATTGTGTCCCATGACCGGTTACCAAATCAGTTAAGGTTGAGCACCCCTGGTCTAAAGTAACTCTTCCTCTTTTTCTTTGCAGATAAATAATGGATTCCAAGCAAAAGCAAAAGCAATGTGCCACCACTGAGTTCTTGATGAAAGAGGTGTGCAGGCTGAAATGACACCATTTAAGCTTCTTCATCCATCTGTGCATCTCTTGTCAATGGTGTACCCCTCCTTCATCAAGAACTCAATGACGGGACATTGCTTCTTCTTGGAATCCCTTATTTACCTGCAATGAAAAGGAAGATGAAGAAGAGTTACTATGGAGGAAGAGTCACTCTACCAACACGTGAAATTTGAAAAATCTATGTAAGTTAATAGAAAAGTTATGCCTACTTTTGCAATACTTTTGGTACAGCCCTCGTATTGGGTGTAAGTTATTTACAAATACCTCAAAATATCTGATCAAGCCATAGGTAATGTAAACTAATATTATTATTATTACTTTCATTGAAAATAAAATATTAAAATAAGTCTGTACTAGGGAAAGACATGTTAGTTTCTGCATTGTTGAGCCAAAGGTTTCAGCATTCAAACACTATAAGGAACGCAATAAGGGTGGCTAAAAAAGATTACGAGAGACAAATAGCGGAAGAGAGTAAAAAAAAATCCAAATACATTTTTTAGATGCATTAACAGTAAAAAGGCAAAATCAGAGCATATTGCCCACATAAGGGGGGGTGGTTATGGATGAAACAGAGAAGGCAACTGTACTAAATGCCTTCTTTTCCTCAGTTTTTACACAGGAAAGGGAGGGGTATAATGACCGTGGGAGTACTGGTGGTGACACATCACAGGATGTACCCTTTTGGCTAACAGAGGCCGGAGTGAAGAAAGGACTAGATAAACTTAATCCAAATACCGTATTTATCGGTGTATAACATGCACCTTTTCCCCCTTAAAATCAGGGGAAAATCATGGGTGCGTGTTATACGCCGATCCCCGCCGATCCCCCGCTGATTGTGAGGAAACGAGCGAGCGGAGCCGAGATACAGAAAGCCGAAGTACACTCGGCTTTACTCAGCTCCTCTCGCAGTCACGCCCACCTCCACTGATTGCGAGAGGAGCGAGCGCCGCTGACATACAGAAAGCCGACTGCGGGACTGTGAGCAGAGCCGAGTAAAGCCGATGTACACTCAGCTTTCTGCTTTCTGTATCTCGGCTCAACTCGCTCCTCTCCGCTCACAGTCAGCGGAGATCAGCGCCAATTTTAAATCAGGGCAATTCTGCAATGAGACTGGCAATGCTGCAAAGAGACTGGCAAGGCTGCAAAGGCACTGGACAAAGCTGCAAAGGCACTGGGCAAGGCTGCAAAGGCACTGGGCAAGGCTGCAAAGGCACTGGTTCAAGGCTGCAGATGGACACTGGGCAAGGCTACAATGATGGACAAGGCTACAGATGGACACTGGGCAAGGCTGCAATGATGGACAAGGCTGCAGATGAACACTGATAAGGCTGCATTGATGGGCATTTAAGTTTTTTTCCTTAAACTTCCCTCCGAAAAGTTTTTTTCCTTAAAATTCCCTCCTAAACTTGGGGTGTGTGTTATACGCCGGCGCGTGTTATATGCCGATAAATACGGTAAATCACCAGGACCAGGATAGCTTACACCCGAGAGTCCTCAGAGGTTATAGCCAGACCATTGTTATTAATCTTTGTGGACAGCATACTGACAGGATTGGTACCAGCTGTTTGGAGAAAAGCCAATGTGGTACCAATATTCAGAAAAGGACAGAGACAAATCCCCGGGAACTACAGGCCAGTGAGCCTAACATCAGTCGTTGGTAAATTAGGGGATCATAAGGGACTATATTCAAGAATTTACTGAGAAAGAAAATATCTTAAATAGGCATCAGCATGGGTTTATGCAAGGTCGTTCTTGCCAGACCAATCTGTTAACATTCTACAAGGAAGTAAGCTGCCATATATACAGGGGAAGGCCTGTGGATTTAGTGTGCCTGGATTTTGCAAAGGCATTCGATACAGTCCCCCATAAGGGCTTAATCTACAAGCTGAGGTCCACAGGTGTATACCATAAGGTTTGTTCTTGGGTTGAAAACTGGTTCCCGTAGCGTGTCCAAAGGGTATTGATAAATAATGTGTACTCAGACTGGTATGGAGTGGTAAGTGGGGTGCCCCAGGGTTCTGTCTTGGGACTGATTCTATTCAATTAATTCATAAATGATATAGCAAACGGGATAAATAGCTTAATCTAAATTTTTGCAGACAACACAAAATTAAGCAGGGCACTAACTTCATATCAGGATATAGAAATCTTACAGAAACTACATGGCGAATGAGGTTTAATGTGGAGAAATGTAAAGTAATACACTTGGGGGCAAAAAACACAAATGCAAACTACTCGCTAGGGGGAGAACCAATGGGAGAATCAAGGATGGAGAAAGGTCTGGGAGTCCTAGTAGGTGACAGATTCAGCAATAGCATGCAATGTCAAGCTGCAGCTACCAAAGGAGGCAGAATATTAGCATGCATAAAAAAAGGGATATACTCCAGCGATAAAACAATAATCCTACCACTGTATAAAACATTAGTTAGACCACATCTGAAGTATTCTGTCCAGTTCTGGTCACCAGTCCTCAAATGGGATGTGCTGGAACTGGAGAGAGTCCAAAGAAGGGCAACAAAACTAATAAGGGGACTGGAGGACCTCAATTATGAGGAAAGACTGCAAGCACTAGATTTATGTATCCTTTTTATTACTACGTAGAATGACATTGTCTACAATGAAATTGTTCAGTAGTGGGATCCAAGGTCCTTTAAGTCGGGGGTTGTGCCTTGGCAACCTCCTCCTGCCACTCACCCTCGATATTTAAGGAGTGGGCATGTATGCGGAAGTTAATGCAATGTTTAGACATGGGCCTCTTTAAGGGAGTCATTTGTGCCGACAGAAGTAACTGAGAGTATCAGCTACCTCTGTAGATGTTGAATGTGCAGTAAATAGTTTTTCTTAAAATGCAATTCCAGCCTGGACTGTTATTTCTTCAGGGGAGCTCTCTTGATCAACAACCTACCTGCAGTGACAAAGGGACAGATGCCAATGAAGAGTGTGAGCTTGGTTGTGTGGCTGTAATCTGGTAATGCTAGGCTGGACTCTACCTAGAGTTCCTAAGGGGGGAGGTAATTTAACTTTTTTACCCCTACAGAAGTTGGACTTCTGGGGAGCCCCATGCAAAAGATTACGGAGGACACGGTGCAGTAAGGGATTAATGACACTATTGTATTGACCCTATGAGTATCTTCCACTACGATCAGTTTTACTTTTTTACTAATTCCTATGCCAAAATTGCAATGTAGCATGAGGTGTCAATGGTGGATTAGTACACAAAAAAAGGTATTTTACCTTTGGAAAAGAGTAAGAGCCTTGAGGGATCTGTGACACGCTCTTTAGCTCATTTGAAAGTTACGTAGGTTCACACAAACATAACACATATAGAGCCATAATAACATAATGAGCCTGATTTACTACAGGAGTAGAGCATTTTTTACTTTCAAATTCACTTATCATAGCAAAAGAGGTGAAACAAAGTGGAAATTATTTTTGCAACAATATCCGAACATGTGCAAGAGAATTATAAAAAAATAAGCAAATGTTGTGAAATTGTGGCGACTTCAATAATCAAGTCATGTTGCATAGAGTTGGGTATTAACTGAGGTCTACCCTGTTTCTTTTCTTGAAAACCAGCCATTATAAATGCAACCTAATATTAAAGATTGCCATGGGTAAAATATTTCACATACTGTGTTACATTCCCACAGATCGTAAGTTTAAATAAAACTAGGTAACTAAGTGCAGTGGGAAGGCAGCACATGATTATTTTGAAACTCTAATTGCAGGTTTGGGAGGCGCTGTGATTAAAGGTGTGGGATATTTGTGTTTGGGTGTTCTTAAAAAGGACATACTTATCTTTCCTAAAAACCCACGCTACAGTGATGACGCATTGAACAGCACAGATCTTACAGGTTTGCCTCTGATGAATGAATTCTGCAGCATGGCCAAACAACTTGAATTTATAGAACTAAAAGTGTAATTATAAACTAAAGTAAATAAACATTTATTACTCATGGCTGCAGATTTTCCCATATTGCCACAAAATACAGACTTCAACGTGACAAGTGAAAGACAGATTACAAAAGCTCTGAGATATAAATATAGGGCTGCCATAGCTACTCTTCTGTAATGCTTGTTGCCTGGCTGTTGACGGACACAATGGGTTTGATTTACCCTATTTACTATGATTGACTTTGCAAATGTAATATACGCATTTTAAAGTGAACATTTACTGTATTTTGCATTTAACCACTTGCCCTCTGGAAGATTTACCCCCCTTCATGACCAGGCCAAGTTTTGCTATACTTTAACTGACATATGAGAGGCCATGCAACGCTGCACCCAAACAAAGTTTATTTATATATTTTTTTCACATTAATAGAGCTTTCTTTTGGTGGTATTTGATCACCTCTAAGTTTTTTTCTTTTTATTATTATATAAAAAAACAATATTTTTTACTTTCTGCTATAAAACATATCCCATAAAACTTAAAAAAAAAATCAAATCTCTTAATAAATTTTGGCCAAAATGTATTCTGCTACATTTCTTTGTTAAAAACAAAAACCCAGGGCTGCTGACGAGCCTCTCCATCCCGCAATTGTCTGATACTGACAGGACCTCCCTAGATAGGGACATTACGGTGATGGAAATTGAGGCAGCTATAGCCGCATTTCCGCCACACAAAACCCCGGGTCCAGACGGATTCCCCGCAGACTTCTACCAGACTTTTAAGTCACAGTTAGCTACCAGGTTAAACCTACTGTACTTGCACTGTAGTGAACAGGGAGCTTTGCCGGCCTCAATGATGGAGGCCTACATGGTTCTTCTCCTGAAGCCGGGCAAAGACCCCCTGGAGTGCTCCTCATACCGCCCTATTGCACTGCTCAACACTGACCTGAAGATTCTTGCCAAGGTACTGGCCTCAAGGTTGGCTGGGGTCATTTCGACTCTGGTCGACATTGACCAAACTGGATTCATGCCAGGTATGTCAACAGATACGAATCTTAGGAGACTTTTCACGCACATACACCTAGAAGACTCAGAATTCCCAGAAAAGATAGTGGTCTCTATAGATATAGAAAAAGCCTTTGATTCGGTAGACTGGCAATATATGCATACGGTCCTAGGGGCCATGGGATTCGGTCCGGGTTTCCGCCAGTGGATAGCGCTACTTTACAGCGCCCCAAGGACGGCGATCAGACTGGGTAACATGGTCTCAAACTACTTCGAGATTGGTAGGGGAACGAGGCAAGGATGCCCCCTCTCCCCTTCCTCTTTTCGCTAATGATGGAACCTATAGCTAGAGCCCTCAGACAATCGAGAGAGGTGGGAGCAATACAGGTAGGTAGTATAGCCGAATGTGTTGCATTATATGCTGACGACATGCTACTGTTCCTAAGAGACCCTGGGCCATCACTGAAAGCAGCTCTTGAGGTACTAGATAAATTTGCCCTATTTTCAGGACTCCGGGCAAACTGGAGCAAGTCATCAATACTACCTCTAGGTTCGAAAGCAGAGGCGCACAAAGATGACTCCTTGCCACGTAGATGGGTTTCCACCATTACATATCTGGGAGTTAAAATTACGGCCAACATACAGGACTATATGACCATCAACCTTCTCCCACTGAAAAATAGACTAAAACAGATGACAACGACTTGGAAGAATCTTCCACTCTCTTTGATAGGACGGGTTAGTCTCATAAAAATGAAATTCCTATCAGTGATCTTGTATTTCCTTCGTCATTCTCCGTTATGGGTACCAAAATCCTTCTTCAAGTCACTTGATAGTATTATTGGGTCGTTTATATGGTCACCACAATCACCACGCATAAGTATAAAGTCACTACAGGAACCATGGGGACAAGGGGGCCTAGCACTGCCGGACTGGCAAAAATACTATTTGGCAGGCCAAATGGTGGTTGCCAGGAAATGGCTGACGGCGGAGGACGGTGACTCCGCCACGGTTGTTGAAGCGGCATTGCTGGGCTGATACGAAAGTCTGCGACTGGCACTATACAGGGGCACAAAATCTTGTTTACCTTTGACGAGCTCCATGAAGGCCACTATTAGGGCCTGGGAGGTCACTACTACCCTGACAACACCTAGCTATGACGGGGTTACTCCATCGGCCCCCCTGTGGATGAACCCTAAGTTCCCACATTTTTTCTCCTTCCCGGACCCGGAGATTTGGGCATGTAAAGGTATCAAACTGCTAAAAGACATCACTAGAGAAGGGGAACTCTGTACCTTTGACCAGCTAAAAGCCAGACATGACCTTCCGAATACTTACTTTTTCCGCTATATGCAACTGCGTCATGCATTTCAGGTTCAATTTGTAGGTATGCGTATTGAATATTTGCCCTCAGACTTAGAGTCCATGCTGATTACAGAGGACCTAGCCAAACCTCTCTCCACAGTATATAAATCCCTTTTTTAAAAAAAAAAACCCTGGTTTAGTCAAATGTAGGAGGAAATGGGAGAGTGAGATTGCGGATATTCAAGGGGAAGATTGGGATGACATGTGGGATCACCCCTTTAAACATCTGGTCTCGGCGAGGGACAGATTGATACATTTTAAATTTTTGCACCGAGTCTACTTCACACCAGCTAGGCTAGCTCGAATCTACTCATCATCCAGCAGCGGCTGCTGGCGCTGTGACTATTCCCCGGCAGATGCCGAACACATTTTTTGGAGCTGCCTACAAATACAACCCTTTTGGGCCGGTATTACTGATTGCTTGACGGAAGTGCTGAGTATACCTATACCCCAAACGCCTGTGGAGGAGGTAGTTCCTTCAAGGGCACATCGCACATTTCTGAACATTGGCCTTTTCTATGGCAGGAAGGCCATACTTTTAAAATGGAAAAAGATGGAGGCTCTTACGTTGTCATTCTGGAAGGGTTTGATAAATAAAGTTATCCCCCTATACAAAGCGACATATAGATCTAGAGGCTGTGAGAAGAAGTTTTACAAAGTATGGCAACCTTGGTTAGACTCCTCAGACACTGTGGGTTGATAGAAATAATTGTTAGACGCTGATCTAAATATGACATGCTTGAAAATGTAATACTTTAATGTAGAGTGGTTATTACTCTCCAGGTTTGAAGGTATAACGGTGGACAGTCCATATCCCCTCTTATACGCAGGGATGGCATGATGGGAGTAGGTTAAATTCACTGCATTATAATATGGTACACTCCAAGCATTGAGTTGCACGCAAGGTTGGGGGGGGGGGGGGGAACAGGGGGGGGAGGGGGGAGGGCAGGGAAGGGGGGGCTTTATGAACTACGTTAGTTCATCAGCCACAGGATGTGGTAGGTTGCCCATTTTGGGTTCTGGTTTTTTGGGTTGTGGGTAGGTATGTAGATAGGACTGTACTGCCTTGTACTGTTCCTTGTATGTTTTATACATGTATTTGTTTTGTATGCATGTGTTGTACTGTTTTTCAAAAATTTAATAAAAAGATTTTTCAAAAAAAACCCCAAAGGGTGCATATTGATAGGATTGTGGTAAATTTATAGCGTCTACAAAATATAGAATATATACTGGATTTATTTCTACACTAGTAATGGCAGTGATCAGCGACTTATAACAGGACTGGGATACTGTGGTGGTCAATCTGACACTGACGCTGGAGGGAACTAACTGCCACTGACATCACCCATGCCATTATTACAGTGATCAGTGCTTATAATATGCACCGGCCCTGTACTAATTACACTGGGTAGGAAGGGGTTGAATATGTGCCTAACATGTGTTTGTGTGTGTACTGTATGCTGCATTTACTGTGGAGGTAGCTGTTTTCATTCCCTGCTTAGCAGGGAATGAAAAAACAACTAGATCCCTTGTCACTGAACACAGCTCTGTGCTGTTTACATTCAGCTGTGTTCTGTGAGACTCAAAGCTGATTGCTGGGTACTGGCAGTCAATCACTGGCCGTCACTGGGAGTGTGCATGCGCCCCCTACCCAGAAATGCAGACTCACATACACCCATCACATTTTTGTAAATATTTTATTATATCTTTTTATGTGACAAAACTGAAGAAATTATACTTTGCTACAATATAAATCAGTGAGTGTACAGCTTGTATAACAGTGTAAATTTGCTGTCCCCTCATAATAACTCAACACACAGCCATTAACCACATGCCGACCGCGCTATAGTCGAAAGACGGCCACAGCGCGGTCGGCTTGTTCTAAGTGGACGTCCTACGGACGTCCTCCCAGAAACTTGCTCCCGCGCGCCCCCTGGGGCGAGCACTCGGGAACATCCGTGACCGCCGGGTCCCGAGGACCCGGCGCATCACGGATCACGGTAAACAGCCGCTGATAGCGGAGCGATCACATGTACACAAACCGGCGTCACGTCATGACGCCGGTTCCTCCCTCCCCTCTCTGTATCGATCGGTACAGTGAGAGGGGAGAAGCGGAGATGGGGAGAGACGGGACCAGCGCTGTGGGCTGGATGTGTAGTGCCCACAGCGCTGGTCAATACACTGCCACCACTGTGCAATACTCTGCCACCACTGTGCAATACTCTGCCACCACTGTGCAATGCTCTGCCACCACTGTGCAATACTCTGCCACCACTGTGCAATACTCTGCAACCACTGTGCAATGCTCTGCCACCACTGGGCAATGCTCTGCAACCACTGTGCAATGCTCTGCCACCACTGTGCAATGCTCTGCAACCACTGTGCAATGCTCTGCCACCACTGCAATACTCTACCAATACTGTGCAACACTGTAATACTCTGCCAATACTCGCCAATACTCTGCCAATACTCGTCAATACTCTGCCAATACTCGCCAATACTCTGCCAATACTCGCCAATACTCTGCAATATTTTTTAATAAAAAACAAAGAATTTTTTTTTTTTTTTTAATTTACCGAATTTTCTGTATTTTTTGATTTATAGCGCAAAAAATAAAAAACCCAGCAGTGATTAAATACCACCAAAAGAAAGCTCTATTTGTGTGAAAAAAGGACACAAAATTCATTTGGGTACAGTGTTGCATGACGGAGTAATTGTCATTCAAGGTGTGAGAGCACCGAAAGCTGAAAATTGGTCTGGTTAGGAAGGGGGTTTAACTGCCCAGTGGTCAAGTGGTTAATGTCTAAAACGCTGGCAACAAAAAGTCAGTACACCAGTACACCGTAAGTAAAAATGTCAAAATTGGGCCCAAATTGTCAATATTTTGTGTGGCCACCATTATTTACCAGCACTGCCTTAACCCTCCTAGGCATGGAGTTCACTAGAGCTTCACAGGTTGCCACTGGAGTCCTCTTCCACTCCTCCATGATGACATTACAGAGCTGGTGGATATTAGAGACCTTGCGCTCCTCCACCTTCTGTTTGAGGATGCCCCACAGATGCTCAATAGGGTTTAGGTCTGGAGACTTGCTTGGTGAGTCCTTCACCTTTACCCTCAGCTTCTTTAGCAAGGCAGTGGTCATCTTGGATGTGTGTTTGTGGTTGTTATCATGTTGGAATACTGCCCTGTGGCCCAGTTTCCGAAGGGAGGGGATCATGCTGTGCTTCAGTATGTCACAGTACATGTTGGCATTAATGGTTCCCTCAATGAACTGTAGCTCCCCAGTGAGAGTCAGGGGCGGGACAAATGGGCAAGGGGTGGGCGGGACTGGTAATGACTACCATATGATTAGATGGCAGTATGCAATGGAATAAAATGCAGTTAAATACAGTAAAATTAAAAAAAAAAAAACTTGCTGCAGTAAAGGTAAAGATACACAAGACATAAACACTGACTGTGACAGAAATGCAACAAGTAGAACATAGATACATTAAATTCCAATATTTAGGCAGAGTGTAGACACTCATATGAGATGCAAGGTGTGCAGCATGGGACTACAAGTGTCAGCAACACCATAAATGGGGGAAATATGACAACAAGTATAATGAAGGTAATTGGACAGATGAAAAACTGTGCAGCAGGGGATGGCAAGTTTCAGCAACATCACAAATAAGGAAAACAATAAAAATGCAACACAATATGGTCATAGCTATGAGCATATGAACATGATACATCAGGGACAATGTAAGTGTGGTGGATGAGTTGATATATCCAGAGGGCTGCCCCTGCAGCCTGAAGTAAGGAAAACAATAAAAATGCAATATAATATGGGTGGACGTGTGTTATGCTGCTCCGGGCTTCTAGGCCGGAAGCCTGAGGGCTATCCCGGGGACATCTGGCTGCTAGGCTGTCTGAGAGCCTATCCAGAAGCAGGAAAAGCAGCGCAGGGTTGGGACTGCAGGATTGGAGTCCAACCGAGAGTAAAGGTTCATCTGTACTCATGTTTAGATATGTCAGGTGCATCTACACTGCTTTGCTGCTCTCGGCTAAGGGATATTAATGTTTACACTCACTATATATATATATATATATATATATATATATATATATATATATTGCACTGTGTTGTTGTGACTTCAGCTTTTATAACCAAGCTAATATTTTTTCTATATTTTTCCAGGTGTACATAATAGATAGTTAGGATATAAGGCTACTGTTTTATATTTTCTTCTTTTATATTGTTCGGGTGGTACACCACACGTAAAATTGTATATATTATCTGCTAGATATATGCCCTTGTGTGAAATACGGCTTGCTTATGTATATACACTGTTGCTTATTTCATGTGGTACGCCACATGTCTTGTTATTATTTTTTTTAATTCTCTCCTTGTTTCCCCACCCATCCCAGTTTTACCAGGACATCCCCTCTCAGGCTTGAAAGTTAAATTATTTTCTTGCAACTCCGAGACGTCATTTCCTAGGCAAGGGAGGATGTAGCACCCTGGTGTTTAGGCAGGGTTGCTAGTAAATCTAGTTTGCTAGGCGGTGAGTAGATCCACTGATTCCTCTAGTTCTAGATTTGCTGCACCTTCTCTCTTTTGTCGCTAAGTAGCATTACAAGGTCAGATTATGAATGGATGGGGTGTCTCAGCCAATTGGCAGGGGTTTCTTTAGCCCCTTGGCCTGCTGGGAGAGCCTATTTATCGGGTGGAGTCAGGTAATTGGGGTTCTGTGCCACCTGGACAGCTGTATGGGTGGACATGTGTTATGCTGCCCTGGGCTTCTAGGCCAGATGCCTGAGGCCTATCCCAGGGACATCTGGCTGCTAGGCTGTCTGAGGGCCTATCCAGAAGCAGGAGAAGCAGCGCAGGGTTGGGACTGCAGGATTGGAGTCCAACCGAGAGTAACTGTTCAGTCGGACGGGGAACCAGTTGTGGTCAGAGGAAGCTGTCGCCACTAAGGGACCATCCACATTGTTATCAGAGACCACTGTAAGTAAGCTGGAGCCAGTACTAGAGCAGTCTTCTCACCAGCCGGGGACGGTGAAGAAGTGGGAAAACTTCAGCAAGTGCCAAGCCAGGGACCCAGCAGGGAAGCGGGGGTGACGCTTGAGGAAGATACCGAGTTATGGAAGTGGAAGAGCTCAGGGTATCCAGTGGCGATTGGGTCTGAGATTCTAGTGAGAGACTGGGAGCTCGTGAGTGAAGACCTACAATGAGAGACTGTAGAGTGCGAGGAGAACTAGTTGTGTTACCAATAGTTAAATACGACTACCATTAGTGACTGTTACAAGATTTGTTGCCATAGGAGACAGCGGTCCTACCTATACAGAAATGGTGTCCGTCTGGAGGCCTTCCACTGTATAGCTGTCTACCTATAGAAGTCTCGGAGTCTGCCAATTGTCATTGCATCTACTTAAGGGTGTCTTGGCCCCAACATTCTCTCCCACAGTTCTTGTTCAAGAGACAATAAATCTCTTTGCATTCAAAAAGTGTCCAAGGTTAATAATACCCAAAGTCAGGCCACCACCTCACATTGTAACAGTAACATTACCACCATCAAGGTAAAAGCAGTACCCAAATCGCATGACCCTCCAGTGAAAAAAAATACTCCACACCCCACCATAACACCCCCCAATGTCAAGAAGGACTTACAGCTTAATCCCCCATGATCTGACCACAATATATCATCTTATACCATGCCCACTAAGCCTATTATTGGCCAAGAGCCCAATCACACAGCTGTGAACCATCCCACTGTTCCATCTATTTCCTTTGGCCAAAATTTGACAACCAACACAATCATTCCTGTGGTCTCTTTTTTAGTGAACAGACCCCACGGCAAACACTGCTAAAGCACGCGGTAGAGGATGCAGGGGACAAGGCAGGAACTCCAAAACCAGACCCGAAAAAACACCAACTACGGTAAAGATCTTCAACATATCCACACACTTATTATCGACTGAAGAGACATCTCTACTTAGTAGTGGTCTCAATTTTGCACCGTCTGCCACATCTAATCCATTTCTCCTTTTTAAAGATCTATAAATAGGTTTAAATTCTAAAATAGGTGTCTACCGGCGCAAATTAAATTTCTATTATGATCAAACCTTTTAACTTTATAAAAAAATAAATAAAAACAATACGTGATCTGATCTGGTTTGCTGCAGTCAAATATGGTTCTACTAGGTTGAGAACCTGTGAAAAAAATTTGAAAAAGTAGGTGTTGACTGCGCTAACCCTCGTTAAATAGGTTTACACGCCACTTCACTCTCAAAAGGTTCTATAGCATTCAGTCCACAAAAAACAAAGAACAAAACATCCAACCCACTCACCAGTCCCATACCTGTAACCACACCCAGTGACATTGGAAATTACTCTGCTTGATTAGCACTACTAGAAGAACTGTACTTAGACAACAATCCAGATGCCTCCTTTCTTCAGAATTCTGATATTGAGAACATTACTTACACCCAGAATTTCCTGAATCCCCCCCCCCCCCCCCAGTACAGCACACCAGCTTATGGCCTAAATCCACTTTTTACCCCAGCCAAGCCAAGGGAGCATGCATTGAGACATTGAGAAAAACCACAACTAATTTTACTGCCCCTGAGAAAAAAGCTCTAGACAATAGGGATGAGCCCACGGTTCAAGTCGAACTTAAGTTGGGGGAGTAGCTGCAAGGTGCAGTTATTCATTTAGGGATCCTGTAGAAAGAGGGTACGTCAAGTAGGAGGTCTTTGTAAAAAGGTGTTCTTTCACCCTAAAAATATTATATTTCACACCCTTTTCACCAGGGGTTTGGCTCTGTAATCTCCTTACCTGGGTGCTAATCTTTGTATTATATATGTATTCATATCTTAAGCGGCTATATGATTGAGTTATTCTTATTTTGCTTATATACATCCATGTATTTTCTCTGAATGTGAACTGGAATATACAGTGTATCACTTGGCCTTGTTGTATTATGCTAGCTGTAACATGACATGCTAGGATATTTGTATCTTTTCTACTATTTATTGTACTCCTGTATATATTACTAACAGCCAAAACCAATGGTCATTATTCCGTACTCTTACTCTTAGACCTTTCTGCTGCCTTTGATACAGTTGACCACCCCCTCCTCCTCAAAAAACTAAATTTGCTTGGTCTCCATGGCTGTGCTCTCCGTTGGTTCGAATCTTACCTATCTCATCGCACCTTCAGTGTCACTTACAACTCCACTTCCTCCTCTCCAACTCCTCTTACTGTTGGGGTCCCCCAAGGTTCTGTCCATGGACCTCTACTATTCTCAATCTACACATCCTCCCTGGGTCAGCTGATAGCCTCACATGGCTTCCACTACCATTTATATGCTGATGACACCCAGATCTATCTCTCTGCCCCTCAACTCACCCCATCAATCTCCTCACGCATCACTGATTTACTAGCAGACACATCAGTCTGGATGTCAAACCACTTTCTCAAACTTAATCTGTCTAAAACTGAGCTCTTAATATTTCCTCCCCCACGTGCCCCTTCCCCTGACTTCCCAGTCAAGATCAATGGCACATCTATCAGTCCGTCCCCACATGCCAGGGTGCTAGGGGTAATCCTAGACTCTGAACTGTCCTTTCGGACCCACATACAATCCCTGTCCAAATCATGCCGCCTTAGCCTCCGCAACATTTCCAGAATACGCCCCTTTTTAACGAATGACACCACCAAGCTTCTAACTCACTCCCTGGTTATCTCTCGCCTCGACTACTGCAACTCCCTCCTCATTGGATTACCTTTACATAGACTATCCCCCCTTCAGTCCATAATGAATGCTGCTGCAAGACTTATCCACCTTACCAACCATTCTGCGTCCTCCACCCCTCTCTGCCAATCCCTCCACTGGCTTCCACTCACACAACGAATAAAATTCAAAGTACTAACAATAGTTTACAAAGCCATCCATAACTCTGCCCCCAGCTACATCACTAACCTAGTACCAAAATACCAACCAAGCCGCTCTCTTCGGTCCTCTCAAGACCTCCTGCTCTCTAGCTCCCTTGTCACCTCCTCCCATGCTCGCCTCCAGGATTTCTCCAGAGTTTCTCCCATCCTTTGGAACTCTCTACCCCAATCTGTCCGACTGTCCCCTAATCTATCCATCTTTAGACGATCCCTGAAAACCTTTCTCTTTAAAGAAGCCTATCCTGCCTCTAACTAACACTGTTTTACTTTTTCCATCAACTCATCCCCCACAGCTATTACCTCTTGTATCAATTGACCCTTTCTTTTTAGATTGTAAGCTCTAGCGAGCAGGGCCCTCTGATTCCTCTTGTACCAAATTGTTATGTAATTGTAATGTCTGCCTTTATTTTGTTAAGCGCTGCGCAAACTGTTGGCGCTATATAAATCCTGTATAATAATAATAATAATAATAATAATAATATTGAATACAATTCTATTGCAAAATAATTTTTTGATGTTTGATGTGCTTACTTTATATATTTATTATTATCTTATTGGCAGGTTAATACACTGTGTATGGTTGTAAATACCCTAAAAATCTTTCAGTGTTCCCTAAAAAACATTGTTGATAATAATACTCTGAAAGGATGCAGAAACTGAAATACTTCCTAATACGCTAAATGTACAAATGGTAATTTTTCTTTAAAGCATAGGTCAAGGCAAGCTAAAAAAACATATTTAATACATATCTGGAATACATGCACATTTCCCCACTTTTTGCCCATTTAAACACATTCCGACAACAAAATACGTTTTTTTTCCAACGGATGTTGGCTCAAACTTGTCTTGCATACACACGGTCACACAAAGTTGGTCGTACAGTCCGAAGGTCCAGAACGTGGTGACGTACAACACGTTTGAGGGGACTAGAAAAGGGAAGTTCAATAGCCAGTGTGCCACCCTTTGGGCGCCTGCTAATCTCGTGTTAGTAGAAGTTTGGTGACAGATGATTCGTGCTTTTCACACTCGTGCTTTACCGATCTCAGGCCTTTCTGTTTTTTTAGTGCGTTCTGTTAGTTAGTTCTGACCAGCCGACCGTTTTCAGGCCATGTTGCGGGTACGTACTCGTCGTGGAGTTTGTGCTGTGCAGGGGCTTGGTGTTGGAGTTCTTACTTTGACCCAAGCCCAGTCCATGAACAGGGCGAGGAGGAGTTCATGGACCAAGAATTGGTTGCTCCAGCGTAACCAATTTTCTCATATGCCTTTGTTGCGGGAGATCCAGGAGAATAAACCTAATGATTTCAGGAATTATCTCCAGATGACGGACCCCGTTTTTCACCATTTGTTGGCTTTGCTGTCCCCTTATATTACGAAGCAGGACACCTGCATGCGGCAAGCCATCACTCCTGAGCAGAGGCTAGTCGCCACGTTGCGGTACTTGGCGACAGGAAGAAGTCTGCAGGACATCAAGTTCTCAACAGGCATCTCCCCCCAAGCTCTGGGGATCATTATTCCAGAGACCTGTTCTGCCATTATACAGGTCCTGCAAAAGGACTATATTACGGTAAGATTTCTCCTTTAACATCACATTCTATGTATGTAATGTTTGCTAATATATTGCATTTCTTTCATCATTCCCTAATTACCATGGTTGTAATATGCTGTGAATGTCCCCTTTGTTCTGGGCCAGAGTGTCAGGTCACCTGAGACCAGGTGACAGGTGCACTCTGTAGGAGTTGGAAGTGCACCGCTAGGTAGTGGACCTTAGGACTGACTGCTGCGGATTGTATCCAGGGAGATACAGGACACAGGTATACTGGATCACTAACACAGATCCCAGTGGGAGCTAGAGCATAGATTTCCCAGGGCGCGGAGTCTAAGAGCCAGGAGGTGTTCGCCAGAGCCTCTAGTGGTGAGGATGGACTTCGCTGCAGTCTGGCTCCAGGTCGCGGCCCCTAGGGTCTCACAGCTCAGGCTCACCGTAGACTACAGGAGAAGGAAGCAGCAGGCTGGAACGACAAGGATAGTAAGGGGATAGGGCAGAGGTCAGGGTAGCTAGCAGACAGGAACAACAGAGTACATGCCAAAGGTTCAGGGTCACAGGCAGACAGGGATGGTCGGGGACATGCCAAAGGGTCAAGGTCGCAAGCAGACAGGAATCGTTGAGAACACGCCAAGGTCGGTAACGGAGACAAACATAAAGCACACAAGCAGGAACCAGGAAGCCAAACACACCACGGAAACACAATGGTTGATCAGCACCACTGGCTTGCAGTGCACAGGTTAATATAGGGTTCCCTGATAGGGCCTGGGGTGGAGCCATGCTTAGAGGAGAGGTTATAAAAACCACCAGGTGAGAGTGGCTGGCCTCTTAGTCTGAACACATGAGGAGAGGTAAGCAAACAGGGGAAGATTACTGCATAACCATGACAGTACCCCCCCTCTTATGAGACCTCCCCCTCCCCCACTTGGGTCCAGGCTTAAAGGGAAACTCCAGATGGAACCTCCTCAACAGATGAGGAGCAAGGACCTCAGATGCAGTGATCCAAGACCTCTCCTCAGGACCAAACCCTTTCCAATGTACGAGGTACTGAAGAATGCCTTTACGGAGCCGGGAATCCAAAACTTGACTAACCTCGTATTTTAGATTATCCTCAGAGACCGGAACTGAGATAGGGAGAGGACGAGAGGACTTGCTGAGGACTAAAGGCTTTTTAGGAATGGTTAAGAGCATAGTAGCAGTAGGGTGAGGCCAGGTTACAGAAGGTTCTGAACAAGAAGCAGAAAGCTCACTGGGCATGGGCTGGACTGGTATCACTAGTGCAGAGACCGACTGAATAGTATTGTCAGGTGTAGTGACCATCTCAATTGCATCACAGGGCATAGCGACTGTGGAACTTGTGGACAAGTTAGCCTGGCTGTGCGTCCAAGGGAGATTAGGGACAGGCAAAGGTAAATGGTTATGCCAACTGGAGTGAAAGATCGACTCAGGTTCATAGGTGGGCCCCTCATCCAGAGTGCCACATGACCTAGAGAGTGCATCAGTCCGACTATTGCAGGAAACATCCCAGAGATCACTATATACAGTGGGAATAGCAGAAGCTACTGGGATGGTGGCAACAGGAAGTTTCTCTTTTGGGGTAACCTTGAGTAGGCAGGAAGAGGAACAGGAGGAACCCCAAGCCAGGATCTGTCCAGCAGTCCAGTCAATGTGTGGGGAATGGAGCCGTAACCAAGGAAGACCTAATATGATAGGAGATGAAGCCTTAGGTAAGACAAGGAAGGATATCCACTCCTGGTGGAGTGTCCCTACTGACATCTTGACAGGAAGGGTCTGGAAACGGATAGGGCCCCCTGGGAGAACAGTGCCATCAATCGCCAAGACCACTAATGGCGTTGTAAGGGGCAAAAGGGTAAGTCTCATGGAGGATGCAGTTTCCCAATCCATGAGATTGGCAGCGGCTCCGGAATCCAGATGTGCTGAGACCGAACGAGAGGAAGTGCCAACATGAAGCAACACAGAAAGGTGAAGACGAGAAGATGAAGGTTATATTTCAGGGTCTAATACTCCACCTTCCAGATGTATTAGCCCTGAGCGTTTTTTCGGACGAAGAGAAATGACCTTTGGCCCCACAATAGAGGCATAGGCCCAGAGTTCTGCGCCTAGCGCGTTCTTCGGGAGATAACTTGGTCCAGCCCAACTGCATAGGTTCCTCAGCAGGCAGGGGGTGCTCATAGGATCGAAGAGAGAGGACTGGGAGCTCAGGCTGACTAAAGAACGGGGAGTACTGGAGTCTTTTTTCCAGGGCCCTCTCCTGAAAGCGAATATCGATCTGGTTACACAAGGTGATGACACTGTCCAGATCAGCAGGAAGGGATCTTCCTGCTAATTCATCCTTCACTCTATCAGAGAGGCCATGTAAAAAGGTTGCAACTAGGGCCTCATTATTCCAGCTTAATTCAGCTGTGAGGATACGGAACTGAAGAGCTCACCGTCCCACAGAAGCGGACTCTTGACGGAGACGTAAAAGAGTGCTAGCCGCTGAGGAGACACGACCCGGTTCCTCGAAGATATTCCGAAAAAGTTTCAAGAAATCAGACAGGCTAGAAACCACTGGATCATTCAGTTCCCACAGAGGGGCAGCCCAAGCTAGCGCCTCGTCTGACAGGAGGGATATAATATATGCTACTTTCGCCCGATCGGACAGGAAGTTTTGGGGCTGAAGTTCAAAATGAATTGTGCACTGGCTGAGGAACCCCCTGCAAGCCTTGGAGTCCCCAGAGAAACGGGCCAGAGCTGGTAGTTTTAATGAATGTGTGGCTGCGACTGATGCGATAGGTGCAGCAGCAGATAGCGGTTGAGGTTGTTGAACCGGGGGTCCTAATGAGGCCTGAACCTGTTCAAAACGGGATGCCAAATCCTGAAGGAATCGCATCACCTGGGTCTGATGCGATTCTTGGGTCTCAAGTCTGCGAACTAAGCCCTGCAATGGATCATCTGCGGGTAGCGGCACATCAGCTGGGTCCATGGCTGATCAAACTGTCAGGTCACCTGAGACCAGGTGACAGGTGCACTCTGTAGGAGTTGGAAGTGCACCGCTAGGTAGTGGACCTTAGGACTGACTGCTGCGGATTGTACCCAGGGAGATACAGGACACAGGTATACTGGATCACTAACACAGATCCCAGTGGGAGCTAGAGCATAGATTCCCCAGGGCGCGGAGTCTAAGAGCCAGGAGGTGTTCGCCAGAGCCTCTAGTGGTGAGGATGGACTTCGCTGCAGTCTGGCTCCAGGTCGCGGCCCCTAGGGTCTCACAGCTCAGGCTCACCGTAGACTACAGGAGAAGGAAGCAGCAGGCTGGAACGACAAGGATAGTAAGGGGATAAGGCAGAGGTCAGGGTAGCTAGCAGACAGGAACAACAGAGTACACGCCAAAGGTTCAGGGTCACAGGCAGACAGGGATGGTCGGGGACATGCCAAAGGGTCAAGGTCACAAGCAGACAGGAATCGTTGAGAACACGCCAAGGTCGGTAACGGAGACAAACATAAAGCACACAAGCAGGAACCAGGAAGCCAAACACACCACGGAAACACAATGGTTGATCAGCACCACTGGCTTGCAGTGCACAGGTTAATATAGGGTTCCCTGATAGGGCCTGGGGTGGAGCCATGCTTAGAGGAGAGGTTATAAAAACCACCAGGTGAGAGTGGCTGGCCTCTTAGTCTGAACACATGAGGAGAGGTAAGCAAACAGGGGAAGATTACTGCATAACCATGACAGGCCATCAGAGGGGGGGATCTGATAAGTGGACCTTATCCTTTTGTCGAACACCTGATGCAGCTGTTCCCGATGAGGACCCTTTTTAATTACCGGCTGAGCCAGAAGAGTGGTGGAGAATGCTTTCGGGATAATGGCCAACCGGTTCTGCCTATTCCTCACTACAATCAACATGGCAGAATATAAACTTAATCACATAATTCTTGCCTGCTGCATTTTACAAAACTTTTTGTGCAAAAATGCAGCAAACTATGTGGCCTCAGTTGGGCCTGAAGCCGGATTATTACTGGATCCAACATTGATGGCTCTTGAAGCTGGCCCTCCTAGCTTCCCCCCGCCCCAAAGCGCCTGTGAAGTTAACCAAAAGTATCTAGAGTACTTTGCGGGTAGGGGGGCCCTTGATATGCCACCAAATGTCTGAGACATTTTTTAAATAAATATCTTTTTGAAACAGAACTAATATTTCATTTGATTTACTGCTTGGGTTTCTTTTAGCTGTCTCCTAGGTTCTCCAATGGGCTTTTTTTTGGGGGCCTTTTTCTTCAATAGTGCAAACATAATTTATTTGGGGTGACAATCTCTTCTTCAGCTAAATATTATGTTGTTGGTCTGCTACACACACCTTGTTTTTGTTGTTAATGTCTGTTATGCATCAATGATAAAAATATTCATAATTTTCAGCACCATGAATGAGATTTGTGGATTCACGAAAATGGGCTGATTGTGGCAAATTATAAACCACTGTGGGTGTTATTTACTGAAGGCAAACCACTTTGCAATACAAGTGCACTGCAAAAGTGCACTTGAAACTGCACTGAAAGTGCACTTGTAGTGCAAAGTGGATTTGCCTTTAGTAAATAACCCCATTGTCACTGTAAACATCAACTTACTCCAAAAACTGCTATTGAGCTTTGAAAGAAGAAGCCACACATTGTTGAGTATAAAACATTTTACTCAAAGCACATTCACATGTGCTTTTAGAAAAGGGTTTTTGAACAAACCAACATCTTTGGTGTTTATCATTTTTTTTGTAATACTTCATTTTCCAATCGCACACGTTCCTGGAAATGCTCACAGTTTTGGGTGCTGTAGCAACAACCAGCTGGATACTGGTTTGGATAACAGTAGAAAGATGTTTGCCAGCACACCATGGAGCGACACAGATAGCGTCCAAAAAGAGTGGTTTATTGCATGATCACAAGGGAATAGTGCAACGTTTCGGAGCCGCGCAGGGCCCCTTCGTCAGGCATGTGATGTGTGGAGAGTGACAGTGTAAACTATTTAAAGATCCATCAACCAATCAGAACAAAGGAAAAGAGGTAAAAAATTCAAACAGACAAAAGAACAGACAAAAAACTAAGCTCCTCCCATCCCCTTTGAAAGGTATGACGTCATAAATCCCGCCTAAAACATTCAAATATTAGCCATATATGGACACAAATCAAGAGAAAAACATATAGTTAAAGCAAAGGTTTAAGTGACTCACATAATGAATGGCATCACATGTTGCCTGGTAGCCAGTGTTGAGGACCCTCAGTCCGGTAATTGGGGCTCGGGAGAAGAGGTTCTGGGCAGTTGTTCGTAACGTGTGGTGCCGGTCTCTATGACAACGGGACGCCCCAGCGTCATAGATTACTGTTGCCGCCGATCGCGCATGCGCGGTACGGCGGCGCTGGTCACGGAGCTCCGTGCTGCTGTCTGGAAAGAAAATGACAGCGGCAGACCCCGCCCACACCACCGGAGCCAACCTATCAGAAAGGGGGCGAGGGGCTGGAGGGAGGAGAAAACACCCACAGTGTGGGAAGTGCTAGAGTGACACAGCGGTGTCAGTGAAGGAAAGGTGGTTAAAAAATGGAAACGAGCAGGGGAAAAACAACAAAGAACTGAGACCATAGAGTCTCCATAGACCATGATTGGGGAGATATATACATATAGGAAGGGTGCAGAAAATGAATGGGTATGAAGGAAGGCAGAGGGGGGACGGAAGGAAAGAAGGGGAAGGAAGGAAAAAAGGGGGGGGGAGAAGAGGGGGAAAGAAGGAAAAGGAAGTAGCTGCAAAGAGGAGGTGAGGAGAAAGGGAATGGCAGGGAACGGACCAGGATGATGCTGGATAAAGAATAGTAGTAAGATGTTGTAAAAGAGACGGTGGGAGTGATAAAGGATAGTAAATGGATAGTTACAAACGAAATAAAAATAAAAATAAAAATATGAAAAATACAAATAAAAATATAAAAATAATAATGAAAATAAATAAAAAAGATAACTGATAACAGATAAGAAATAATAATAAATAATAAACAAATAATGAAAAATAATGAGAAAATACATAATAGATAATAAATAAAAAACAAAAAACAAAGATAAATAATACAAAATAAATAAAAAAATATATAACTAAAAAATAATAAAAAATAAAAATAAAAATAAATATAAAAATATAAAAAAAATAAAAATAAAAATAAAAAATAAAAAATAAGGAATACAAAAAAAAATAATAATAGAAAATGCAAATAATAGAAAAAATGGTTGAAGAATATGCAAAAAATAGGGAAATAATTGAAAAGTGATTAAAATAAAGTAAAGGATGATAAATGTAAAAAACTACATATAGAAATGAGTAAATAAAAATAGTGATGCAAAAAATCTGTATAATGCAAAAATAATGGGAAATGTACGTTTGAACTGAAATCATAAAGAGTAAGGATGAAACTAAATAATGAGTAATGAGAAGTATGAAAGAGGAAAAGAGAAATGAACATAAATAAACATGAATATAGATAAACATGAGTATGAAGGTAAAAAGAAGGTAATACTAAATGGAAATACATGTAGATGTGAAAGAAGGGAGTGTGGGGGTTGATACTCGAAACACCGACAATGTGGGGGACCCAGGATATGTACCGGAATCGCGTTTGGAGTATGTAAATAATGTCATATTAATATGACATTATTTACATACTCCAAACGCGATTCCGTTACATATCCTGGGTCCCCCACATTGTCGGTGTTTCGAGTATCAACCCCCACACTCCCTTCTTTCACATCTACATGTATTTCCATTTAGTATTACCTTCTTTTTACCTTCATACTCATGTTTATCTATATTCATGTTTATTTATGTTCATTTCTCTTTTCCTCTTTCATACTTCTCATTACTCATTATTTAGTTTCATCCTTACTCTTTATGATTTCAGTTCAAACGTACATTTCCCATTATTTTTGCATTATACAGATTTTTTGCATCACTATTTTTATTTACTCATTTCTATATGTAGTTTTTTACATTTATCATCCTTTACTTTATTTTAATCACTTTTCAATTATTTCCCTATTTTTTGCATATTCTTCAACCATTTTTTCTATTATTTGCATTTTCTATTATTATTTTTTTGTATTCCTTATTTTTTATTTTTTATTTTTATTTTTATTTTATTTTTATTTTTATATTTATTTTTATTTTTTATTATTTTTTAGTTATATATTTTTTATTTATTTTGTATTATTTATCTTTGTTTTTTGTTTTTTATTTATTATCTATTATGTATTTTCTCATTATTTTTCATTATTTGTTTATTATTTATTATTATTTCTTATCTGTTATCAGTTATCTTTTTTATTTATTTTCATTATTATTTTTATATTTTTATTTGTATTTTTCATATTTTTATTTTTATTTTTATTTCGTTTGTAACTATCCATTTACTATCCTTTATCACTCCCACCGTCTCTTTTACAACATCTTACTACTATTCTTTATCCAGCATCATCCTGGTCCGTTCCCTGCCATTCCCTTTCTCCTCACCTCCTCTTTGCAGCTACTTCCTTTTCCTTCTTTCCCCCTCTTCTCCCCCCCCCCTTTTTTCCTTCCTTCCCCTTCTTTCCTTCCGTCCCCCCTCTGCCTTCCTTCATACCCATTCATTTTCTGCACCCTTCCTATATGTATATATCTCCCCAATCATGGTCTATGGAGACTCTATGGTCTCAGTTCTTTGTTGTTTTTCCCCTGCTCGTTTCCATTTTTTAACCACCTTTCCTTCACTGACACCGCTGTGTCACTCTAGCACTTCCCACACTGTGGGTGTTTTCTCCTCCCTCCAGCCCCTCGCCCCCTTTCTGATAGGTTGGCTCCGGTGGTGTGGGCGGGGTCTGCCGCTGTCATTTTCTTTCCAGACAGCAGCACGGAGCTCCGTGACCAGCGCCGCCGTACCGCGCATGCGCGATCGGCGGCAACAATAATCTATGACGCTGGGGCGTCCCGTTGTCATAGAGACCGGCACCACACGTTACGAACAACTGCCCAGAACCTCTTCTCCCGAGCCCCAATTACCGGACTGAGGGTCCTCAACACTGGCTACCAGGCAACATGTGATGCCATTCATTATGTGAGTCACTTAAACCTTTGCTTTAACTATATGTTTTTCTCTTGATTTGTGTCCATATATGGCTAATATTTGAATGTTTTAGGCGGGATTTATGACGTCATACCTTTCAAAGGGGATGGGAGGAGCTTAGTTTTTTGTCTGTTCTTTTGTCTGTTTGAATTTTTTACCTCTTTTCCTTTGTTCTGATTGGTTGATGGATCTTTAAATAGTTTACACTGTCACTCTCCACACATCACATGCCTGACGAAGGGGCCCTGCGCGGCTCCGAAACGTTGCACTATTCCCTTGTGATCATGCAATAAACCACTCTTTTTGGACGCTATCTGTGTCGCTCCATGGTGTGCTGGCAAACATCTTTCTACTATAATTTTTTTTGGTCACATTAGAAATAGCCTTTTTTTTGGTTAAACAGGCATGTTTCAAAACATAACATACACAACTCAGGAACTTACAAAGTTCAACTTTGATAAAGTGAAGGCAATATCAGACATTAGTATGTCCAAACTGTGTTGATATTGCCTACATCAGATGGGGTGATGTCACCCCTGTAAAAGCCAAATTTTGAAGTATTCAAACTGGGGATTTCCTTCCTGATCCCATGCCTAATGTCAACATGTGCTAGCTCCCATCATGGGGGGATCAATGGTTGTGTTTTGGGGGTGTAACCCCTTTCTCTCACCTAATTGAGTTGGGAGGAAAGGGTTGCCCCCACAAAATGCATATATTGATATCCCATGTTGACACACTGTGTGCATCTTCAAAATTTGGCTTTTAAAATACTTTCAAACTTCAAAAAGATACGATAAAACTGTAACATTTTTGGGGGTTTTAGATTCTGCCTAAAACATCAATGATGTTTTTCATTTTTTTTTAACATCATGTTTTCCTTTTATATTTTCTAAATCATGATTGCACCCCATTATCTCCCCGATGAGGATCTGGGCACTTTCATGGTGATATTAGATTCTTCTTCCACAACATCCACATCACCTAAAAGAAAAAAACACACCATGTATTATAAATATGCAGGCATAGATCTCTTACCTGAAGCTGTGGTCTCAGACACTCACCTGTTCATAACTTCATAAACCTCTCCCTCCTCATCCTCTGCTTGTGGTGTGGGGATTTCCCCTTCTTGAGGAGGTGGGGGGCCCCTGGTGTCCTCAGATGTCACAAGTCTTTTCTCCCCTATGTGAATAAAAAAAAGGTATTCTTAGCACACAGTATTTGAGGGCAGAAATAGGAAGATGAAACATTGCTTGGAAGTGTCGTACAATTGTCTGTTTTGGCAGAGTTCCAAGCTGAAGACATGTTTAGTTTGTTTCTAAAGCTGGAATACTTACCTTTTTTGTACAAGTTTCACACGTGGAGACACCCCTAGTATCCACTGAAGCACCTGTGTGGGACACCCTAAAAAATTTGTTCTGGAGTCCCACACTAATGCCCCTGCATCCAGATGTGTAAAAAGCTGCTTAGTGTCCTCTCCTTACACTGAATCAAGTTTGCATTTCATTCTAGTTACAAACCAATATAGACAACAATGTCATAAACTTCTTTGAACACAAATAGGCATGACCAAATGTAGTTAACCTGCATCTGCCAAAAACATCGTATTAGTGGGAGAACGAACCATGTTTCCCAGGAACGATTACTGTGCCCACGAACATGAAAGTTGCCATTTTAAACTGTACAACAGTAAATGGATGGAAGGGCCTGGAAAACTCGCTATAAGATGTACCTCATCCCAGTTTAAATGGTGGTTGGGAAAGGGGGGATAGAGAAAGGGGATTATAACGGTACTAGTATAATAAAGGAAGGACACTCGTGATTTTTAGTTAAAAGTTAGCAAATACATTTATTCAATGGAAAAACATATGGATCAGTATACAATACAAAAAAGAAAAAATATAAAAGAGGTGGATCAGACAGCAAGAGGCCCACTGATGGACAGGGGAAGGAAAAAAGGCCTCATTGTTGGCTGAAGCACAAAGGGTAATCTAGCATCTTGGCCAGCAAATGTAAAGATCTATACAGGTGTAGATCAGGGGTACAGTTTTGTTCTCAGATGTAGACGACCAACATGTTTCGCCAAACATTGGCTTCTTCAGGGTCACTAAGACAGTTTGTACCCAAGTAAATAAATATAAAAAAGACATTAGTAAAGTATAATTACAAAACAGATGTAACGCAATTTGAGCAGTGTTTACATTGCGGGTCAAAATAAACTGCTTCTCACCCATACCCCTAATGGGAGCCCCAAAAAGGCAAATTTACAAAGCGACACATACCGTCAGACCAAGGAACAGGGCCAGATCAACACCACTACCAAAGTCGAGTATAGATGCCAGAGAGGAAAAGCACTGCAGGGGGCGTATATAAAACCTGATGAAAAACAATGGGTTGGGTTGTAAAGATTAAGTTAAGCTGGCTTCACATCATTTGAATACCAGCACTTGGCAATTATAGCCCATAATTAAAGAAAACACTTACCAAGTGAGAAAAAGCAGCAAATATAGGAGGCGCCAGAGTTTGGAGATGGATGTGAGGTTTGTATAGGTAATATTGTTATAAATGCTATGAGAAAGGGAGAAAAAAGAACACCCTTATACTAGGTTGCAAAAAGGAGCCAGAAAGTAATTGGATTTGATTAAGTTGGCTACTCACTCATCAAGCCAGTTATGGCAGAGATGTAGGTAGATAAGGCATAAAGCCTAAGGTTGTTTAGAGGTTTTGCTGTCCAGGAATGAAGTGGCCCATCCAAAGACAAAGATAAAAAAACCTTTCTACATAGAAAAACAGTACCAGTTCAGTATAGGCTCAAAGTTGGAAAATAATGAGGAAAAAGGGTAATAGAGAACTGACCTTTTGTAACAAACATCCAGGTATGCTGGCGCCTCGGAATCCAACACCATATGGTGTGGATATGCAGGTTATATACG
Source organism: Lithobates sylvaticus (assembly GCA_028564925.1). Taxonomy (NCBI): domain Eukaryota; kingdom Metazoa; phylum Chordata; class Amphibia; order Anura; family Ranidae; genus Lithobates; species Lithobates sylvaticus. The sequence goes on along the minus strand of CM053027.1, from coordinate 277,197,472 downwards.
CCCCCCACACCTGACCACAATTGCTTATGATCAGGTGGCGAGCAAAAAGTACCTAGTGCGCATGCGCAAGAGCGGATGCGCCATGCTGGCCTACAACACCCATAATTCCCTTTTAAAGGATGCGCGCGCAGCACACAGCGCTCGCATCGCTGAGGGATTGAGCCAAAACAAAAGCCGCTCAGATGATGTATTGTGTACTGCGGTTAAATAGCGGAGAATGTCAGCAGACAAACACAGCAGACATTAGCGCTGTTTGTCTGCTGACATTCTCCGCTATTTAACCGCAGTACACAATACATCCTCTGAGCGGCTTTTGTTTTGGCTCAATCCCTCAGCGATGCGAGCGCTGTGTGCTGCGCGCGCATCCTTTAACCACTTGCCTACCAGGTACGAACACCCCCTTCCTGACCAAGCCATTTTTCAGCTTTCAGCGCTGTCGCATTTTGAATGACAATTGCGTGGTCATGCAAGGATGTACCGAAATAAAATTTTTATTATTTTTTCCCCACAAATAGAGATTTATTTTGGTGGTATTTGATCACCTCTGCGTTTTTTATTTCTTGCACTATAAACAAATTAAGAGGGACAAGTTTGAAAAAACGCAATATTTTTTACTTTTTATTATAATAAATATCCAATTTTTTTTTTTTTTTAAACAAATTTTTTCCTCAGTTTAGACCGATACGTATTCTTCTACATATTTTTGGTAAAAAAAATCGCAATAAGCGTATATTGATTGGTTTGCGCAAAAGTTATAGCGTCTACAAAATAAGGGATAGATTTATAGCATTTTTATTATTTTTTTTTTTTTACTAGTAATGGCGGCGATTTGCGATTTTTATCGTGACTGCGACATTGCGGCGGACATATCGGACACTTTTGACACATTTTTGGGACCATTCACATTTATACAGCGATCCGTGCTATAAAAATGCATTGATTACTGTATAAATGTGACTGGCAGGGAAGGGGTTAACACTAGGGGGCGCTGCAGGGGTTAATATGTTCCCTATATGAGTGATTCTAACTGTGGGGGAGGGGACTGACTGGGGGAGGGGACCGATCGGTGTCCCTATGTACAAGGGAAACACCAGACACGCCCCCTAGTGGCCAAAAAGCGAGCGCCGTCATATGACGGCGGCCCGCCACAAGAGCTGCACCGTCCCGCCGTCATTTGACAGTGGGCGGTCAGCTACAGGTTAAAGGGAATTATGGGTGTTGTAGGCCAGCATGGCGCATCCGCTCTCGCGCATGCGCACAAGGTACTTTTTGCTCGCCACCTGATCATAAGCAATTGTGGTCAGGTGTGGGGGGCGTATATAACCTGCATATCCACACCATATGGTGTTGGATTCCGAGGCGCCAGCATACCTGGATGTTTGTTACAAAAGGTCAGTTCTCTATTACCCTTTTTCCTCATTATTTTCCAACTTTGAGCCTATACTGAACTGGTACTGTTTTTCTATGTAGAAAGGTTTTTCTATCTTTGTCTTTGGATGGGCCACTTCATTCCTGGACAGCAATACCTCTAAACAACCTTAGGCTTTATGCCTTATCTACCTACATCTCTGCCATAACTGGCTTGATGAGTGAGTAGCCAACTTAATCAAATCCAATTACTTTCTGGCTCCTTTTTGCAACCTAGTATAAGGATGTTCTTTTTTCTCCCTTTCTCATAGCATTTATAACAATATTACCTATACAAACCTCACATCCATCTCCAAACTCTGGCGCCTCCTATATTTGCTGCTTTTTCTCACTCGGTAAGTGTTTTCTTTAATTATGGGCTATAATTGCCAAGTGCTGGTATTCAAATGATGTGAAGCCAGCTTAACTTAATTTTTACAACCCAACCCATTGTTTTTCATCAGGTTTTATATACGCCCCCTGCAGTGCTTTTCCTCTCTGGCATCTATACTCGACTTTGGTAGTGGTGTTGATCTGGCCCTGTTCCTTGGTCTAACGGTATGTGTCGCTTTGCAAATTTGCCTTTTTGGGGCTCCCATTAGGGGTATGGGTGAGAAGCAGTTTATTTTGACCCGCAATGTAAACACTGCTCAAATTGCGTTACATCTGTTTTGTAATTATACTTTACTAATGTCTTTTTTATATTTATTAGATTTATTTACTTGGGTAAAAACTGTCTTAGTGACCCTGAAGAAGCCAATGTTTGGCGAAACATGTTGGTCGTCTACATCTGAGAACAAAACTGTACCCCTGATCTACACCTGTATAGATCTTTACATTTGCTGGCCAAGATGCTAGATTACCCTTTGTGCTTCAGCCAACAATGAGGCCTTTTTTCCTTCCCCTGTCCATCAGCGGGCCTCTTGCTGTCTGATCCACCTCTTTTATATTTTTTCTTTTTTTTATTGTATACTGATCTATATGTTTTTCCATTGAATAAATGTATTTGCTAACTTTTAACTAAAAATCACGAGTGTCCTTCCTTTATTATACTAGTACCGTTATAATCCCCTTTCTCTATCCCCCCTTTCCCAACCTGTACAACAGTAAAGAAAAGCACATGGAGCAGCATGCAAGTAATAATAATAATAGAAACACAGGACAAACACTTACTTTTTAGTAACTTTTTTTCTCCTGATCTTTTTATACTGATCATGCTCCCCTAATTTGAGGTCTGACCATCGTTTCGTCAGTTGATCCTTGGATCGCCGTACCCCAAAATTTTTCTGCAGACTTTTCACAACTTTAGCCATGATCTTGGCCTTTCTCACTTTAGGGTTTGGGTACGGTCCATGCTTCCTGTCATAGTCGGCCCTCTTCAAAATGTCCACCATCTCTATAAAGGACATATTTGAGGCCTTAAATCTCCTCCGGGAACAGGACATTCGTAGCTCCAGGCTTTCCTCGTTGCTGCTCTCCTCTGCATGCACCTGCTGTATCTTTGCCATGTTCTCTACCCTCTGCGCCAAAAGAGAAGAGGCAGGGAATACACTAGAACGAACGTCAGGGGCGGGCAGAGTTTCACGCATGCACAGTGTATATAAAGCATAACACTCGTGCGTCGTACATACGATCTGTGAGCAGAGGACGGAGTATTGGAAGCGACGATCGTTCTAATGAATGTATAATTTTAACTCGGTGCATCAGTAGCCTATACTGCATATAGGTTGAAGCCTATATTGGGTCAAGATTAGGAGAGTTTCACCTGACATTGGGGTTTGTCTTGTGTTGTGTCTTGCAGAGAAAATGGATGGGTTAAAAGACCACAGCTTCCTCCCAATATTCATAGATAAGTACAGGGAGCTGTCCTGTCTGTGGTAGGTAAAACATCCACATTATAATAACAAAATAAAGAGGTAGGCAGCGCTGGAGAAACTGCTGGAGTTGGTGTAGCCGCAGATCCCCACAGCGGACATTAACTATTTAAAATAAAAATTGGTGGCCTGAAGAACACATATAATCGTGAGCGTACTAAGGTCCAGAAATCCATGAGATTAGGAGAAGCAGCAGATGCCATTTATGTGCCCAGGCTGTGGTACTATGACAGACTTAATTTTTTGGCAGACCAGACTGAAGTCAGGGAATCCCTCTCAACCCTTCCGTCCACGCTTCCTTCCACCCCAGCTGAGGCTTTCGACGCCCACCTTGGGCCTTCCAGCCAGGAAGAAGTGGAGGAACCAAGCTTGAGCCAGGTATAGCATTGTTCAACATATTTCTTGTCGTAAAATAAATTATGTGAAATAGATGTTATTATTGATCACTAATTGCTGATTTTATAAAGAGTTTTACATATCAATAGACAGTAGTAGCGAAAAAGGTTTGGGACAAGAATGAAAAATGCTGGGGTCAGAATGATAGTCTTTTCTATTTGTTAACATTCAATTTGCAACAGTCATGAGCTGAAAATTGTGTGTGATTTGTGAACAAAATACTAAAACTATGTCCCTTTTCCTCAGCCAGGAGGAGGCTGTGGAATGTGGCAGCCAGGAGGAGGCAGGGGTTAGTGGCAGCCAGGAGGAGGCAGGGGTTTGTGGCAGCCAGGAGGATGCAGGGGTTAGTGGCAGCCAGGAGGTGCTAGGGGTTGGTGGCAGCCAGGAGGTGGCAGGGGTTAGTGGTAGCCAGGAGGTGGCAGGGGTTAGTGGCAGCCAGGAGGTGGTGGGGCCCAGTAGCCTGACACAATGTCAGGTCCCTCCCCTCCACCTTCCACAAAAAAGGGCCAGGAAGGGGAGTAATGTGGAGGAGGCAGCACTCAGGCTGATTAGGGATACTAATGCTGCCCTCAGAACCCCCCTCAATCCTCAAGAGGCCTTTGCCTCCATGGCAGCCTGCAAAATGCAGGACATGGAGGAGGGCCAACGCATCATGTGTGAGGAAATCATTTATCTCAAATTAAATAAGGGGTTGAGGGGCCAAATCACACCCAATACCCACCTGTGTGATTTGTACCATCCTCCTCCTCCACCTCCTGCCACATTTCCAACACCACAGCCACCGCCTGGAAGGAAGCGTGTAAGGAAGACAAGAAAGTGATGGCCTGGGTTTAGTCTGGTCTGGCAAAAGATGCAGGCTGTTGTATGACCACAGCCTGGGGACATAGATGTCATCTGTTGCTGTTCCTGATCTCTTGGAGTCCTGGACTGGATTGTGCTCACTATTATATGGACTCCTCACACCTCAAATGTTGGCTGGCAAATAATTGATGTGTGCCCTTGGGTACAAAGGCTTCGCCAATTTCAGCAGTTTCTCCAGCGTTGCCTTAATAAATGGATATTTTTTTTATAAGAAATACTTGCCTATGCGTTTAACTTCAAAAAGGACAGTTTGTTTGTGAGTAGGCAGGTACATTTCCTAAATACAATGTCAAATTAACAAGGGACACCAACACCAACCAACCTTCTTGAGGTTAAAAAATACAAGATAATAATGGTGTCGTGGTAACTTGACACACAAAACGAGAAAAAATATTAGGGAGATCACAAAAAATAATAAAAAATTAAACAGGAGATCCTGATTAAACCCCCCCCCCCCCCCCAAAAAAAAATATCACTATAAAAACAAAAACAAAAAATTATTCTGGAGATCTGACAAAAAAAAAATTACATTCATGAGATCACGAGAAATAATAAAGAAATCAGTTTGTGAGAACTCTGTGTAAATATGAGCAGCAAAACAACTTCATTCTATTAGCATTCTAAAGAAGAAGAAAATGCGCTGCATTAAACTATTTAAAAAATTGGCGCGTGATGAATGTGCTATCTCCATTATGAACGGTAGTTTTAGCAGACGGAGCTCTACCGTCTCGTAATTTATTCTGAGCATGCGTGGCACTTTGTGCGTCGGAATTGTCTACACACGATCGTAATTTGCCCGAACGGATTTTGTTGTCGGAAAATTTGAGAGCCAGATCTCAAATTTTGTGCGACGGAAATTCCGATGGAAACTGTCCGATGAAGCCTACACACGGTCAGAATTTCCGACAAAAGGCTCCCATTGAACATTTTCCATAGGAAAATACAACCCTGTGTACGAGGCATTAGAGAACTGTACAGAAAAAAAAACTCTTGATGTGCCAAAGATATAGTATGCTCCTACCTTACTGTTTTACATGACAACACAGCTCTGAACTCCTAAGCACGTGTTGTCAGCCCTTCCTACTTAATTTCTTATGGATTACAAAGAAAAAAAGCCTTCTTTTTATCCCCTCCCCCTTCCTCATCTCCAAAATCAATAGGTATTTTTTGCACTCATCAAAAATATATAGCAAAATACTTTCACTGGTGTATTTAGCAAACCAAACGGGGGCAAAAACAAATTCATTGTTTGGGTTTACAATACACGTTAAGATACAAACCCTTTTTTGTTCATTTACAGTCATGGCTATATAGTAATCAGTTTATTATAGCCTGCATAGAATAGTTCCCAATAATTATTTTGTATGAGAGGCCTTGTACCCCTAAAAAATGCTTTGTACATACAATGAAAGAATTAAAATACTATAAAATGTTTGAAATTACATTTACTGCTTATATGTTTACATTGTATAACTATAAACAGTGTTTTTGTCTAAAGCTAAATTATGTATTTCTGTATTTATAGAGAAAATACAGTGCTAATTTAAGTAGGATTAGAACATGCATAAAAGGAACAGGGACAATGTAGAAATAAACTTATTCATGACTAATTACTTTTTGGATGATTATCCATCGCAGATGTGAAGAAACCTACCATGTGCCTTGAAAATTGTTACGTTATTTTGTCACGTTGTAAAAATCATTAAAACACTATTTAATTTTCCACTGCTTTCAATTTGACAGTGTGGGCGAAAAAGACTTATAAACCTGGTATTTCCTACAGAAACAAAATCAATATTATTTTATTATCTTTTATCTCTATAGTACTATCCTATTCCATAGCTCTTTATAGTAGTGTATATAGTCTACACACAAATAATAGTAACAGAGAAAATAAGAGATAAAAAAAGAAGCTTGCCATTTGGTAGAGTATGATGCACAATGGATTAAATTAAAGTAGCCTAGAGCCAAAGACCACCAATTTTTATCTCAGTACTTCTCAAAATACAATGCATATCAGATGTTTAAGCCCAGATACAATCTCAGCCAGCTAACCTAAAAACTTCTACATCATGGGCAATGTTCATGGATGGGCACAACCTTGCTCGGTAATTTCACATGTACACTGAGACCAGGCCTGGACTGGCCATAGGGCAAACCGGTGGGCCGAGGGTAGCAGAGCTGCCAGGCCGCATGTCTTAAAAAGAGCTTGCAGGGCTGGCCGCGGGACGATATACATGTATATTCCAGGATCAGAAAGTCTCTCCATTCCCCCACCCACTATGGCAACTGAAAGCCGCAGTTCGTGCATGTGCCCCGCAGCCACCAGTCACCTGGCAACTAGGACGCAAATAGAAGAGGAGGGATAGAGAAGCCAAGGCCACCACCTTCCCTATATGCGGCCGCAGCACCTTGCTGGCTTTCAAGTGTGGGAGGCGGGTCTCATAAGCCTCCTGCACATGAAAGCCGACGAGGTGCTGCAGCTGCATATAGGGAAAGCAGTGCATGCCCACTCCTCTTCCCGTCTGTGAAGGGGTTAGATCTGATGCTCCAGGGCAAGAGAGTGCTCCTTTCCTTAATGGTAACTATGATCTTTTTTATACATGGCTCTGTGAGTAATAATTTATATCTGGCTCTGTGAGTAATGATTTGTACCTGGCTCTGTGAGTAATCATTTATACCTGGCTCTGTGAGTAATCATTTATACCTGGCTCTGTGAGTAATAATTTGTACCTGGCTCTGTGAGTAATGATTTGTACCTGGCTCTGTGAGTAATCATTTATACCTGGCTCTGTGAGTAATCATTTATACCTGGCTCTCTGAGTAATAATTTATCCCTGGCTCTGCTAGTAATAATTTGTACCTGGCTCTGTGAGTAATAATTTATACCTGGCTCTGTGAGTAATAATTTTATACCTGGCTCTGTGAGTAATAATTTATACCTGGCTCTGTGAGTAATAGTTTATACTGTACCTGGCTTCAACACACAAATCAACACATCCTGAAACTCCAAATAACCAACCACCCAGACCCCATCGCCATGACGCCGAAACCGCCGCCCCCCCCCCCCCCCCACGCAGGCTGCTCAGTCTAAAATGACCGGGCCTTTTTTTGGGCCCAGTCCGGGCCTCGCTGAGACTTCCTTGCTGGCCCTAACTGTCAAGTATTTTGAAATTAATCTGTGCACAAAATCACTGTTGTCATAACAGTGCCACTGATTTAGATTTAATTTGGGCTCTGTATTTTTCTAAATTTATGACCAGGCCTTGCCAACTGCCATTCTGTCTGAGATAATCTCAATGGCCTGTAGAATAGCTGTTGGAAAGCTTTGTCATAAAATCATGGGACATTAGCCCCCAGTAGCAAAGGGCAAGCAAATCAGAGAGGAGCAAAGACTTTTCTGGCCAATAACAGCATTAACAGTCATCTTGTGATGTCTACTCTGTGAGGTACATTTATTAGTAGAGTGCAGGTTCACTTTACTGTTGCATTCATCCTTTCATTATCTAAATACAAGTATAAAATAGTAGTCTATATACAAACAATAAAACATATGTAAAACTCGTTTTTCAATTAACCGCTTGCCGACCAGCCGCTGTCATTATACTGCGGCAGGTTGGCACGGCTGCGCAAATTGCCGTAGGTGTACGTCAGCTGCTTTAAGAGCAATAGGGGGTGCACGCTCACAAGGCGCGACGTCAGAGCACATGGGCATGGCCGGCGACCACGATGTCCGCAGGTCACCCGCAATTGCCCCAGAGCCAGAACGGGGATCTGTGTATATAAACAAACAGATCCCCGTTCTGACAGGGGAGTAGAGAGAGATCTGCTGTTCCCAGTGATCAGGAACAACGATCTCCTCCTCTAGTCAGTACACACCCCCCCCCCCACAGTTAGAAACACCTCCCTAGGGAACACTTAACCCCTTGATCGCCCCCTAGGGTTAACCCCTTCCCTGCTAGTGACATTTATACAGTAATTAGTGACTATTTTTAGCTCTGATCGCTGTATAAATGTCACTGGTCCCAAAAAAGTGTCAAAAGTGTCCGATTTGTCCGCCGCAATGTCCCGCTACTAGTAAAACATAAATAAATAATAAAAATGCCATAAATCTATCCCCTATTTTGTAGACGCTATAACTTTTGTGCAATCCAATCAATATACGCTTATTGTGTTTTTTTTTAATCAACAAAAGGGCAAAAAGCTCAAATTTCCCCCGAGTGTGGACACAGTAGCCGTTCCGGCCTTGTCTCCGGGGCCTCCGCTCCCGCGCCTTAGCAGTATGGCGTCTCAAACAGAACAGGAAGCGATCGCTCCGCCGGGCATCCCTGAGGTGATGGCTGCCATCTCCCTCTGCCAATCTGCCCTCACTAATAAAATTGAGGCTGTCCAGCTTGATGTGGGATTGCTGAGGCAAGATCTTGACAAGATCCGCACCCGGATTTCATCGGTGGAGCAGAGGGTCAGTGGAGCAGAAGACGCGGTAACAGACCACGAGGCAGCTATCCGGACCCTGCAAACGAAAGTTAAGGCGTTTGAGTACAGCGCGGAGGACTCCGAGAACAGGAGCAGGAGAAATAACCTCTGAATCGTTGGACTCCCGGAAGGGGTCGAAGGGAGGAATCCCTCGTTATTTGCCGAGGATCTGCTGAGAACGATCCTCCCTGCGGTGCAGCTGTCACCGTATTTCACCGTGGAGAGAGCTCATCGTGTCCCGCCAAGACCAGGCCCGGAGTGAGCTCCGCCACGCACTCTGATCCTGAGGCTACTTAACTTCAGGGATAGGGATGAGCTGCTGAGAGCATTGCGTGCCGCGGGGGATATCCCCTATCGCAACACCAGGCTCATGATGTTCCCGGATTATACCTTGGAGACCCAGAAGCAGCGACGGTCGTTCGACGTGGTGAAGGCAGCCCTCCACCAAAAAGGTATCCGCTACAGTATCCTGTTCCCCGCTAAGCTCCGCGTGGTGGATGGCGAGACGGTCCGGATGTTCACCAGTCCCAAAGATGCCAAGGCTTGGATGGAGACCCTACCACCGTAAGAGGCTTTCTACCTTCCCAGATGTCCTGGAGAGCGATGGTTCGAGGGAAAATTATGGTGCCCTTTGTGGTTAAAGGTACGGGGTATGACTGCTGCTGGGGCTTGGGCCTACACACCGGGCTTTGACTCACGTACTGCTTCTGCTAGACCTGAAATTGCCCTGTTTAAAGGTGGTTGCCTGCATATTACATAGACCCCATACCTACCTCTCTACTTGCCTGATGGATGCCGCTGAAACTGGCACCCTGTGTGGCTGACTCAGTGATTCTCTTGGGGTATTTTCTGTTTTTTATTTTTTATTACCTCCTATGATACTGTTTCCAGTAACTCTACAGTGATGTGGACCGTTTCTCTTCTTAACGAAGTTTGGTTCGGGCGCACGCCTCCCAATATCTGTATTGAACTGGGTTAAATTGTTTGGGGACTTATGTGCTCTCCACGGTTAGGAGCGACACGGGGTGGGGGGGTGGGGATGGATGGCAGTTGCTGTCCTCAGGTTTTTATGTTTAGTTCATTTTTATTTTTTGGTTGGTTTTTGTATGTCTACTGCACTTATTTACAACAGGTGGATGGATGGAGAAGTGCCGCCTCTCCATTGCTTTGGGTTACAGACACTGTTCCGGAAATTGGGGGCACTCCTCGTCTACTCCAGGGGGCGCCTAGGAGCGTTGATGCCCGTAATTTATGGCTGACAGGCGATCGTGGCTAATTTTACAGTCCTGTCGTGGAACGTCAGGGGCCTCAACTCACCTATAAAACATTCCCTAGTCTTTAAATTCCTGCAGAGGTATCACCCTAAAATATGCATCTTACAAGAAACTCACTTGCTTGGATCCAAGGTTATGGCATTGAAGAGGGCCTGGGTTAGCGCACACTACCATGCCACCTACTCGAACTATGCTAGAGGGGTGAGTGTGTTGGTGCACAAGTCCCTTGACTTTAATATACTAGCACTTAAGATTGACCCGGGCGGGCGGTATGTCCTCATGCATGTGTTGATAACGGGTTATCACTTTGTGATCATTGGGCTGTACCTGCCCCCTCCGGCAGATCTTGGGCTCCTGCATATGCTAATGTCTATAGCTGTACAGTATAATGCGGATAGAGTCCTGCTTGTAGGAGACTTTAATCTAGTAATGGCCAATGATAAGGACAGGCTGCGCGCTGCGGCTACTCACTGCACTGGGCTGTCGCAATGGGCAGCCTCCTTTGGTCTGACAGATCTATGGCGCCACTTTCACCCCTCTGACGCCCAGTTCACATGCTTATCCACCACCTACCGCTCGCTATCTCATCTGGACATGGCCTTTGCATCGCCTGGGTTGTTACGGGAGACGGTCTCTACGGAGATTCTCCCCCGTGGCATCTCGGACCATGCTCCTATACTGGTCACAGTGTGTGCGGCGACGGGGTCAGAGGCTGTGGAGATTATCCAAATTCTGGATTATGGAGCCGGACATACAGGAGAACATTCCTGAGGGGTTGTACAATTACTGGATACACAACGCTGATTCTGCTAGCCCTTTGGTCACATGGGATGCCTTCAAGGCCTATGTACGGGGAGAGTATATCAAACGCATACGTGATAAAAAGAGAGGTTCTGTGCAGTCCCTCCAGCAACTAGAATTACAGGCCCAAGAGGGAGAACGCGCCTATGTGAATGACCCGAATCCGCACAATTATGCCTCATGGCAGTTCTCTTTGAGCAAGCTTTCCTTGCTTAGAGTGGATCTCACCGAGAAATCAATGCTAGCTAGTGCCCAGAGGGTGTTTGAATATGGGGACAAAAATGGGAGACTTCTTGCCTGGTTGGCCAAGGGGCAATTTTCATCCACATATATTGGTCGCTTGCGGGAGCTGGATGGTACCCTCTTGACCACTCCAGAAGCAATTGGTGGTAAGTTTTTGCATTTCTTCCAGGAGTTGTACAGACTATTTGGATCTTGTGTCGTTTCCTACCCTAGACCCAGACAAATGTGTGGCTCTGGAGGAGGAGATTACGCTAGAGGAGGTACAGAAGGCCCTGAGTTGTATGCAGGCAGGTAAGTCCCCGGGACCAGATGGCCTCCCAACAGAGTTTTACTCTGTGCATCAGGACCTTTTGGCTCCAAAGATGGTCTCGTTACTTAAACAGTTCTCGTCGCTAGAATCGCTGCCTGAATCTATGTCAGAAGCGGTGGTGGTACTGGTGCCCAAACCCGGTAAGGATCCAGAAAACTATGCCTCCTACAGGCCCATCTCGTTAATCAATGCAGATGCCAAGCTGCTCGCAAAGATTTTGGCCCTCCGGTTGGCAACTGGCGACTTGATTCATCAAGACCAAACGGGTTTCATGCCGGGGAAGGGCACTGATATTAACATAAGGAGGGTATTCCTCAATCTAGCCACTGACCATGATAACGGGGGTAACAGAGTCGTCGCCTCTCTGGACGCGGAGAAGGCGTTCGACTCTGTTGAGTGGAATTATCTCTGGGAGGTGTTGAGGAGATTTGGATTTGGCCCCAACTTTCTGCGATGGTTGGGTCTGCTGTAGAAGTCTCCGAAGGCCAGAGTGCGCGTCAATGACGCGCTGTCAGATTATTTCCTCCTCCAGAGGGGCACGAGGCAGGGATGCCCGTTGTCGCCCAGCCTCTTTGCCCTGGCTCTCGAGCCCCTGGCCATTCCCAGAGGCTAGGGGAGTTCGGGGGTTGAGAATTGGCCCTCTGGAGGAGAAAATCTCGCTGTATGCGGACAATGCACTGCTGTATTTACAAGACGCAGACACCTCCCTCCAGGAAGCCCTGAGGATCTTTGACGTATATGGCAAGTTCTCGGGGGTCAGGATCAATTGGACCAAGTCTGTACTTTTCCCGTTGGATACCCACTCACGTGAGCCACAGTCCAGATCCCCCCTGCTCTGGGTCGAAGAGTTTAAATACCTGGGCATTGTGGAGACCTTCAAGCCTTTGGTCGCCTTAATCTCCAGCCAATTGTTGCAAAACTTAAAGAGCATTGTTCTAAATGGAAGGACCTACCACTTAACTTACTGGGCCGTATTAACGTACTTAAAATGCTTTATTTACCTCGCTTCAACTATATGTTCCGTAACTCACCGGTGTGGATCCCAGTGTCCTTTTTTAGGGACCTGGAGACACATATTGGGACGTTCCTTTGGAAGGGTGCCTCCCCTCGACTGGCCAGATCGACCCTGCAGGTGCCAACCCGCTGCGGAGGTCTCGCGTTGCCCAACCTGCAGGTGTACTTTTGGGCGGCGGTTTTGGTCACGGTGCGGTGGTGGTTTGCCCAGTCCAGGTCTAATGCAGCCACCTGCCTAGAGGCGGCTATAGTGGGCTCCTTCCAAAAACTGAGTGAAATAGTGTATAGGGGCCCAACTGTGCGCCCCACCCTGCCCGGCCCCACTAAGATGACCCTAAAGGTATGGATGGTGGCGAGGAGAAGGTTCCTTCGTCCTCGTCAATATTCACCCAACACGCCGCTGTGGGAGAACCCATTGCTCCCCCACTTCAGAACAATTCCAGATCCGCAGCTGTGGATTAGGTATGGGATTGGGGTCCTCCGGGATGTTGTCAGTGACGGTGCCCTGCTATCCTTTCAAGAACTGGTGTCCAAACATGGCCTCCCGGGGACAATGATATTCCGCTACTGCCAACTGAGACATGCGGCTAGGGCGCAATTTCAAGGTGACGTTATCCTAGCGATGGATCCCGTTGAGGATGCATTGGCGCAGGAGTCGCTTCAGAAAACTTTATCCACTTTGTACTTTATTTTACTAGGGGTGGATTCCCCCAAGATGAACGCTCTCAGGGACAAGTGGAGTAGTGACATCCCTAGCCTAGACAGGGAAACCTGGGAAGAGTGTTTTGAGGAAGGGTCAAGGATGCTTATATCCTGTAGGGATAAGCTAATTCACACCAAGATTCTACATCGAGTTTACTACACGCCGCAGAGACTGCACAGAATCTTCCCCCTTAGGCCCCCTAACTGCCCTAGATGCTAGTCCACCGATGGCTCATTTTTGCACATGTTTTGGATCTGCCCCCGCCTCCAACGATATTGGGCTAAGGTATTCGACTGCATTAATGTTAGGCTACAACTTACCATACCTATTTCGCCTGAATTGGCAGTACTGGGTATTCATGAGGATGACCAGCGGCCTAGATAAACTAAGTTACTGATTTCCTTGCTGACATTTTACGCCAGGAAGGAGATCCTGATGAAGTGGGCGTCGTCCTCCCCCCCTACGGTGAAGTCTTGTGACGCTATGGTTAATGCGGTTCTCCCCATGTACAGGTTGACGTATGCTAACAGAGGTTGCCCACTGAAGTTTGACCGTATCTGGTTGCCTTGGATAGAACAATTGTAGGCCTCTTAGTGGTCTCAGGGATGTGCTTCCCCCCTGGAAAGTTAACAGGATGCTATATGGGTTTTGGCCTCCCCCCCCCCCCCACCCTGATGGGGTGCGAATAGTTGCCATGATGTAAAAATATGAAGATATCGCTTATTTATACATAACTCTATTGAAAAAAAAAAAAAAAATAGGCAAATAGTTGCCATGCTGTAAAAATGTGAGGATATCGCTTATTTATACATAACTCTATTGGAAAAAAAAAAAAACAGTAGGCTAAGGGATATGTAATTGCATGATATTGTGCCTGTCTTATGTTTCTGCTTGTTGTATTTTACTCTGTACCAATTCTTTTTTTTCAATAAAAACCAACCTGGTTGTTAAAAAAAAAAATAAGACTGCGATGTCATTAAAGTTCATGTGTGTGGTAATGGCAGGTGTCCCAATACTTTTGGCTCTAATATTATTATTATAATAATAATAATAATATTATATATATATATATATAAAAATAATACTATTATTATTATATATTTTTTTATATTTATAATCATATATGAAAGTATAGAAGACAGGCTTCAGTTGATGCTAAAATTTAATCATTTGACATATCTTCCATAGCCACCTGTTATTTAGATAGACCAGGGTGTGCATGTGAAAATTTAAATCATGTCAAACATGTCTGAACACAGCTTTACAATCTCAAGGTTAAATATAAGCAACTGGTGACCTCAAAGAGCAAAGGGAAATGAGATACATGGGGTGTGGCCATGAGAAACGACGCACACACCTTACTCAAAATCTTATGACAAATCCTCCAATTACACTCATGATTTATGTACAAGAAGAGACTTGCAGTTCCAATAAAGAGTTAGGGAAAACATACATAATAGAAAATATTACTATTAAATATAGCAAAGAATTTAGAAAGACTGCCTTCAAAATGGATATGCCTAAATGTGACAATGACATATATTTCATCACTCCTGTGCTGAGCTCTGCATATTACAGTATGAAGCTTCATAAAAGATTCCCAACCTAACTGATGAATTTATTTTGGTGTATATTTTTACAGGGACAACATGGTCAAACAAGTGACCCTCTCCCTGCATAGAGTTCATTTTCTCCTGTGCTTGCCTACGTTCAGGAGAGGTTTTAAAACGTCCAGTGTACATGAAGCCTAAAGCCTCGCCCACACGATCGGATTGTTGGCCAACAAAACCGTGGACTTTTGTCCGAAGGGCGTTGGCCCAAACTTTTCTTGCATACAAACGGCACACAATTGTTGGCCAACAGTCACGAATGTAGTGACGTACTACGTGTTTTTTCAGCTCTTTAGCACCACCCTTTGGGCTCCTTCTGCTAATTTCATGTTAGTAGAAGTTTGGTGAGTTTTGATTCGCACTTTTCATTTTGCGCTTTTCAGTTCATTTCTGAGCGGCCATTTGTCGACCAGACATGTTGGGGAATCAGAGGAGATAACATGTTATTTATTATTGGCCTTGGAGTTATTGCTTTGACATATTTTTTTTGCTTGAATAATTATTTGATTTGGTATATTTTCTATATTTTTGGATGCATAGAATGCACTTTTTGGTTAAGTTCTATTGGCAGATAGCATGTCTAATTTTATTTGTTTTCTTTTTTTAATGCACAATAAAAAAAAAAATTGTGTAGAATAATACTTGGCTATGTGTTTTACTTCAAATGACAGTTTGGGAGTCGGCAATTACATTTAAAAAAATACAATGTAAAATTGACAAGGAACACCAACATAGTTGTATCTTTGATCTTAACCACTACGCGCCCGCGCTATAGCCGAAAGACGGCTGCAGCGCGGACGCTCTCTGCGGGGAGGACGTCCCTGGACGTCCTCCTGTTTACTTCCCTAATGCGCGCTCCTGAGAGCACGCATCGGGGAAGTTCTGTGCTGGCCGTGTCCGTCGGACACAGCCGGTCACAGATCGCTGTAAACGGCCAATCACAGCGGCCGTTTACAGCGAGATCGGCTGTCCAATGAGAGATGATCTCATATGTTTGCATATGCAAACATATGAGATCATCTGTCAGCGCCGCTCTGCCTCCTCACACAGACAGCGTGTGAGGAGGGAGAGAGGAACGGCACCGGCGCCGTAAGTAAAAAAGAAAAAAAAAAAGAAAAATATAGAGATCTGTCCCGCTGCCACCTGTCATCAGTACCACCTGTCCCCAGAGTGCCATCAGTACCACCTGTCCCCAGAGTGCCACCTGTCCGTGCCACCTGTCCCCAGTACCACCTGTCCCCAGTACCACCTGTCCCCAGAGTGCCATCCGTGCCATCTGCCAGTGCCACCTGTCCCAGTGCCACCTGTCCCCAGTGCCATCTGTCATCAGTGCCAAATCAGTGCCACGTCAGTGCCATCTGTCATCAGTGCCACGTCAGTGCCATCTGTCATCAGTGCCATCTGTCATCAGTGCTACGTCAGTGCCATCTGTCAGTGCCATATCAATGCCACGTGTCATCAGTGCCACGTCAGTGCCATCTGTCATCAGTGCCACGTATCAGTGCCATCTGTCAAAAGTGCCACCTGTCAGTGTCACGTGCCATCTGTTTTCAGTGGCACGTGTCATCAATGCCACGTATCAGTGCCATCTGTCATCAGTGTCACGTGTCATCAGTGCCACGTATCGGTGCCATCTGTCATCAGTGCCATGTATTAGTGCCATCTCTCATCAGTGCCACGTATTAGTGCCACATGATATCAGTGCCACGTATAAGTTCCATCTGTCAGCAGTGCCACATATTAGTGCCATCTGTCAGTAGTGCCACGTGTCATCAGTGCCCCCGTATTAGTGCCATCTGTCATCAGTGTCACGTGTCATCAGTGCCCCGTATTAGTGCCATCTGTCATCAGTGGTACATCAGTGTCACGTGTCATCAGTGCCACCTGTCATCAGTGCCACGTCAGTGTCACATGTCATTGTCCTGGTGCTCCAGGGCCTTCAAAAGTGTAATAGGTAGTCAACAATTTAGATGTGTAATTTATGCTCCTAGAACATGTGATGGCGCTCCCTGCGTGTTGGGCCTCTCTAAGTGGCCAGGCTGTGTCCCACATATGTGGTATCGTAATACTCAGGAGGAGTAGCAGAATTTATTTTGGGGTGTCATTTGTGGTATACGGAATGCCATGTGAGAGAAATAACCTATTACAATGACAATTTTGTGGAAAAAAATAAAAAATAAAAAAATAATTCATTTTGCAAAGAATTGTGGGAAAAAAATGACAACATCAAGAAGCTCACCATGCCTCTTACTAAATACCTTGGAATGTCTACTTTCAAAAAAGGGGTCATTTGGGGGGTATTTGTACTTTCCTGGCTTGTTCGGGTCACAAGAAATGAGATAGGCCACCAGTACATCAGGTGTGATCAATTTTGTATAATTCGCACCACAGCTTGTAGACTCTCTAACTTTCACAAAGACCAAATAATATCCACTAATTTGGGTTATTTTTACCAAAGATATGTAGCAGTATAAATTGTGGCCAAAATGTATGAAGAAAAATTAATAATTTGCTAAATTTTATCAAAGAAAAAAAGAAAATGCGTTTTTTTTTTTTTTCAAAATTTTCGGTCTTTTTTCATTTATAGCGCAAAAAATAAAAAACCCAGAGGTGATCAAATACCACCAAAAGAAAGCTCTATTTGTGGGAAAAAAAGGACAAAAAATTAATTTGGGTAGTGTTGCATGACAGTGTTGCATGACTGAGTAATTGTCATTCAAAGTGTGTTTGAGCACCGAAAGCTGAAAATTGGTCTGGGCAGGAAGGGTATTTTAAGTGCCCAGTAAGCAAGTGGTTAAGTGGTCCTTCCTTGGGCCGTATCATTTCAATGTAAGACCGAACTGTGTTTAATTGTTTGTTTCTTTTGTTTTATTAATTGCAAACTAATAAAACTATTTAAAAAAAAAAAAAAAAAAAGAAGAGAATGTGAGCTGCATTTGGAGATTTCAGAATTTGCCATGCCACGTCACTCCATTACAAACGCTGGTTTACAAGACCGACCGCTTCTGGCTCGTCCTTGCTTTCGAGAATGCGTGTTTGTACTTTGGACTTTTGTCTGACGGACTTGTGTACACACGCTCAGAAAATCCGACAACAGACATTTGTCCGCGGAAAATTTTAAAACCTACTATCCAACATTTGTCCGCGGAAAATCCAACAACAATTGTCCGATGGAGCATACACACGGTCGGATTTTCCGCTAACAGCCTGTCATCACAAATTTCTCATCGGAAAATCCGATCGTGTGTACGAGGCTTTATAGTTTATTTTTGTCAATGAACAAAAAGGAAAGTAAATGAACAGAAGATAAAAAGTTATTGTCTAGATTACAATAGACTTGTAAATTCAGAGATTACAATAAATGTGGTAAATGTGGTGCTAAGTTTACAAGCTAATACTGGGCATTCAATTTAAGGAGACATATTGGTTATGTGAATGCTCACTGTTGTGTGGTAGCTGCTTTGTTTACTATGTTTATATTGGATAAAAGCCTTCAAGAAGTTAGAATCTTGGTTTGACACCTTGTCGTTTGAGTCAGTAAAACTTTAAAGTGTTTCTAAACCCAAAAACAAAACTTAATATATTGCACTTTACCATTTCTGAGATGTGTCAGCTACTTTAGTTTTCTGTTTGGTGTTTTTCCCTTATTTTTTTATGTAAAGAACTTGCCAGTGACACACTTTTTGTCCTAAGGTGACAATGCTCCCTCCCCCTACTCACCCTACTGTACTAGGACAACAGTAACAGGATAGAACTATTGAAATCTCTTCCCCCCTACCATCTTTATAACATGGCCTCATACAACGCTCTATCCTCATTGGCTAAAAATTATGCAAAACGTTGCAGAAGGGTATAGGAAGCTTCTGGCAACCCTGTCTGATGAGTTTATATATTCAAAACACAGCCTGAGCTTCTTCCTTTAACCGGGCACTTTCATCCCTTCCTGCCCAGGCCAATTTTCAAACTTTGAATGACAATTGCCCCATCATGCAACACTATACCCATATGAAATTTTTGCCTTTTTTTCCCACAAAAATTTAGCTTTCTTTTGGTGGTATTTAATCACCACTGGGTTTTTATGTTTTGCTGAAAAAATAACAAGTGTTCTTCCTCATAAATTTAGGCTAAACTTGTATTCTGCCACATTTCTTTAGTGAAAAGAACCCAAATCAGTGTATATTGTTAAGTTTGTAGGAAAGTTATAGAGTCTACAAACTGTGGTATATACAGTATTTCACAAAAGTGAATACACCCCTCACATTTTTTGTAAATGTTTTTTATTATATCTTTTCATTGTGACAAAACTAAAGAAATTACACTTTGCTACAATGTAAAGTAGTGAGTACCCACCTAAGTGAAAATGTCCAAATTGGGCCCAAAGTGTTAATACTTTGTGTGGCCACGATTATTATTCCAGCACTGCCTTAACCCTCTTGGGCATGGAGTTCACCAGAGCTTCACAAGTTGCCACTGGAGTCCTCTTTCACACCTCCACGATGACATCACGGAGCTGGTGGATGTTAGAGACCTTGCACTCCTCCACCTTCCGTTTGAGGATGTCCCACAGATGCTCAATAGGGTTTAGGTCTGGAGACATGCTTGACCAGTCCATCATCTTTACCCTCAGCTTCTTTAGCAAGTCAGTGGTCATCTTGGAGGTGTGTTTGGGGTGTTATTATGTTGAAATACTTCCCTGCGGCCCAGTCTCTGAAGGGAATGGATCATGCTCTGCTTCATTATGTCACAGAACGTGTTGGCATTCATGGTTCCCTCAATGAACTGTAGCTCCCTAGTGCCAACAGCACTCATGCAGCCCCAGACCGTGAAACGCCCACCAGCATGCTTGACTGTAGGCAAGATACACTTGTCTTTGTACTCCTCACCTGGTTGCCGCCGCACACGCTTGAAACCATCTGAACCAAATAAGTTTATCTTGGTCTCATCAGACCACAGGACATGGTTCCAGTAATCCATATGCTTAGTCTGCTTGTCTTTAGCAATCTGTTTGCAGGCTTTCTTGTGCATGATCTTTAGAAGAGGCTACCTGCTGGGATGACAGCCATGCAGACCAATTTAATGCAGTGTGCGGCGTATGGTCTGAACACTGACAGGCTGATCCCCCCACCCCTTCAACCTCTGAAGCAATGCTCGCAGCACTCATACATCTATTTCCCAAAGACAACCTCTGTGTATGACGCTGAGCATGTGCACTCAACTTCTTTGGTCGACCATGGTGAGGCCTGTTCTGAGTGAAACCTGTCCTGTTAAACCGCTGTATGGTCTTGGCAACGATTCATTTTTTTCAGATCCTCAGAGAGTTCTTTGCCATGAGGTGACATGTTGAACTTCCAGTGGCCAGTATGAGACAGTGAGAGCGATAACACCAAATTTAACACACCTGTTCTCCATTCACACTTGAGACCTTGTAACAAAAACGAGTCACACAACACCGGGGATGGAAAATGGCTAATTGGGCCCAATTTGGACATTTTCACTTAGGGGTATACTCACTTTTGTTGCCAGCGGTTTAGACATTAATGGCTGTGTGTTAAGTTATTTTGAGGGGACAGCAAAGTTACACTGTTATACAAGCTGTACACTCACTATTTTACATTGTAGCAAAGTGTCATTTCTCCAGTGTTAACACACGAAAAGATATAATAAAATATTTACAAAAATGTGAGGGGCATACTCACTTTTGTGAGATATTGTGTGTGTATATATATATATATATATATATATATATATATATATATATATATAATATATATATATATATATATATATATATATATATATATATATATATATATATATATATATATATATGAAAATTGACAGTCCTGATGTACTGACGGCCTATCTCATTTGACCCCTTTTTGGAAAATAGACAGTGCAAGGTATTTAGTAAGAGGCATGGCAAGATTTTTGCAGTTGTCATTTTTTTTGTCACAATTCTTTGCAAAATAAAGAAGTACAGCATCATCATATAACTGGTGTGGTGGTGATCAGGGACACCGACTGGTGACAGTATATTAAAAGATATATTTTATCATAGTAACACTGTACTACTACTGGGGAGGTAATCAGGATTTTCCCCACATGATTTCTTGTAACAGTGAATATCACTGTAATAAACAATAATTTTCCTTGTTTACTATTGTGATTAGCTGTGATTGGCCAAAGCTAATCACATGGTACAGAAAGGCTGCCCCAGTCTGTACCATGTGATCACTGTGACCAATCACAGAGATCAACACAATAGTACACAAAGAATGGCCACAGCGATCACAAGGTACCAGCAGCAGGCTGATACACTGATCTGCCATCTGCTGTGTCCAATAGACACAGCGGGTGACAGATTGCGGCGCAGCGTGGCCCTTGGGTTGTGTGCAAGGTGCATTCTTGGGAGGAAGTCATATGACCTCTACTTGGATCTAGAGCAGTCCCGTCCGGCCATCATTTGACTATAAGCCAGGCAGGAACTGGTTAAAAATTCTACCAGGGATGCTAAGGTAGAAGTATGGGACCTGGGGGCACTGTCATTCAAGCTAAGGGAACCCAGGCAACAGCAGAAGCAGAAGCAGATATAAGGCAGAAACAGTCTTTGGAGCAACCTTTGATCACTTTCAACATGAATTGCAACATGAGTGTCGGCAATGAGTGGAGGAGACTGCTTGAAGACCTCCACAAAGCTGAAACTTGATATGTGATACAAGAATTTTGAACAGTATCTACAATATTTTCATGGTGTATGGATATTCCCTTATCTGTAGATTGATGTTTGTGTTGATAGCAACTGGGCAAACTGAAAAATGACCTGTGATTTTTTTTAAAAACTGTCCTATACGCAATAATGCAGAGGTCTCCAAACCTGCATTGGATAGTAGATGCGTATGTTGAGCAAAACTATAGAAGAATTTGATCTATCTTTGTCAAAATATTTGATTTCTGCATTGAAGGCACATCAAACGAATCTGAAAGACTACAATCTAGATAATTTTAAATGTTATCCAGTCTTAATGGTATTGTCCCTTTAAAATATTTAAAATAGGTTGCTAGGTTGGTTAGGTAAATTGAGTTATTTTTGCTGCTCTGTACTGTAATTACAGTGGAGCAGAGTGTGATTGCTCTCGTCTACTCTGAGTTTCTCTGGTTGTGGGTTTAACTGCTTTCCTCTGCCTTCTGGATAGTTCTAGAATGTAGTGGGCTGGATAAAGCAAATCAGCAGCTGAATATTTATGTTGTCTCGGACAATTTCTGGAGTAGGGTGCATGGGGGCTGGGAGTGAGCATAAATAGTCTGAAGCCTGGAGCTGTTCTGTTCTTGTCTAGGAGAAGTTCCTAGCCTGGAGGGTTGCTGCCCTCTTACGAAGCCCAGCTGACAGTTACCATGAGCTCACCAAGATCCCAGCTTCGCTAAAGCTGGGAGGCCTATTTGCGGAGAAACTTTAAAGTTAAATAAGGGGGATTTCACCTTGGATCCAGTCTGGAGAGTACACTAAGGGAATGTCTGCCTGACACTGGAAGGAGACATCCAAATTCTCAAGGACTTGTGAAGACAGACTTTAGTACAGGATCAGGGTAACTATTGCTGCTGGTAACCCCCACTAATACTAACACACAGGTTTACCACTTTAGGTGGCAGTCCTGCTGCTACACCTCCCCTGCACATAGAGAGGGTGCTGGCCCAGCGTTCAATGGACATGCAAAATATTATATTTTTTATAAACAACTTGAAAATGTCAATGGCTTTAAAATGCAAGCATTGTTATAATTTTGTTTGTATTTAGTGAATTTATACTTACAAAATCCCTTTTTTTATAGCGAGAGAGGATTGAACACTTTCCTTTTCCGTCCTCACTGTGGAGAGGCTGGTGCTATCACTCACTTACTGGCAGCATTCATGACAGCAGACAACATCTCTCATGGCTTAAACCTTAAGAAGGTACATTTGTTTGTTAATTGTTTTTCTTTTTTTTTTTCTTCCCTGCAATGTAAAGGCATAATTATGTGACACGTACCTACAAACGAAGCCCGGGTCGTCCCCGCTGGAGTCCTTCCGGGGCCCTGGACTCCAGCTCTGTGACTGGCTGGAGCTGTGTGAAGTCACTCCCGCACATGCACGCGGAAGCCATCGGTCACGGCACTCGCTTCTGAAGAAACGGCATGGGCGGCCGTTTCTTTAGAGCGTGTACGCTGATTACATCATCGGTGCAGTATAAGTAAATATCTCCTAAAAGGCGCATGTTTAGTCAATATTTACAGTATCTATAGGTAATCCTTATTCTAGACTTACCTATAGGTGCAAAGTATAAAGGAATGTTTACAACCTCTTTAAAGAGGAAGTAAAGCCTCCTTTTTTTTTTTAAACGGAACCTGCAAGGCAAAGGCATAATGAGCTAGTATGCATTGCATACTAGCTCATTATGAATAACTTACCTGAGAACGAAGCCCCCGAAGCGACCCTCGTCCACGTCCTCCTCCGCCGCCATCAATCCCGGAGTGACTTCCGGGTCTCGCTGCTCCGGCGCTATCATTCGCCGGAGTCGCGATGACGTCACTCCCGCACATGCGCACGGGAGCCACCAAGAGCGGCATATCACCGTGATCTTCGGCTTGCTCAGTGTGCCTGCGCGCCACTGTCTACGGCACATGTGCAGTAAACAGCATTGCCTGTCTTTTTGTAAATATCTCCTAAACCGTGTAGGTTTAGGAGATATTTATTGGACCTACAGGTAAGCCTTAATCTAGGCTTACCTGTAGGCCAAAGTGGTTTGTAAGGGTTTACAACCACTTTAACATACACTGATTGCATCTATAACAAATTTTACTTTTCTGCCATACTGACATTTGGAACTGCAATATTGATGCTTATAAATTTGAGGAAAGCATCTTTTGCATATGCAGAAATTTTCTTACTAAAGGTACCACAGGATATGTTGACCCTCACATATTCTAAAGAATACCATCTACAAGATCAAAAGTTTGTGAACACCAGATCATCACAGGTAGGTTAGCAGAACATGAGTAAATTGTTGGTGCCAAATTCAAACCCCATTGAGGTCAATGGGAACCGAATGTTAGAAAAACAGTAATGGCCATTTTCTAGATTAATAGGCTAGGGATTGTGAAACAAATGGCACGGAGGGCTGAGCACCGCCCAGGGGAACATGTACCAAAGCAAAAAGAACTTTAAAAAATTCAGTTCGAGGAGGGGAGTTGGGTTTTCAATAGTGCTTTAAGGAAAACATAAAACATGATATATTTCTTTAAAAATCATGCCAGGGGGTTGTCTTTAGCCTACCTGTGAAATGGTGCACCTGTACAATGTACACAACCTACTACAGCAAAACTGACATTTGCAAAGGAAAAAAAATACTGTTTAAATTGCTGACAAATTACAAATTCAGACACTTTATTCCTTTTTGGAAACAGAAGCCCATGGGTTCCTTTCATGCATACTAGACCCTTATCCCAGATGAGGGTGTGGTATAAGGGTTGATGGGGAAAAAAAAGAAAAAAAAACCTTGGTGCCATATTTTGGTCAGGGAGGCCTTGCTAACCCCACCCATTTGTGTACATAGCAAGGGGATTGCTGGCCAGTAAATTAATGAGGCTTGGTAATGTCACTGGGAAGCTGTGGGTGCCACAGCAGGCTGTCCTGTATAGTCGAGGTATGTTTACCACTACTATACATGATGCTCGGCTTCCACCAAATATATAAAAAGCCCAGCGTTCAGTGGAATACGCGAAAAGTCAAGGTTAAGTCTGAACTTGTGTTTGGACAAAATTTGGAGCTCCTCTTGCTTTTAAGACACTGTGTTTACTATGGGATGTACAAATATTTTCTGCCCTACTTACTACTAATACATGGAATGATAGAGTTTACACACACATACTTAGCTGTTCAACATTTTGGTAAAGCTGAACTTCAGGTAAACAGCTGAACACACAGTTGAAATTGTGTTTACCTGTCAAAGCACATAAGTCCTGTTAACATCTGCACTTTTTAGGTGTTGCGAGTATGCCACATTGGAAATAGTCCTGCTTGCTTTATCTTTAATGTGATTTAACATTGGCTCTTTACCTCAATATGTGATCAGCAGTAGGGATGGGCTGAACAGACCCCTGTTCGGTTCACACCAGAACTTCCGAACACCACGAAAGTTCGGACCTGAATAACAAACCCCATTAAAGTCAATGGGACCCGAACGTCAAAAATCGAAAGTGTCCATTTTGAAGGCTTATATGCAAGTAATTGGGAATACAATGGTTATAGGGGTCTGGGTCCTGCCCTGGGGGACATGTATCAATAAAAAAAAGTTTGTAGAAAACGTCATTTTTAAATGAGCAGTGATTTTTTTGATTTTTAAAGTAAAAGCATAAAAATAAAAAATTCCTTCCAATATAGTGCCTGGGGGGTCCCCTTGGTACAGATCTGCCACTTTACAGGTAGACCATGTCTAGAATCTGCTGCAGCAATAATTGCATTTATAAAGCCCAAAAAAATTTTAATGCTCTGGGAACAAGATTAGAGATTTTTTTTGGATACATTCTGGTGTCACTTTGACTTTGGATAGAAGTAACTGGTGCATAAAAATTGGTCTTTGGGTGTCGGTGGCGCCTTCCCACCGTAACCCTATAGAGGTAATCTTGATGAAAGTAAGAATTGGCCTTGCTGTAAAAAATTTCAATGATATGCACCTGTCAAACAAGTGCAGAAAAATTGGTCTTTGGGTGTGTGACGGATCTTGGATGCGTCTGCTGAGCATCTCCGCCAGACCTGTGTCTCCTGTCCTCCAAACGCACCCGCAGCCTGCAGATTCGCCATAACCAGCCCTTAACCCCTCAATCACAAGACAAGCCACACAGGTGTTGAGGGTTAAACATCCAGAGCATAAACTGTTTATTATGTTTCAAAAATACACTTTAAACACAGTTGGGGACACCCCCCTTAGCCTTGTCATAGAGGGGGTAGGGGACAAGGAAGAACCAATGGAAACTCAGCACTTGTATATTCAAACAGCTACAGTTGAAACACATGAAGGGATTATGATAAGCAGGCAGCCCCTCCTAACAGATCCCCTGCTGAGATGTGTCTCCAGTCCAGACCTTTTGTCTACATGCCATGACCCAACACAATTAAACACAGCAACAAGAGGGTGGGGGGGGGAGAAGGGATGCAGCATTACATTACCTTATATCAGTGCCATTTTGTAGATGTCTTTATCAGCCAAAAGTACATTAATTGTGGAATAAAAGTATATATTTAGCCCAGCCGGGCCAATAGGTTTAGGTAGCCAGGAACGACTCCACAAGCCCAGCCACAGATACCGCATTCACCCGGTTCCGATGAACTGGCGACTCTGGACACAAATGTTTGGGGGTGGTATCTTCTCCAGGTGGTGGGAGATGGCAAATAGCCCTCCAAATCTCATGTTCTCTGCTGGGCCATAGTCTGTGGGTAGGAGACGAGCCCACAACCCCCTCCAAAACACACAGTGACAGTGGGTTCTGTCACATTTCTCCCCTTTTAAAAACAGACTAACCAGGTCCCTGACCCTCAACTGGTCTGGACTTGGGTTAGTCACAAATTTCCACCCCGGGCAAACAGGAAAAGGAAAAGTATGACTCTGGCGCTGGGGAGCAAAACCGCACATACGGTCTCCCGTGAATAAAAACAGCCACTGCAGAGTGGGAACAGATGTCCACACTCCCCTGATCTGGGGCTGGGTTGTAGGGATGGGGGGAGCCGAATAATCCTCTCCCCCGATGCCAGCGCTTCAGCAGGTAGGGAGCATAGGCTGGTAGTGACTGGCCGTTGGGGAAGAAAAGGCGCTTGATTTTCTCCTGGTGTAGTTACCAGCCGCTGGGGCGGTATCTTGCAGGGACTATCTCCCGGACTCTCCATCTCTTTTTCTGATGCTGGGCAGAGACCAACAGCGCTCTGCCCCGTAGCCAGCGCTTCGGCTGGGGGGACATATGCAAAGGTAGAGTTCAGCCGCTGGAGAGGGGGAAGAGTTTTTTCCCCTCCTGGTTCTGTGATCAGCTGCTGTGGCGACTTCTGACAGGGTCCGTCTCCCAAACCCTCCAAAAACATACTGAGGGCTGGGCAAGGGCCAGCGGCACTCTGCCCCATAGCCAGCGCTTCTGCTGGGGGGATAAACACTGGGGTAGTGTCCAAGTGCTGGGGAGGGATAATTGCTTCCTCCACTCCCGGTGGAGATATCTGCTGCTGGGGAAACAGCTCACTGAGGTCATCTCTCGGACTCTCCGGATCCAATTCTGAGAGTGGGCAGAGGCCAGCGGCGCTCTGCCTCGTAGCCAGCGCTTCTGCTGGGGCACCGGATGCGATAGTCTGGACATGCTGCTGATCACCATCTGCCAGCCTTCCAGCGCCCGTCTCAACTCCCCCTTCCGAGACTTTTATGCTATTAGCTTGTCTCGCTGCCTGGGGAACCTCTGATGCATTCCGAAATTCTAGCACTCGCAGTGCCCTCTGTATCATCGCCGCTTCTTCCATTGTGGTTAGAACGGAAAAACGTAGGAGCACCCCTGGCCCCATTTGCTCCGCATCTTCGTGACTGTCCGCTTTTTCTCCCAGACAGTCCCAGGCAACAGGAGCCATGCCAGGCTGCTGATCACCGTCAAACAGCCGCTGGTAGGCAATCTCGAGCTCCCATTCCTGCTCAACCAGGAACTCCAATTCCTCCAGGTCACATGCCTCTTCTGGGAGGTCCAGCACCTCATCTCGGAAGTCCAGGATGTCTTCCAGCCGCCACTCCTCGATGCTCCCAAAGTCTGGGTCTCCGTACATTTTTTGATGGAGCAGCCCCACGCTGCCGTAGCCAACACCTTCTGTCGGGCTGCCATCTGCTGTACCTGGCCACAGTTGAGCCGCGAACCACCGGAGGGCTCTGTAGCTGGCGTCCAGCCACATCTCCTCCCGGACCAATCTTCCGAGCTCCGTCTTCCACTCATCTCGCGGTTGTTCCCTCAGGAACACCTCTCGCGCATGGTACTGCGTCCAGTACATCTCTGTAGAGGAGGGAAGGATCTTCCCCTGATGGTGCCGCTCGTGGCTTAGCATCTCTTGCCAGAGTTGCCGGCGGATCACATCCTCCCAGCCGAGCATGGTGTGCTCTGTCGCTGGTCCCCGATGTTGCTTCCATATGCCTTGCAGCCTCCTCCCGAACTCCGCTCTCATGCTGGCTGATCCCCGTATCGTTCCTCGATTGCTTGAATCCCGGTGGTGATTTGGATGTCCCGGACTGCAGGAGACATCCCACCGCTGCCACCACTGTGACGGATCTTGGATGCGTCTGCTGAGCATCTCCGCCAGACCTGTGTCTCCTGTCCTCCAAACGCACCCGCAGCCTGCAGATTCGCCATAACCAGCCCTTAACCCCTCAATCACAAGACAAGCCACACAGGTGTTGAGGGTTAAACATCCAGAGCATAAACTGATTATTTTGTTTCAAAAATACACTTTAAACACAGTTAGGGACACCCCCCTTAGCCTTGTCATAGAGGGGGTAGGGGACAAGGAAGAACCAATGGAAACTCAACACTTGTATATTCAAACAGCTACAGTTGAAACACATGAAGGGATTATGATAAGCAGGCAGCCCCTCCTAACAGATCCCCTGCTGAGATGTGTCTCCAGTCCAGACCTTTTGTCTACATGCCATGACCCAACACAATTAAACACAGCAACAAGAGGGTGGGGGGGGGGGGGGGGAGAAGGGATGCAGCATTACATTACCTTATCTCAGTGCCATTTTGTAGATCTCTTTATCAGCGAAAAGTACATTAATTGTGGAATAAAAGTATATATTTAGCCCAGCCGGGCCAATAGGTTTAGGTAGCCAGGAACGACTCCACAAGCCCAGCCACAGATACCGCATTCACCCGGTTCCGATGAACTGGCGACTCTGGACACAAATGTCTGGGGGTGGTATCTTCTCCAGGTGGTGGGAGATGGCAAATAGCCCTCCAAATCTCATGTTCTCTGCTGGGCCATAGTCTGTGGGTAGGAGACGAGCCCACAACCCTCTCCAAAACACACAGTGACAGTGGGTTCTGTCACAGGGTGTTAATTGTGCCCATGAAACCTATACCAAAAAACATTTTTCCAGATTAAATGATTGAACACCCTCAAAGCTAGGCAGCCTCGAAGTCCTGCAGAGATTCCACATCCCAAAAAGACTTAATCAGTGACATCGGCATCAAGGGCTTCATAGCTGGTAATCCAGGACTAATTCATTTTTATAAAAGTCACATGGTCTACAGAGTCTGTGGACAGACGCGTTCTATGATCAGTAACAAAACCTCCTGCACCACTGAATTCCCGTTCTGAAAGCACGCTGGATGCAGGGCAGCCCAACAACTCAATAGCATACTGGGCAAGTTCTGACCAGTGGTCTATTCTCATGACCCAGTAAGTCAGTGGATCGTCTGCTGGAAAGCTTTCCATCTCTTTTTTGGCCCGAGTTAATCGTCCAACATGTGATGCAGATGCTGCTAATGGGATGTGGAAGCTGACAGCCCTGGGTGGCGAGGACTAAAAAAAATCCGAAATGCCTCACTTTGGCAGAGGCCTTCTCCAACGCTACTCTCTTGACCAACAGAAGACTCAAAACAACGTTTTCCACCACACTGTAACCTACTGGAGTCAGGAAAAACTTTCAATAAAATCCTCTTTAACGTGTCCTCAAGAGATTTTATTTTCTGCACTCTCTGTGGGGATGGGATGAGTTCTGAGACCTTCCCCTTATAACGGTGGTCAAGGAGGGTTGCCAACCAGTAATCATCTTTCTCCTTTATGCCACGTATTCTTGGGTCCTTTGGCAGGCTTTGAAGCATGAGGTTGCCCATGCGCCTCAAATTTGCCGAGTCTTGAGAAGCAGACTCCTCTGGGTCACTCAGGATGACAGCATCTAGAACTACCTCCTCCCAGCCACATACTAATCCCAAGGGTCCTGGGGTTGGAAAGCCATCACTTACAGATTGACGCATGTCTTCCTCTTCTTCGAAGCCTATGAAAGTGCCAGAATCCTCCTCCTCTCTCTCCTCCTATGTGTTTTGTGACATAGGAATGATGGTGTCTGGATAAAGTGGGCCTTTAGAGGAAAGGAAGTCCTCCAATTCCTCCTGCTGCTCTGCCTCAAGTGCCCTGTCCATAATGCCACGCAGAGTCTGCTCCAGCAGGAACATAACAGGGATTGTGTCACTGATGCATGCACTGTCAATGCTCACCATCCTTGTGGCCTCCTCAAATGGTGACCAATACAGGGTATGCATCCTTAATGATCAGCCATTGGCGTGGGGAAAAAAAGCCAAGGCAGCCTGAGCCAGTCATTGTGCCATACTGGCACAGGTACTCGTTGACGGGCCCTCTGCTGCATGTATAGCCGCTGCAACATTCCCAAAGTTCCACCTGGTGGGCATGTCACAAATCAGGTGGTTTATGGGCAGGTGGAATTCACTCTGAATTTCACCCAACCGAGCACTGGCTGTGTATGACCACCTGATATGGCTACAGACTCTTCTGGCCTGTTTTAGTACATCTTGCAACCCTGGGTACGTATTTAGGAAACTCTGCACCATCAAATTGAGGACATGTACCAGGCATGGCACATGTGTCAACTTTCCCTGTCTAATGCCCTGTACACACGTTTGGACATTCCGACCACAAAATCTGTCAGATTTTTTCAGACGGATTTTGTCTGAAACTTGTGTTGAACACACACGGTCGGACAAAGTTGTCGGAAAATTCAATCATTCCAAACGAGGTGACGTACAAAACGGAACATACAACGGGACTACGTACAGGGCAGTAGCCAATAGCTTTCGTCTCCAAATTTCTTCTGAGCATGCGTGGCACTTTGTGCGTCGGAATTCTCTACACACGATCGGAAAAAGTCCGATCAGATTTTGTTGTCGGAAAATTTTAGATCCTGCTCTCAAAGCCCGCTAGAGCCCACACATGGTCAGATTTTCTGACAACATAATCCGAACGGCCTTTTTCTATCGGAATATCCGACCGTGTGTACGGGGCATTAGGGCTGACAGGAGGTTTGAGCAAATATCGGACACCACCATTCCTGGCTCCAGCTGGCGTGGTGTGAACCACCTCTGGGCCTGTCCCTGCAGAGCTGCAAGAATCTCTGCTCCGGTGTGGTTCCTGTCCCTTAAACACACCAGCTGAAGCACTGCATGGCACCTTTTAGCCTGACTCTGGGAATAGCCCTTTGAACGCTTAGGGGGTACCTGATGTTCATAGGACAATTCTGCAGAGGAGGGCATGGAGGTGGGAGGAGGAGGAGGAGGAGGGGGTAGAGCTCACAGGTCTGGCATCATCACCACCAACTGTATGGAGACGTGGGGGCACAACAAGCTGCAGCACCGAGCCCTATCCTGCATCCTTTCAAGCAGCGTTACCCAGTGTGCTGTGAACAAAATATATCGTCCCATGCTTGCTGGACCACATGTCAGCAGTAAGGTGGATTTTACGGCTGACTGCCTTGCCCAACGATGCCAGAACATTCCCTTACAGGCAATGGTAGAGAGATGGAACGGCCTTACGTGAAAAGTAGTAGCGACTGGGAACCTGCCATTGTGGTACAGCACATTGTGCAATTTCACAAAAGGGGGCAGAATCCACCTGGCTGAAA
Organism: Lithobates sylvaticus; assembly: GCA_028564925.1. Taxonomy (NCBI): domain Eukaryota; kingdom Metazoa; phylum Chordata; class Amphibia; order Anura; family Ranidae; genus Lithobates; species Lithobates sylvaticus. The sequence continues at coordinate 277,165,825 of CM053027.1, read as the reverse complement.
GGCAGAAGTTGGAGAGCCAACAGCTTTGACAAGCTTGCATTTAGACGCTAGGCATGTGGGTGGCAGGGACTGTATTTTTTTTCGCTGTAGCAGACGGGGCAGAGAAATTTGCCACTACAGTCTACAGCTGGTGGTGTGCTACCGGCAGATGTGCTGCTAGGACCTGGGACACCCTGTGCTATATCATCATCCTTGTCAGTGGAGGCTGCTGAGAGGTAATGACTCAGTATAGCATAGACAGGCTGAAGTGGGTAAGTAGGAGGAGGGACAGATTTGTGCCCCTTTTGTGTGTCTTTTAGGTGCTCTTGCCAACGGGCTGAGTGGTTGGACGTTAAATGCATTGTTAGGCATGTGGTACCCAAATGGTTTGTGTTTTTGCAACGTTTGATGTGCCTGAGACACAGTTTGCAGATAGCAACAGTGCGATCTGCTGCAGATGTGCTGAAAAAGGCCCAGACAGCTGAGCTTTGGGGAGTGGGCCGGGAGATAACAGCTGCAAAATGTGATGGAATAGGGTGTCTGCTCTCTACTCTGCCTCCTTGGGGTTGTGCCGCCTCACCTTCAGTTTCCTCCTCTGCTCTATCTGGCACCCAAGTCGCATCAGTGACCATCATCATCATCATCTTCATCATTACCACTGGAGACAACTTGGCAATATGCTGCGGCTTGGGGAACGCCAATTTGTGTACCAGTGTTCCTCCCTCTCTCTAGGCTCATGTTCCTGTCATCCTCAACCTCAGAAACATCTGAATCCAGTAATGGCTGGGCATCATCAAGGAGCAATTGATGCTGTGGTCAAATAATTCAGCTGACTCCTGATGTTGTGGCTATGGCAGGAATAGATGTGGACAAGGAGGCAGGTTTATCCACTCTGGCAACTTTAGGGGACTGCACACTTGTCTCTGCTTGCATGACAGAGGATGAGGAGGATGAGGAAGGTTTAGTAAGCCAGTCCACCACCTCTGCATGCTATGGCTGGATAGCATGGGAAAACTCAGGAAATTATGCCATGCCTGAGAAGTGACCATCACGTCCACCTTTGCCTGTGGACACATTTGTTGCTGGCCCCCTTACAGTGCCAAGGGAACATCTGCCTCTCCTTGTTGTCCTCCCAGACATTATTGGGATGGAGGGGCGCTGCTTATAAGAAAATGTAAAGAAGAAGTTGAAATCTGTACGTAGATGCACTTCAAATCAATATAAAGATGTGTTTGGTGCACTTTAATTTGAGTACTCAAGCTACACAGACACACTCCATGGATACATTATAATATACTGCAATATAATGCGCCGAACGTACTGTGACGCATAGAACTATATGGCGTTAAACTGGCAGTAACGCACACAAAACTATATGGCATTAAACTGGCAGTAACACACACAGAATTATATGGCGTTAAACTGGCAGTAACGCACAAAACTATATGTCGTTAAACTGGCAGTAACACACACAGAACTATATGGCGTTAAACTGGCAGTAATGCACAAAACAATATGGTGTTAAGCTGTCAATAACGCACACAAAACTATATGGTGTTAAACTGGCAGTAATGCACACAAAATGATATGGCGTTAAACTGGCAGTAACACACAAAACTATATGGCGTTAAACTGGCAGTAACGCACACAAAACTATACAGCGTTAAATTGGCAGTAACGCACACAGAAGTAAATGGCATTAAACTGTCAGTAACACACAAAACTGTATGGTGTAAAACTGGATATAGCGTTAAACTGGCAGTAACACACACATAAGTAAATGGCGTTAAACTGGCATTAACGCACACAGAAGTAAATGGCGTTAAACTGGCAGTAACGCAATCAAATAGACAGTGTTCAACCGTCACTACACTGACGCTATCTCTACTGTCCCTTCTCTAGCTATACACTAATGTCAAGATTACTGACACAGTCTCACTACACTACACTGAAACTATATGAGCTGTCCCTACTCTACACTAATGTATGTATGAATGACATGGGGGGTTATTTACGAAAGGCAAATCCACTTTGCACTACAAGTGCAAAGTGCACTTGAAATTGCACTGAAAGTCCACTTGGAATGCAGTCGCTGTAAATCTGAGGGGTAGATCTGAAATGAGGGGAATCTCTGCTGATTTTATCATCCAATCATGTGAAAGCTAACATGCTGTTTTTGTATTTTCCTTGCATGTCCCCCTCGGATTTACAGCGACTGCACTTCCAAGTGTACTTTTCGTGCAATTTCAAGTGCACTTTGCACTTGTAGTGCAAAGTGGATTTGCCTTTCGTAAATAACCCCCATGGTCTCACTACACTACAGTGAAACTATCTAAGCTGTCCCTACTCTAGCTGCACACTGTGCAAAGCTGAATAATGGTCCTCCTCACTAAACTCACACTATCCCTAGACTGACACTAAACTAATATTCTACACTGACAATTGAAGCAAAATAGCACAGTATAGCACACTAACTTACTGATAGCACTGAACAGAGCCATGTTCTATCTCTCTCCATGCCAAAATCACACTGAATAATAATTTTATACTGTGGGGCGGGAATGATTGGATAAAGTCACAATGACAGTTTCCAATCATGACTCTGACAGTGCTCTGTGCCCTGATTGGCTGAAGCTTTCACTGCTTCAGCCAATCAGGACTTGCAATGCACTGTTCAGCACCGCAATGCATTGTTGTCGGTTCGGGGGGGGGGGGGAACGGTTGTACTACCCGTTTGTTTGGCTGTTCTTCGAACGTCCGAACAGCTAAAGTTCAGCCCGAACTTATGCTCAGGCTGAACCGTTTGCCCATCCCTAATCAGCAGTGTCCTCCCAGAACTAGTCGTTGGCAAGTGGTTAATTTGCAGGGATTTTCGTTTTGGCTACGGGACAAGAAGTAAAGGGAAGTCTCTCCTTAATGGCACACAGATGGCAACATATAAACTGACAGCGGTTGTGAACCTCCCTCAGCTGTCATTGTGCTCCTGCTGGGGTCCAATGTGTTTCCAAGCCGGGTACACACTATTTGTTTTTTTTCGTTCAGCCCCGTCGGTTGAAAGAAAAAAAAACTGTCAGCTTCGTATGTACCAACCATGCAAGGTTAGTCCAAAGATCTTCCCAGCTAAGCTGTTGTGTTCTGACAGGGGGACCGCCCCCCCACCAGAACACTCCGACCAGCGCTCTCTGCTCTCTCTGAGAGCGCTGATTGGGAGTCGGTCGGATACTGGTTTTCCAGCATGCACGTCTAAAAGAGCCAGAAGACTGTCTGGCTTCTGTTGGACAGACCGACATACACACGGGCAGAGTGTCAGCCATTTTTTTGAACCCGGCAAATGTCTCCCGACATTCTGCCCATGTGTACGGGGCATTAGGAGGTGTGGGCTCCCTCCACGCAAACCTGCCTTTAATTTATCCAGTGCTATATGTGCTCCAATTTGGAGACTCTCAAGAGATAGAATTAGGACCACAGTACAGGATACAGAGGAGCTATGGCAAAGCACTGTGACTTTCACATATATTTGCAAATGTGTGCAACAAAACTCTCAAAACAATTTGGCTAGCTGGTAAGCGTGCGGGTAATTTTCTGTTGTTTAAGCATCAATGTATTACTTCATAACAGGTATCAAAAGACAATTGTGATTGGTATTCTTTAGGCTTTGCATAGTTTCTATTTCTTTTCATGGTGTGTGTTGTTTTTGTTGTATATCTGAAAATACCTTCATTTTTTCAGAGCCCTGTACTGCAATACCTATACTTTTTGACCAAAATCCCCATTGCTATGTCACCACTGAGCAACAACAGTCTATTTCTGGAGTATGCCAAGAACCCCTTGCTGGACTTTCATGAAAAAGGCTTGGTGGTCTCATTGTCTACAGATGACCCTATGCAGTTCCACTATACCAAGGTAAAATCAAGTTACAGTGTTTTTCTTGTATTTCTTATTAGTGTTTATTACGTTTTTTAAAATGAAAGGACCATCAAAAAATCTGTAACTCTACAAGGGTATATGAATACATTCCTAATATGTCACAACATACAGCAACAGTATAATTTTTCAAAAAAAGGAGACTTCAGTATTGATCATTAAAAATCAGCCCTTGAGCTCCATTTTAGGGTATTTTTCTTAGGATGAAAAGGTGCCATCTGTCTGCTGCAGGAAGCATTTTGTTATTCTGTATCGGTGCGCTAGCAAAATTATTATTCAACAGGTGCAAAAAATGATGACCATATAGAAGATTAAAGTGGAAGTTTAGCCAAAACCTAACGTTAAATCTACTCTCAGCCACATTCTAAAACAAATCTATCTAATCTTGTAAAAAAAAAAAAAAAATGCTATACATACCGTTTCTGTCGCCAGCGGATGCTGTGTGCAGGAGAGAATCAAAAAAACGGCTGTGAAATGCCTGGGAAGTGACGTCACCCATAGTGGTACTATGGGGCTTCCGTTGTCAGCTGCCTCTACTGCACACTACCACACACTGAAGCAAGAGCTGACAGCTCAATGTGGGACCGGACCGAAGCGTCTGCAGAACAGGTAAGTATAAGCGATTTCTTCTTTGCAGGGCTAGATAAAATAGATTTAGAATGTGACTTGAGAGTAGGTTTAGCATTAGGTTTTGGCTGATCTTCCACTTTAAGATCAATAAACAATCTTTTATACATATATTGACCAGAGCAATCCATGATTAAAATAAAGTCCACAAAGTTGCTCGGTCCTTATAAATCCTGATGGATTTATTGAACAGACACCCAGCATACAAGTGTCTTCCAGTGATTCCTCCACCACAAATATTCAGCCTCTTACCAGATCAATTGGTCTCCATACAGAGATCAATAGGCGCTTGTGTACAGTATTTGCCTTTAAGCAACACTGGCTATGTAGTAATCAGCCTTCCGACCTCCAGCAGCCACAATATACCAGATAAAAAGTAAACAGCAGACACGATATACCAAATAAGAAGCACACCACAAGTTAAGCTCTCAGTAATCCTCCAAAGAGAAGCCAAAAGGAGCCGCAATAGTGTTATACTATAAAGTTACTTTTATTTAAAAACAGACAGGTACTTACAAACTTGTAGGAACAAGAGCGCACAGAAAAACAAACGCCAAGGCAAAATGGAGGAAGCAGAGATGAATAAAAGGTTCGCCTTTTCCATTCATAGATCACTGTACTACACTTCAAGGGGCTGGATACATGTTTATGGGCCCTTAGGCATTTGTGGACACAGCCAGGAACTGCATATGAGGCACCTGAATTTACATAAACATGTTATCTTTGTACCAGCTTCCAGCAGCTTATATGATGTATGAACAAAGATGGCACTCTAAAGGCATGGCCAGGGCCACTGATAAGGCAGTACAGCCAGTCTTCCTGTACTGGGCCTGGGCCCCATCAGTTCAAAAGAGCACCTGCTGAGCAGGAGGGGTGGCTGTAATGCCTTATTGCTGAAACCCCTTGTGGCTCCCCCTGCAGCGATGCCGGGATCTTCACCTCTCCCTACCTACAGGGGATTGGCTCTAGTATCTTCACCCATTTCACCGCTCTGATCACCCCCAACCCTCTGCTGTTTGGGCCAAACTGTGAGCCCCCCTTTTACCTGCTGTCCAGGCCCCCCTGTGTGCCCTCTCACTTGCAGTTCTGCCGTATTCCCTCCTCTCCGCTCCTCTCCACTTCCTCCTACCAGCATTTGCTGAGGGCACACAGGGGGGTAATTTCAGGATGTTTTAGTAAATATGTCATATATACTGGCCTCTTTTTTTTTTTCCTGAAAGAACATAGTGAGGGATCGGTACCAATTGCTCCTGTGTCCATTTATCACTGAAGCATAGTAAACTATGTGTAATATGCTTCAGTTTGTGAATGAACAGGCAGCCTCTGAGTGCTTCCTATTCATTCATCTGTGCAGCTGAGGCTGTGGAGAAAGGGATGGAGCAATCTATGTCCTTATTCCCTTTCTCTGTCTCAAAAGTGAGACATCAGGGGGCACCCCCAAGAGGTCAGTTAAAAAAATGTAAAAAAAAAAATAAATAAATAATGAAGGGCTCTCTGAAGAATGATTAGCATTTGGATTGCACTTTAGAGAGCATTTGACAGGCAGTGAGCGTGTGGGGCGCTTCCAAAGCAGCACTATGCACTTGAATTGATCTTCTTGGATGGGAGTATAATTTCTGCAATGGCTGAGAAGCTTAGGAATGTGTCTGTGACATGTGTACACTCCTATCCACTGCCGCCATTGCTAAAGTGGATAGCCCAGTTGGTGGGTGGTAAAAGTGCAGCTCAACCATGGGGTTTTTACTGCCCCCAACCTCACGTTTTTAATTAGCCCTAAGGACTACTTTGGTGAATGAGTAGATTGTTCATGCGTTTGGAGCTGCCTGTTACTCTAAGGGGAAGCAGCGGCTGTACAAACACAGTCGCCGGTCCTAATTTGACAAGTGTGGGTGAGTGGCCCCGAATGCACACTGTCTGTGTACAGGATCATACATCTGCACAGACATTGTATTTTTACCGAAAATTTCAGCAGCCCTGGGCATGGCAGAAAGAGTAGCACAGTTAGTTGTGTGAAACGCGTCAACGTCTGTTACCAGCTGATATATCTGCAATGTGTGCCTTGCACTTTTAATATCACTCAATAAATGGACTTCCGGTATGTTGGTGTGCAGCCATTTTCTTCATTATGGCAGGAAGAGTACTCTGACCTACAGTATGTGAGAGGTAATAAATACCTCAAAGTGTTACACTTTTACATTGTATCCATTCACTTAACAAAAAAATATACAGTATATCTCAAGCTACACCCATTCTAACCCTGAACAGAGAGAGATAGAATGTCAAACTGTATGTACACCCTAAATCTGCCTATCTGACTTGATAAGCCATCCACTAGCCAACTGAAGAAGCACATGTTGCAGACTGACAACCCTGTTGCTATTTGCAAGGCAGTGGCTTAGCATTGTCAGTCTGCAACAGGAAGTGTTGCTATTACTGCTACATACCTCCCAACTTTTTGAGATGGGAACGAGGGACACCTATTAACAAAAGTATGTAGGCATAGGACACACCCCTTGCCACACCCCCTTAAAGAAGAATTACACACAAAAAAATGTTTGGTTAAACCCACATGTATTTTTTTATACTGGCTTTTGAAATTTACAAATGCAACAATTTATAAATTGGATGAAAGCACTGGGAAACACTTTTTGAAATATAAATGGTGCATATTATATACAAATATATAGATCAGACCAAAATGAGGGACAAATGAGGAGGAAAGAGGGACAGAGGGACTTTGTTCCAAATTAGGGAAAGACCCTCGAAATCAGGGACAGTTGGGAGCTATGCTGGTAGAATCTCTAGGTAAGAAACTTTGTAATAGAAATTACCTCTTAAAGTGGAGTTTCGCCCAAAAAAAAAAAAAATTTAAAGTCAGCAGCTACAAATACTGCAGCTACTGACTTTTAAAATAAGGACACTTACCTGTCCGGGGTGCCTGCAACGTCCTCACCCGAAGCCATACGTATGTCCCTCAGCTCTGAGTGGAGGCGGCGGCATCTTCAGTAAGGGAATCAGGAAGTGAAGCCTTGTGGCTTCACAGCCTGGTTCCCTACTGCGCACGTGCCAGAAGACAGCGGGGGGAGGGGGAGGAGGGGCCAGACATGGCGATCTGCGGCGATCTATCGCTGGAAGTGGGAGAAAATACCTGTATTAGACAGGTATCTGCTCCCCCCAAAAGATGCCAAATGGGACACCAGAGGGTGGGAGGAACCGGATAAGCGGAAGTTCCATTTTGGGTGGAACTCCGCTTTAAGAAAGTTATAGAGTAAGAAATAGTCCAAAAATACTAAAAAATACTAAAAATTTATTTTGTGTTGAATTATACTTTAAAGCAGAAATTTACTTACACATTGATTCAATGGAAGTACAGCAGGAGGGGTTATCACAACTGCAGGCTGTCCTAGTCAAAGTCAAAGTGCTGTTCATTCACCCTGCTCTCCTCTTGCCTATTCACAGAACACTTTGTATACTGTGAATGGGTTTACAGGATACAACGCGTTCTCTATATAAACAAGGGGAGTGGAGAGGCAGAAAAACGACAATACTGCTTTACCGCATGAGAGCCACAGCAATCCCACTTTAATTTTACACCAGACTAATGTGCTTATATACAATTTACCCGAGCCAAAACGAAATATGAACATAGTTTGTTTCGGTCTACAGGAGCCCCTTATGGAGGAATATGCTATTGCTGCCCAAGTCTTCAAGCTTAGCACCTGTGATATGTGTGAAATAGCCAAGAACAGTGTGTTGCAGTGTGGTATGTCTCATGAGGTAAGTGCATTTTTCTCTAAATCTGCCATACCCAAACCTTTTCATATTGTGAACAACATTTGACCATAAAATGAGTCACACTGATTATGAACGTTAGCTTTCAAGACTTTCAAAGTTGACCACTTACCATTTGATATCCTTTGTACAAGCTCTGCCCGTTGTGACATGTGATTATTGTAATACATACTCTAGAATGGTATAAGAAGAGATAATCTTATGTTTTTTCCCCTGTACCCCGTATAACCTACAGTTCTCTGCTGAATGTAGTCAAAGGTGGTCACATGGGGCCAGAAGAGAAAGAAAAATAAGGAAACCTCTATAATTAGGATAGAGCTGTTCCCTCTTATGCCACGTACACATGAGCAGAATTTCCGTCAGAAAAATCTTGGATGTTTTTTTTCCGATGGAATTCCGCTCAAGCTTGGCTTGCATAAACACGGTCACACAAAAGTTTGCTGAACTTTCGACCGTCAAGAACGCTGTGACGTACAACACTACGACGAGCCGAGAAAATGAAGTTCAATGCTTCCGAGCATGCATCGAATTGTTTCCGAGCATGCATCAAATTGTTTCCGAGCATGCATCGAATTGTTTCCGAGCATGCGTAGGAATTTTGCGCATCGGAATTGGTACAGACGATCAGAATTTCCAATCGGAACTTTTTCCGACCGAAAAATAGAGAACCTGCTCTCAATCTTTTGTTGGCTGGAATTCTGCCAGCAAAAGTCCAATGGAGCATACACACGGTTGGAATTTTGGACCAAAAGCTCTCATCGGACTTTTGCTGGCGGAATTTCCACTCGTGTGTATGGGGCATAACCCAGCTTTCCTAGGCACTTGCCATTATAGTAAACACAGTTCTGTCACTTTCTGTAAAAAATTGGTAAAATCTTTTGTTTCGCAAGGGCAATTAATGCTCTTTGTATGTTCCATGAAATAAAAAGTAAATTTTCTTTACTCAAACGTCTTTTCATTTTATTTACTCTAACCTTGTAGGTCTGTATATGTACCAACTATGTGAAATCTATACACGAAGTTCAACTTTTATTACAATTCTAAAGCCCCATACACACGGTCGCATTTTCCGATGGATTCTGTCATATCGGACAATGTTGTCGGAAATTCCGACCGTGTGTAGGCACCATCGGACAGTTTCCATCGGATTGTCCGACGGACAAAGTTCTATCTCCTGCTGGAAAAAATTTCCGACAACGAAGTCCGATCACACCAATTCCGATCGTGTGTAGCGAATTCCGACGGACAAAGTGCCACGCATGCTCAGATCACATTACAAGACCAAAGCTATTGGCTACTAGCCTCTACGTAGTCCCGTCGTAGGCAACAAACGTCACCACGTTCAGAATGATCGGATTTTCCGACAACTTTGTCCGACCGTGTGTATGCAACACCAGTGTCGGACTAAATCCGTCGGACAAAATCCGATGGATTTTGTGGTCGGATTTTCCGACCGTGTGTACGGGGCATAAGAGTTAAGCCGGCCATAGATGGATCAAAATTCAGCCGGTTTAGCAGGGACCGGCTGGATTTCAATCCATCTATGAGCAGGCTGATTGTACAGAAGAGGAACTCTCAATCGACTTCTGTACATCCAGCTTGTTGGAAAATGTTTGCTCGATCAGTGCTGATGAGTGTATTCAAAACCTCCCCGCTATCAGAATACAATAGCTCGGTGGGAGGGATTCCAGGTGGATGGGGGAATCAATTAATTTTTTCCATTCAACCCGCTGGCTGCATGAAAGAAATTGAATCCTATATGGCCTGCCTTACAGTATACACATATATGATTTTCTGGATAGTGAGTGCTGTTTTTTTTTTTTTTTTACCTTCCCAATGATTCTAATAGACAATGAGGCTGATTTACCAAAGGATTTGAGAATATTAACACAATCAATTGTGTGAATATTGACATGAATTATCTAATCATGTACGGGTGATGAAACGAATAAACAGAGATTTTCTTTTCACATGCTTGGATAATCATTTTATTCAGTACTCAAAAAAGTAGTGTTAAACCCTCAGTGTTTTTTTTTGTAGCTTAAAGGAGAAGTACAGCCATAGCTGGATCACAGGAGTTCAGTTCAAGGCTCAGGAAAGATCGCAACCATATGGTCGGGATCCGCCCTCATGCCTGGACCGGCACCCCACTCAGCATCTCAGCAAGCTGCTGAGAGGCTGAGCTGTCTGCTTTGGCCCCCTCTACAGCCCAGCTCTCCAGTGAGCACGGAGAGGGTTGCGCAGAACAGACAGTGGTGATTGACAGTCACCAGCTTTCTGCTCAGGGAGCTCTGAGAACCGAGCGTTTAGCAGTGTTTGATCGCTCAATTCTCAGACTAAAGCCCCATACACACGCGCGGATTATCCGAGGACCTTGTCTGTCTCAGAGGAGCTTTGGTCTTGTAATGTGATCTGAGCATGCGTAGCACTTTGTCCGTCGGACTACCATACACACGATCGGATTTGGTGTGATCGGACCTTGTTGTCAAAAAATCTATCCAGCAGGAGATAGGACTTTGTCCGTCGGACAATCCGACGTACACTGTCCGATGGTGCATACACACGGTCTCAGACTTAGAGTTGGCAGGGGACAGATGCTGCATCTACCTAGGTAAGTATGATTAAAAAAAAAAAAAAATCCTGTACTTTTCTTTTAACACATTGAGCACAATAAAATAAACATTCCTCAGTAAACTATCTGTTAAAACTCTTACTCCAGCACATGAAGTTTACAACTTTCACTACTGCTGGATCCTGCTCCCTTAGTGCAGCTTCTCTGGACTTCAGGTTTACAGGAAAGAGTTAGTGGACAGTGCAGTCTTAAGTCAGTCTGTTAGCTTGGAGAAGTGCCTTTAATGTAAAGTGCTGTGTGTCTCTGTTGATGCACACAGTGTAGGGAGACACTACTCTAGTGCCTGCATGCAAGGGTGGCTCCGTAGGAAGATGCAAGAGAAAGTCACTCTGAAACAGGAACCCAGGAACAGCAGTCATGGTAGTAGGTTAAACAGTAACATAGACAAGGATTACAAAATAAAGAAGCCACATACCCAGGAAGTGATTACATTTACTGCTGAAAGTGTTTAAAAAAGCTAGAGAGTTTAATATCACTTTAAGTAAATCAGCCTCATTGCTTCCAAAAAATGTTACTGTTACCTTGCAGTGTAGCTGCACTATACTAAAATAAGGTCTGAACTGGGTATCCTAGTTATTGCTTGAGAAATACTGATCCATCAAAGATTAAAAGGCACTTAGTTGGTATTGGTGCCTGTAGACATGCGTCTAGTGTGCTATATGGATAATCCGACTCAAAAATACAACGATAAGATATGTCCAGTGTCTAATTTTTCTTTAGGATACTATAACAGATTAGTATAGTCAATTTTATTATGTGCAATATTATTATGTTTCATGTATTTTATTTCTCTAGGAAAAGGTACGCTTCTTGGGTAAAGACTATCACAAGGAAGGGCCTCAAGGAAATGATATCCGCAAGACCAATGTAGCTCAGATAAGGATGGCCTACAGATATGAAACCTGGTGTTATGAGCTCAATCTAATCCTCCAAGTTCTAAAAACAGCAGAATAATGAACTTTGTTGCCTTCTTGACCCATTGCTGAGGACATTTCAACCACATGCAGAGAAATACCTTTGTTGTATAGTTCATGTATTCCTGGATAAAGCTACTGATCATGGAAATGGATCAGTAGCTTTACTGGTCCTAGCATTTCACTGAACTCTCTATAATATTAGTGATTTTGTATTAAAGTGTTACTAAACCCAACATAAGAAAAATCTGTCTGTATATGTAGAATAGCATGCTTGCTATATGTTATGTGAAACTTAAAGGGTTAATTCTCTGCATTGTCTAAAAGAGCTGTTTGATCCTGTCTGCACAGAGCTTCCCCCTCCTGCAGGGTCTCTCTTAGCAAGGCCAGATAGGACACAGTCAGGGTAGTAAAGCTGTATATGCTCAGTTTGGTCTCTATTGCTGGAGAGAATAGTTCCTTGTTGAGCTGAGCTTTTCAGGTCACATGATATTGACATCACACATTTGGGTGTGTATACAGATCCTTTTTTCTTTTTTTTTTAATTCAGTACTTTTTTAAATTCATTTCATAACAGTACAAGTTCTACATTTATACATACATTTTAGTCTAGATACATAATCTTACTTCTAACATTCACCCACCCCAAAAAGAAGAGAAAAAAAAAGGAAAGCAAAAAACACAACCACAAAAATATTGCCCCCCCCCCTACTGTATCTCTCCCCCCCCCCCCTGGCCCCAAAAGCCCTCCCCCCTATCCTCCCATCCTCTCCCAATATTAACCCTCTCCCATATTGGTTCATCTTTTATTTTCATTGTCCCAGGCCTCTACCCAGCTTTTCCAGATAGCATCAAATTTGTCTCGGCTCCCTCTATGTGTATAAATAAATTCCTCCTTTATTATATTTTCTTTTATTTGTGTTCTCCATTCTTCGATCATCGCGGGGTATAAAGATATCCATTTCTGGGCTATTTGTTTTTGTGCCTGAAACAAGCCTCTCTTCATTGCGATATGGGTATTTTTTTTAATATTTGGTTCCTCCACTATATTTAATAAACATAAATTTGGGTCTAGTGACATTTCTACACCTAAAGCGCTATTTATGTTTTTAATTATATCCTGCCAATATCGATGGAGTTTGCGGCATTTCCACAACATGTGTATTAGATTAGCCGGTGTATACAGATCCTAAATGGCAGCCCAGTCCCTCCCTCCTCCTCCATGCCCAGTAACTAAAAAAGAACACAGTGGATGGGATGTCTTGATTGATGGGTGATCCACCTCCCATAACAGCATGAGGACACAGGCTGTAGTGGAAATCTCCTCCTACCTGAACACTCAGCACTCAAGCAAACCCTGCAGTTTATCACTGACCATGGTATACGGATCAGCCAAAAGGGGATATCATGGCAGTATTTTAATGTAAAGAGAAGATTTATAAGCTGTGCACACTGCAGTGGTGCGGATGAACTATTTTCATGTTACTGGGTTTAGTAACACTTTAACTCTATCAGACTTTTTACATATCATGTTTAATCATGTAATTTATTACACTTTTTTTTCTCTAATTTTAACAGCTGTATCCCACAGACAGAAAATAATGCTAACCGCTACAGTTGTATTGTGTGTAGATTTTACTTTGCATTATGTATAGTTTTAATACTACTTACATCCTGTATGATGACACCTCCCATCCAACAAATACCTACAGCTCATAAACCTTAAAAAACATACAGAAGAAGTGTGCTGCCATCACAACTGCAGGGAAAATTAAAAAAATGTACACTACTATATGCTTTTGGGTTTGTAAACAATGCAGATGTAAGTATGCATAGCTCCCAACTGTCCCTGATTTGAAGGACTGTCCCTGATTTGGAGCAATGTCCCTCTGTCCCTCGCTCCTCCTCATTTGTCCCTCATTTTGGTCTGATCTATATAGATGTGTATAAAATGCACTTTCTATCTTAAAAAGTGTTTCCCAGTGCTAAACCTTTCATCTGATTTGTAAATCGCTGCATTTGTAAAATCTAAAAGCCAATATAAAGGAATAGTGGCGGTAAAAAAAAAGCACTGGGTTTAACCAATCTTGTTTTTTTGTACAATTCTCCTTTAAGGGGGCATGACAAGGGGTGTGTCCTATGCTTGCATACTTTTGCTGATAGGTGTCCCTCATTCCCATCTCAAAAAGTTGGGAGGGATGAGTATGTACTGTTTTGTACAATGGAAAATGCACTGTATAAAGAAAGGGACAAGGGTGTCTCTTGGTAGTCTGTACAGTACTGTATTTTAGGACAGCCAACAAGAGAAACATTGAAGGTTTTATAGACAGATGCTATATATATATATATATATATATATATATATCACCGTGCTGCTTTCCTAAAGGGGTCATTAACCTTTTCCAAAAACAGCCTATGCAGATATGGGGCATTGCTAGGATGTTGCTAGGCAGGTCATAGATGATTTTATTTTTTTTCCTGCAACCCGTGGGTAGATGAGTCTACTTCCCATCAACACAGTTTGTATTGATGGGGGAATCCCTCCTGCAGCGCTATTGTGTTCTGCCGCTGGCAGTAATTGCATGTAGAAAATCCAACAGGCTGGTTGTACCCAAGTGGAACAATTGAATGACAGCCTGCCCATAGATGGATCGAATCTCCGACTGTCCCTGCTGAACTGGCTAAGATTCAATTCATCTATGGCTGGCTTAAGTGAGGCCCAGCTACTACTGTTCACCTTCACCATCACAGAGGTGAGCTCTCAGACACTGAGCTCAGAGCTACTGCATCAGGGGACTAAAAACGCTTGTGAAGAGGTTTGAATCAGAGAAACCACATTGTTCCTATGATGGCAATGGTGAACAGTTATAGCTAGGCCTTGCTTAGCAACATTCTAGCAACCTCCTGGGAGTTTTCAGGTCAGGCTTCATGAGGTATGTACAGTAAATGGCCCACACCTATAGCAAGGGCATTATTAAATTTTAGTCAAAGCTGTACAGATTGTTTTCATCTAAAGATGCCCTTCATCTGCATTGGCAGTTTTTTTTTGTAAAGGTCAACTAACCCTTTAAGTGCAATTGCACAATTTGCATTATTTTGAATCAGATAACGTAGTTGAAACATAGTGATTGGGTTAATTGTGTGCTTGGTAAAGTGTACTTTTATGTAAACAGGCATCGGAATGGTAATTCAGAATCACAGAGGTACTAACATATCTCCAGTTATGTCCTAAACCTTCCTCTCCAGAGGCTCTAAGTCCCTTGAACTTCCTTTAGGAAGTCACTGTTTGGCCCTTCCCCTTCCTGAGCCTCATTAACAGTGATGTCACTCACTCAGATTTGCATTAAAAACAGATTATACATACATTTGTTTTAACAAACGTGTAAATGAGAGACCACTTTGTTTTTGTATCCAGATATGCATATTTATACACAGTATGTACTATAGTGGTTAGCATTGTTGCCTCACAGTGCTGAGTTCTTGGGTTGCTTCCAATCAAGGATAGTATCTGCAGTGCTTTGTGTGTTCGCTTAGTTTGCATTTGCTTTGTTCACAATCTAAAACATACTTGTAGGTTGGTTGGCATTTACCACCGTATGTCCATGTGTATGGTAGTGGAAGGAAAATTTGATTTAAATGGGACAAGCAGTGATATTCTCAGAAAAGTGCTGTGCAAACTATATATGTTATATAAATTAAATGAGAGAAATAAATCATGTATGTGTGTATTTATGAGAGAAATTGGATGTACTCAGGGAAATTCTTTATGTATTCTGTATGTATGCATAATGTTATACTGCTTTTATTTATTTTTTTAGTTTGCTAACATTATACAGCTTCCTAAATCTGAGATTATTACTATAGCATTAAAGAATTACTGAACTTCTGTGTACAAATACAGAAATGTTCCCGCTCATCAAAATAAATATGACTATACAGTCCTCAAATGGCACTGCCCTCACCTGGACATGGCAGTGTTCTGAGCAGAAACCAAACCAGGCACCACCTTCGTACTGTGCATGGGGTGCCCTAATAAATCAATGGAAAGACCATCTCCTGAGCAAGGTTCTATACATGCACAGTGCAATAGAAGAGTTGTGTGATGAAGACGGTTAAAGGAAAATGTCCTACTATTGCAATGTATGCCAGACAGGAGACTGCACCTTAGAATCCCATGGGGAACCTTATAAACCTTATATAAATATATATTGTTCGTAGCACAGATAGAAATCAATAGAAGTGTCTGTGATAGCAGGTGAGTGGAACAAGGCTTTGGAACCACTAAATCTGGCACAGTGCAAAGTAAAACCCCCACCCCTTGACCCCCATTCCACGAAGAATTACCTTTTTTATTTAATTATTCCTACAGTAAAATACATTTGTGGTGCAGTCAATTACTTAGTCAAAGTGTTTATTATACAGTGAAAATAACCAAAGCTTGAAGGAGTATCAAATTTTTGATGCAAGAAAAAACATAAACCCTATGTTTGGTAAGATCACATTTCATATTTGATTTGTAAAAACAAAATAACCTTTGTGATCCAATTATAACATGCCGTTGATGTTCTCAGCAATAAATATCATATGTAAAGACTCGAGTGTCCTTCCTTTTTTTCTATGCACCCTCCTATTTCCTTCCACATGACTGCACCCTGCCTCTATATATGGAATCTGCTAGAGCAGTATAGGATGCAGGGTCAAGAAACACACAGCTAACAGGCACTGAAATTACACAACAAACAAGGCTATTTAAGGGTCACATTTCTGAAATGCGACAAAGGAAAAGAAATAAGTTAATTTCTATTGACAGGTTTGCTTGTACTAAAATGTGAGCAATATGAGTAAGTGTCTAGACTTAGACGGTTTTGTAATAACAGTCATAAAAATTTAGCAGGTGATGATTTTGTAACGTGCAGAGCAATCAGACAGCAGAACATAAGGTCTCAACATAAATAAATTCAGGTCTCAGGAAAGTCAGGAAAATTAGTTTTCATCTATTTCAATTATGTGAAATTTATTGCACCGAGCCTCTAGTTCGGTGGTAGGCAACTAAAATGATAAGGGACCTCAAGTGTGGTCCCCAACACTCCAGAGGGCTGCACAATAGTGACGTATTTTCACACCCTAACACCCAAAAATGTTGGTCCTGCTGCATTTTTTCACAGCTTATTGCAATGCACACTGAAAAAGTTGGAGTACAATAACCCCCAGCATTGGTGTCAACGGACACAATAACAACCCCAAACATTGTTGTTAGTGGACACAATAGTAACCCCCACCATCAGTATTAGTGGATGCAATAAAAAATCCCAAACATTGGTGGTCACTGGTTGTGAAATTGAACCCTCTACACACACCCCCCCCACCTTGGTGGACAGTGGCAGTGAAAGTAAATGACCAACCCCCTTACCCACTACTGTATATATGTTTAAATGTAAAATTGCCGCCATACCAAACTTTTGACAGAAATCAGATGGGTATGCCTGTGGGTGGAGGTGAGATCTGTGCAGGCCACTCAAGTTCACCCACACCAAACGTATCAAACCATGTCTTTATGCATCTGTTTTAGAGCACAAGGGCACATTCATGCAAACAGAAAAGGCCTTCTCCAAACTGTACACCACAAGGTTTGAAGTGTACAATTATCTAAAATGTCTTTGCATGCTGTAGCATTAACACTACTCTTCACTGGGACCAGGGATCCTGCTGATATGCTGACTTGGGCATGAAGTAACAATGTGGGAAAATGTCTGCCTTGATTAACTTTAAGCCTCCTTTGTAATATCTACAATCTCTCCACCACCTGTTCCCAATATTCCAGCTCGTGTAGCAATGTTATAGAATTTTCTTCACTATGATTACTGTATTCAGAATGTGCTTGTTCTAATGCAAAAATAGTATTCCAGGAAAGCGGGCAGAAATGCGGTTTCTGCCCACATTTTCAGAAATGCACAAAAAATTTGCTAAAACATGCAATGCACTTTTGGTGCCATTATTTCCTAGTGGCACCCCAAACGCGGATAGCCGTCCTGCGTTTTGTTGCACATTTGTCACATGACAAAACACACAAAAAAGTGGAATGCATAACACGCTTGGCTCAGTTACAAAAAAAGATACTTGAGCTACTTTGGTGCATTTGTTACGTGTAGAGAAGCCTATTCAAGTGAATAGGTTGCCCTATGCTGTTACATCACAAACATGTGTGAAAGGTTGCGTTGCTCAGGTGTGATGCCACCCTAAATCCAGACCAAGCTAGGCTTCAGAAAGACTCCAATGGCAGCAATCATACTTTAGCTCTGCTAGCTGTCTGCTGTTGAGCCTTTTTGGAACTGATTCAGAATGAATTCGTTGCAGAGATGTGATCTCAATTCTAGGTAAGCTAGGTTCTCCTGTGCATTAAACTAGTTATCTGCATCTAAATCGTAATTCAATCATCGTGGGGCCGAACGACGATGACGTCATCACAATACTTGTCCCCGATTGGTCGGTTTATTGTATGCCCAGGGCGGAGCCCCTAGGAACACTGTATGCCGTACATACCAATTTGGATGTCTGTTGAGCCTTTACATTACAGGCTTTTGTAAGTGCATATTTTACCTTGCTATTAATGCTCTTTTTTTAATTGTACTACACTATGAGAGCTTAATTCCCCCATGTATGTTTTGACCACCTATTACCTAGTGGTCACTCCTATCTGGTAAGCAGCCTTATATCTTGTCTGGCTTGGGGAGCACGTTAACTCTACTGCTGCCATTCTGTTCCAGCTTCACAGTGTCCTGCTCTTGTTTGCTTTTTATCATGAAATACTGAGGAGAACATTTTATTGATGCCTGTTGGATTTTGTTTTATGGATTCATTGTCACATTTTATATTCACCTGTATGCACCGTACTATTATGTGATTGAGGGATTAAGATTCCCCTTCCCTATGTTATCACATGTTGTTATTGTTTATTGTTTAATGCAGGTCCGTCTTTAATATTGATTGGACCCTGGGCAAAACTTTTCGTAGGCCCCCCCCCCCCCCCCCGTGCAGTTTTGCTTTCCACCTACTCTGAGACATACAATAAATAGCAGCTAGACTCAAAATCAGTTTACTGAATCAGGCAGCTATTGCGATTGGTTGCCAGAGGTATCATTACCACTCACTGACTGGTTTCTAGAGGTTACAGAACACATTACAGCTCACTGATTAGTTGCTAGAGGTTACAACACATGATTTCTGCTTCTTTATTGGTTTCTAGAGATTACTGTGGATATGACTTAGGGGGCATGATATACATATCAATGCCGCCGGTTGCCGCTATTTACATATGAATGCCGTCACTATTTACATATATGTTTAGGAGATATTTTTTTTACCTACAGGTAAGCCTTATTATAGGCTTACCTGTAGGTAAAAGTTAAAAATGTGACTCTACTACCGCTTTAAGTACTAAATATTAAACAATGCCTTGTGCACTGGGGTTTATTTACTAAAACTGGAGAGTCCAAAATCTGGTGCAGCTGTGCATGGTAGACCATCGGCTTTTAACTTTGAGCCCTTTTACACTGAAGCGCTGCTAAAACAGCCGCTAAAGCTCCGGTCGTTTTTGTGGTGCTTTAGCTGCATTTTAGTTCCGCTTTTCGGGCGCTAGAAGGTGGCTTTTTTTAAGGTCATCTCACAATGTGACCTTAAAAAAAAACAAAAAAGACCAGTTTTGCAGCGCTTTGGAATTGCTTTCAAGGTGCGTTGGAAGCGCTGCCCATTCATTTCAATGAGCAGGGGTGTTTTTGGAGCGCTTTTTACAGCAAAAAATGGCTGAACGTTCGTCTGAAAATCTGATCGTGTGTACAAGGCTTTAGGCTGGTTTCACACAGCCGTTCTCGGTAATGCGCATCCAGCTGCAGGGATCTTCCTGCTGAGCAGGCGGATGACAGTTCCATGTTCGCCCTACTGTGCAGAGAGGACATGGACACAGCCCCGCTGTTTTCTATGGGGCTGTCAGATGGAAAAAGACCACTTGTCTGTTTCCATTCAACTGTTATCCAATCCGATCTGCTGTTTTTGGTGGACAGAATCAGATCGGACGCCAGAGGGTGTCAGTGGACACAGACAGTCAGTGTGAAACCAGCCTAACTGGGATACAAAGTGATGGGAAATCCAAAATGTTATAGTTATATCACCATACCAGAAGGTTGTTGGATATCTTCCAGTAGGATAACCTGTTCCAAAGTGAAAATTGTAGGTGGGGAGGGGGGGGGGGGGAGTATACCTTGACTTTGAACACTTTCCCTTGCTTTCTGTTGTGTCTTAAGCAAGTGATTAGAACGCTCCCCAATGGAATACAGCAAAAAATAAATTTAAAAAAAGCAAACTAAAAAAGTAAAATAAAATAAAACAGAAGATTTAAAATATTCCCATATCCAAAATGTAAAAAACAAAAAAATTTGGCTTTAGATATACTTTAAATTCACATTCATAAATGATTAATTCATGCATACACACCCAGATATGTTACAATAGACATTGTTTCATTTCTTTAGCTTTTTACTTATTTTATTCATGCTCTGTCATCAGTTAGGAATTTGTATTTCCATTGTCCCAGAATATGACACAGAGATGCTCACAATTATATCAGACAGCTCAGAAGAGTTGTATCATAGCTCACGGGTGGAGAAAAAAGACTGGCATTTAACATATATAAAGAGTAAGACCCCTTTCACAATGAGGCAGTTTTCAGGCATTTTAGCGATAAAAATAGCTCCTGAAAAGCACCTGAAAACTGCCTCCCATTCATTTGAATGGGTGCTTTCACACTGGAGTGGTGCGATTGCGGGGCGGTAGAAAAAATCCTGCAAGCAGCATCTTTGGAGTGCTGTGAAAAGCACTCCAAAAACACCCCTGCTCATTGAAATGAATGGGCAGTGCTTCCAATGCACCTTAAAAGCGATTCCAAAGCGCTGCAAAACTGGTCTTTTTTGTTTTTTTTTAAGGTCACATTGTTACATGACCTTAAAAAAAGCCACCTTCTAGCGCCCGAAAAGCGGCACTAAAATGCAGCTAAAGCACCACAAAAACGACCGGAGCTTTAGCGGCTGTTTTAGCAGCGCTTCAATGTGAAAGGGCTCAAAGTAAGAGGGAAAGTCAATTAATGAACTATAAAGTGCATAGCTGAATTTTGAAAACTACTCAAAATAAAACTAGGGGATCTCCTTGCTTTCAATTTTGCTGTTCCTACATATCTGTTTTGGACAAAATTCCCATTTGGCTGTAAAAAATAAAATACCATTCAGGAGGCAGCAGTATCACCTTCTGAACGCTTGGAAGCTGAAATAAAAGATATTCAGTATATTTCTACAATGCATGCTAATTTCCCCATGTTTTATTCTTTAAAAAATGCTGCAAAGTTACTAGTTGATCCTGCTGAAAATTCAGTGTGCTCCTACATTCCTGTGCATTTGCTGCACTGAAATTCCAATCTGTGTTATTAGCCCTTTCACTTTCTGTTTCATGGACTAGAAAACATTTCCCCATATGGGGATGAGGAGAGGGGGAACTGTTCTGTAGTCCAGCAGGAAAGAAATGAGCAGGGCTAACAACATTGCTTAGGATTTCAGTGCAGCAGAGGCACTGTGTTCCCAGGCATGGTGAAAGCTGGTTGAAGTCTTATGCCGCGTACACACGATCAGAGTTTTCATCAGAAAAAACATGGATGGTTTTTCTGACGGAATTCCGCTCAAGCTTGGCTTGCATACACACGGTCACACAAAAGTTCTCTGAACTTTCGATCGTCAAAAACGCGGTGACGTACAACACTACGACGAGCCGAGAAAATGAAGTCCAATGCTTCGGAGCATGCGTCGAATTGTTTCCGAGCATGCATCAAATTGTTTCCGAGCATACGTAGGAATTTTGTGCGTTGGAATTGCTACTGACGAATCTGAACTTTTTCCGTCGGAAAAATAGAGAACCTGCTCTCAACCTTTTGCTGGCGGGAACCCTGCCAGCAAAAGTCCGATGGCGCATACACACGGTCATAATTTCTGATCAAAAGCTCACATCGGACTTTTGCTGGCGGAATTTCCGATCGTGTTCATTAGAGCATGGTTCATTTTACCACACCTTTTCACATTTAAATATATATATTCTAAAAACGAAAGCTTTGTAAATAAAAAAAATTGTAATTGAAGAAGTAATTTATGAACTGAATAAGATAACTACTGTTTTGTGAACAGCAGTTCACAGGACTTACATAAATTACAATTATAAATAAAATAACATGCCATTATTGCAAATGATCCTGATCATACAACTTTCTTTAACAAATAAATGCAAAACATTTCACTGTTCTACACTGTTTTATCTTTAATTTTCTTTTGTGGATCTCTGCATTCAGTAATATAACATCTCAAAGCTGCAAAGGTCGTATTGGAAGACTTCTCTACCAGGTGCTGATATCACAGGTCTGAACAGTACTATGCAAAGGTTTTAGTCAAGTGTGAAGAAATGCTGTAAAGTAAAAATGCTTTAAAAAAATATATATTTTAATTGTTTATTTTTATCAATTTACAATACAGAAAGTGAGTGAACACAAGAAAAATTGAAATCAAATCAATATTTGGTGTGACTGCCCTTTGGCTTCAAACCAGCTTCAATTCTTACACTTGCACACTTTGTACACTTGTGCAAAGTCAAGGATTTTGTAGGGTTAGAATCTGGTGTATGATTAACCAATTATACCAAGCAGGAGCTAATGATCATCAATTTTATGTGTAGGTTGAAACACAGTCATTAACTGAAATATAAACAGCTGTGTAGAAGTTTTCAAATTGGGTGAGGAGCAGCCAAACTCTGCTACTAAGGTGAGGTTGTGGAAGACGGTTTCATATCACAGGTCATACACCATGGCAAGACTGAGCACAGCAACAAGACATAAGATAGTTATACTGCATCAGAAAGATCTCTCCCAGGCAAAGATTATAAGGCAGATTGGGGTTTCAAGATGTGCTGTTCAAGCTCTTTTGAAGAAGCACAAAGATACGGCCAATGTTGAGGACTGTAGAGGCAGTGGCCAGCCAAGAAAACGTAATGCAGCAGATGAAAGACACATCATGCTTATTTTCTTTTAACATCAGAATATATCCAGCAGTGCCATCAGCACAGGATTGGCAGAAACCAATGGGACCCAGGTACACCCATCTACTGCAGGGGCATATCTAGAGCATTTGGCACCCAGGGTGGATCCTTTATCTGCCCCCCCCAGGAGGGCATCGCACCACACGTTGACGTCAAGTGCCGTTAGGGTAGTATACTGGCAGGTTAGGTGATATAGTGTCAGGTTAGGGTGGTATATAGTGCCAGGTCAGGATGGTATATAGTGCCAGGTTAGGGTGATATATAGAGCCAGGTCATGGTGGTATATAGAGACAGGTTAGGGTGATATATAGAGCAAAGTCAGGGTGGTGCCAGGTTAAGGTGGTATATAGTGCCAGGTCAGAGTGGTATATAGTGCCAGGTCAGGGTGGTTTATAGTGCCATGTAAGGGTGGTATATAGAGCCAGGTCAGGGTGGTATATAGTGCCAGGACAGGGTGGTATATAGAGACAGGTCAGGTTGGTATATACTGCCAGGTCAGGGTGATGTATAGTACCAGGTCAGGGTGGTATATAGAGCCAAGTCAGGGTGGTATATAGAGACTGGTAAGGGTGGTGTAAAGTGCCAGGTCAGAGTGGTATATAGTGCCAGGTCAGGTTGGTATATACTGCCAGGTCAGGGTGGTATATAGTGCCAGGTCAGGGTGATATATAGAGCCAGGTCAGGGTGGTATATAGTGCCAGGTCAGGGTGGTATATAGAGACAGGTCAGGTTGGTATATACTGCCAGGTCAGGGTGATGTATAGTACCAGGTCAGGGTGGTATATAGAGCCAAGTCAGGGTGGTATATAGAGACTGGTAAGGGTGGTGTATAGTGCCAGGTCAGAGTGGTATATAGTGCCAGGTCAGGTTGGTATATACTGCCAGGTCAGGGTGGTATATAGTGCCAGGTCAGGGTGATATATAGAGCCAGGTTAGGGTGGTATATAGTGCCAGGTCAGGGTGGTATATAGAGACAGGTCAGGGTGGTATATACTGCTAGGTCAGGGTGATATATAGTGCCAGGTCAGGGTGGTATATAGAGACCGGTTAGGGTGGTATATAGTGTCAGGTCACCACCTCCGGCTGCCTCAGGAGATAGTGAAGGGACAGCCTAACTTGACAAGATGACAGGGGGGAGTTACAGAAAGCTTCCCCCACACTGCTGGACCCCCTCTGCTGGTCCGATCAACGTTTTTACAAAGCTACAATAACAGGAAAAGTGCAGGGGCCCCAGATGCACCTGGGGTCCCTGGGCAATGCCTGACACCCCCCCAATGTGTGTCACACTGGCATTACACACCAATCAAACTTCAAGCTATGTATATATCAAACTCACCCATGTGCTGGAGAGATTATGGAAGCCAAGCAACACATGGTCATATACTGTATGGTGTTTTTTTCCTCTTATACGCCTGTTCTGTTTTGAACCTTGGTCGATTTTGTTTCATTGCACGACAGAACCAATATGCCAATATAGGAGGTCAGTGACCCCACAGTTAATATACGCTGACAAATCCTTGATCCCAATTTTGGGGGACAACAATCTGTAGCTACTCTGTCCCAGTGGTTATGCAAAGTTGATTATCTTTGTTTATTGGAAGAACTGACATTAATGGCTAGGGGTTTAATTGACAAACATTTTAATATATGGGCATGTTGGTTTGAGTTTAAAACCACTACACTGTACTATGATATAATATCAGACTCTTAAGGGTTTTTCATTTTAATGAATTTCAATCTTGAATGGTAATGAGGTTATTTGTTGACTATTTATGGCCTACTTTTATTCTATTTAACCCCCCTGTCGGTATTCCCGAGTCTGGCTCGGGGTGGAACTTCAGTACCATTAGCGGTAACCCCGAGCAAGACTCGGGATCGCAATCCTGCGATGTCTCCCCGCTGTGAGTGCGAGCTCATCCACTCGATTCACACAGTGCACGAGTGCCGCTGAGCTCTGTTCCCTGCGACGTTACGACGCACAGGAGCGGAGATCGGCGCCAAATTCAAAAAAGTAAAAACACACAATACACATACAATACTGTAATCTTACAGATTACAGTACTGTATAAAAAAATTACACATTCCATTTGTCCCTAGTAGTCTGTCCAGTGCCCTGCATGTAGTTTTATATTATAAATACATTTTTTTCTGCCTGGAATTTGGAGATTGGATTTGTCCATAGCAACCAAAAAGTGTCCCTTTATGTCAAAAGTGGTTTTAGACCAGCTAGAAAACAGCCATAATAAATTAGAATCACAATTCGTCATCAAACACTAAATCTAATGACAGCGACAATTCTGCAACTGAGCAAATATCAGTGTTTTTGATTTGATTACATTATTGAATAATTTTTATAGTTATTTATTATATTATAATTTATGATTTTGTGTTTCAAACTTTATCATACCCGGGATGTCTACTAGACTCTGGTTTGGACAGATTTAAGTGAGATATTCCTAAGAATTGCAGGCCTACAATATAAAACGCCAAATTTCCATGCAAAATAATTGTACCGCTTTTGGTACAAAATTCCTGACATAATCATACCGCCAGGGAGGTTAATGATTGCCATTTGTCGCAGTGCATCTGTTTCGCTCCCCCTCCCTTTTTTCCTTTTTTATTTTTTTTACTTTTATACATTACATTTTGTACTGTTTTCTATTTGAATTTACAATAAATAATTATTAAACAAAAAAAAAGAATTGTGGCCAAAAAAAAAACATACCTCCAACGAGGAAACATGGCTAACCGACCCAACTATGCACAAAAACATTGGAACTAGGAAGCAGAAAAATGTCAGCAGGTGCTCCGATGAGTCAAAATTTGAAACATTTGGCTGTAGCAGGAGGCAGTTTGTTCACAGAAGGGCTAGAGAGAGGTACAAAAATGAATGTCTACAGACAACAGTAAAGTATGGTGGAGGTTCCTTACAAGTTTGGGGCTGCATTTCTGCAAATGGAGTTGGAGATTTGGTCAGGATCAATGGTGTTCTCAATGCTCAGAAAGACAGAAATATACTTATCCCTCATGGCATACCATCAGGGAGGCATGTGATTGGTCTCAAATTTATTCTGCAGCAGGACAACAACCCCAAACATGGAGGCTGGGTTCACACATGTCCGGCTGCAGTTTGCAGTCTGGAGTCATTGCATTTCTGTTCACTGGTTCAGGTGCTATTTAGGAGAAATTTTTTCCCTGAATTCGCACCTGAACCAGACCCAAAAACGCACAGGACCCTTTTTCAAACCGCACCGCAGTCGCCCCGGACATGTGTGAACTGGCTCCATTGAAAGCTGTTCACATTCACATGCTATGCGAATTGGATTGAATTGGAAATTAATTGGAAAAATGTATCCAATTTCCATATATGTGAACCCAGCCTCAGCCAATGTCATTAAGAACTATCTTCAGCATAAAGAAGAGCAAGGAGTTCTGGAAGTGATAGTTTGCCCCCCCCCCCCCACAGATCCCTGATCTCTACATCATCGAATCTGTCTGGAATTGCATGAAAAGACAGGGTATGGGGGTGCCTACTGCCTACAGTCACAGAAGATCTGTGATTAGCTCTCCAAGATGTTTTAAACAACCCACCTGTTGAGTTCCTTCAAAAACTGTGTGCAAGTGTACCTACAAGAATTGATGCTGTTTTAAAGGCAAAGGGTGGTCATGCCAAATATTGATTTGATTTGGATTTCTCTTCTGTTCATTTACTTTCCTTTTTGTTCATTGACAAAAATAAACTATAAAGATTTTCCGATGAGAAATTTGTGATGACAGGCTGTTAGCGGAAAATCTGACCCTGTGTATGCTCCATCGGACAATTGTTGTTGGATTTTCCGCGGACAAATGTTGGATAGTAGGTTTTAAAATTTTCCGCGGACAAATGTCTGTTGTCGGATTTTCTGAGCGTGTGTACAAAAGTCCAAAACTACAAACACGCATTCTCGAAAGCAAGGATGAGCCAGAAGCTGTCGGTCTTGTAAACCAGCGTTTGTAATGGAGTGACGTGACGTGGCAAATTCTGAAATCTTGAAATGCAGCTCACATTCTCTTCTTTAATGGGATAATAAAGAATCTGCTTTGCTGGTTATACTGATGGAGTTATTGCAAACAAATTTTCAAAGACTTTTTTTTTCTAGTGATATCAAGAATAATATTATTATATTATTTTTATTTTTTTTATTTTTTGGGCAAGTTACCACAACACCATTATCCCGTTTTTAAGATCAAAGATACAACTATGTTGGTGTCCCTTGTCAATTTTACATTGTATTTTTTTTAAATGTAACTGCCTACTCCCAAACTGTCATTTGAAGTAAAACACATAGCCAAGTATTATTCTACACAATTTTTTTTTATTGTGCATTAAAAAAAGAAAACAAATAAAATTAGGCATGCTATCTGCCAATAGAACTTAACCAAAAAGTGCATTCTATGCCTCCAAAAATATAGAAAATATACCAAATCAAAGCATTATTCAAGCAAAAAAATGATGTCAAAGCAATAACCAAGGCCAATAATAACTAACACGTTATCTCCTATGATTCCGCAACATGTCTGGTTGATGAACGGCCGTTCAGCTGAAAAGCGCGAAATGAAAAGTGCACCAAACTTCTACTAACACGAAATTAGCAGAAGGAGCCCAAAAGGTGGCGCTAAAGAGCTGAAAAACCACGTAGTACGTCACTACATTCGTGACTGTTGGCCAACAATTGTGTGTCGTTTGTATGCAAGAAAAGTTTGGGCCAACGCCCTTCGGACAAAAATCCACGGTTTTGTTGGCCAACAATCCGATCGTGTGGGCGAGGCTTTAGGCTTCATGTACACTGGACGTTTTAAAACCTCTCCTGAACGTAGTCCAGCACAGGAGAAAACCCACACAAGCACGGGAGAATATGAACTCTATGCAGGTAGAGGGCCACATGTTTGACCATGTTGTCCCTGTAAAAATATACACCAAAATAAATTCATCAGTTAGGTTGGGAATCTTTTATGAAGCTTCATACTGTAATATGCAGAGCTCAGCACAGGAGCGATGAAATATATGTCATTGTCACATTTAGGCATATCCATTTTGAAGGCAGTCTTTCTAAATTCTTTGCTAAATTTAATAGTAATATTTTCTATTATGTATGTTTTCCCTAACTCTTTATTGGAACTGCAAGTCTCTTCTTGTACATAAATCATGAGTGTAATTGGAGGATTTGTCATAAGATTTTGAGTAAGGTGTGTGCGTCGTTTCTCATGGCCACACCCCATGTATCTCGTTTCCCTTTGCTCTTTGAGGTCACCAGTTGCTTATATTTAACCTTGAGATTGTAAAGCTGTGTTCAGACATGTTTGACATGATTTAAATTTTCACATGCACACCCTGGTCTATCTAAATAACAGGTGGCTATGGAAGATATGTCAAATGATTAAATTTTAGCATCAACTGAAGCCTGTCTTCTATACTTTCATATATGATTATAAATATAAAAAAAATATATAATAATAATAATAGTATTATATATATATATATATATATATATATATATATATATATATATATATATATATATATACATATACACACAATATTATTATAATAATAATAATATTAGAGCCAAAAGTATTGGGACACCTGCCATTACCACACACATTTTAATGACATCCCAGTCTAATGCTGGCCATACACTATACGAAAATTTGTCCGAAATTCGGTCATTAGACCGTTCGTTCATTTTTCAGCCAGTTAATGGGCACAAAACCGATAATCGTTTGGACGTTTTTGAGCCGAAAAAACGAAGGACAAGTTTAGAAATTTTCTGCCGAACGAACGATAAATTGAAAGGTTAAAGGTTAATCCCTGCCTGGTGCCCCTGTGTAGGCCAAACGTGGATGACAAGACCAGCCCAGTTCGTATCCGTGCCCTCGGAGCCTCGTACAGAGTCCGCACCCATGAGATGAACTTGGGGCCAATACCGAACCGACGCAGGACCTCCCAGAGATAGCCCCACTCTACTGAATCAAATGCTTTTTCTGCATCTAGGGAGGCCACTGCGTCAGAACGATTCAAACAGTCCCCAGATCCCAGGACAGTGTATAACCTTCGCAGGTTAATATCTGTGCCCTTACCCGGCATAAACCCCGTTTGATCTTCGTGCACCACTGTCTGTATAACCAAGTTAAGGCGTTTAGCTAAGATTTTTGTAAGGATCTTGGCATCCGCGTTGAGTAGGGAGATAGGCCTATAGGAGGCACAGAGTTCGGGGTCCTTACCGGGTTTGGGTATAACTACAATCACTGCGTCTGCCATGGATGAGGGTAACTTCTGGTCTTTAAGGGACTTAGTCAGAGTCTCATGTAATTTGGGCGCCAGCTGGTCACAGTACTGTTTGTAAAACTCCAGGGGGATACCATCCACCCCAGGAGTCTTTCCTACCTGCATTTCTCCTATCGCCTGTTGGACTTCCTCCAGAGTAATTGTACTTTCTAGTTGTTTGCGTGCAGTAACAGTAAAGCCCCATACACACGCTCGGACTATCCGAGGACCAGGTCCGTCGGATCATGTCCGTCATACTTTGTCCGATGTTGGTTTTGCGTACACACGGTCGGACAAAGTTGTCGGAAAATCCGATCATTCTGAACGTGGTGATGTTTGTTGCCTACGACGGGACTACGTAGAGGCTAGTAGCCAATAGCTTTGGTCTTGTAATGTGATCTGAGCATGCGTAGCACTTTGTCCGTCGGACAACCGTACACACGATCGGATTTGGTGTGATCGGACCGTGTTGTTGGAAAATCTATCCAGCAGGAGATAGGACTTTGTCCATCGGACAATCCGACGTACACTGTCCGATGGTGCATACACACGGTCTGATTTTTCAACAACATTGTCCGATCGGACAGAATCCATGCAAAAATCCGACCGTGTGTATGGGGCTTTAGAGTGGGGAAGTTGAGTCCGTCAAGAAAGGAGATCAACTCCTCAGGTGAGTAGTTGGCCCTTGAGGAGTATAACTCCCGATAATACGTCGCGAACCGGTCATTTATGGCCGTGGGGTCTGTGATCACTGTCCCGTCAACGTCTCTGATCCGCGCAATATAGGTGATTGGTTGCTGTTCTTTGGCTAACCAAGCCAGAAGTCTCCCAGTTTTTTCCCCCTGCTCGAAAATGCGCTGAGTCTGTGCCAACTGACACTTTTTAGCCTTTGTGACCCTGAGGAGCATGACCTCTCTATAAGCAGACTTCATATCTAAATAAGTGATTGGGTTACGGGTGTTAACATATTTGGTTTCTAGATCCAGTGCCCTGGACTCTGTTTCTTCTATGGTAATGGCAGCATTCCTACGTGCACGGGAAATAGAAGTTTGATACCACCCTCGGATGAATGCCTTGAAGGCATCCCAGGTAATGTCCAGAGAGGCAGTGCCCAAGTTTGTCCCCCAGAACTCCGCCATATGCCCAGGGATCTCATTCTCAATCAGTGGGTCAGCTATCCAATATCTAGACAACCTCCAGAGCCTGTCGGAGGGGGGGGTCTGGGTTTTGAAACTACATAAAACAGGTGCATGATCCGATATACCTCTGGGTAGTATTTCAGTTGATTGCACTCTTGAGAGCAGCCCTCCACTGACATATATCAGATCAATGCGTGACATAGCTCTATAGGATGTAGAGTGGCACGTGTATACCCTATCCACCGGGTGTCCCCACCTCCAGATATCGGTTAGACCGTAAAGGGATGCCCATTGTGCCAGAGGGGAGTCTGTCCCCGTCCCATGGGACATCCTGTCCCTAGAGGGGTCGGGGACCATGTTGAAGTCGCCCGCTATAATCACGTTATCGGTGGGGTAGGCAGATAGAAGGGGGGTTAGGTGTCTCAGGAGGGCCATCGTGGCTGGTGGCGGTATGTACAAACCCAGGATTACCATTTCAACCGTGTCAATAACAACATGCAGTAGGACATATCTGCCCTCCGGATCTATCTTCACACCCAGCAGCTCATATGTAAGGGATTTGTGGATTAAGACACTCACCCCCCTAGCATAGCAGGAGTGCGTTGCGTGATAAGAGTATCCCACCCACGGTTTCTTAAGGCCCAACACTTTACTACCCACTAAGTGAGTCTCCTGTAGTATGCAGATGTGGGGCGAGTGTTTTTTAATATAGGCATGTACAAGAGAGCGCTTAATCTTATCATTGAGTCCCCGGACGTTCCAGGACATTAATTTAACCCGCGCCATAGTAGGTATCCGGTCTCAGGAACGCCAGGGGAGTCAAACACCAGAGGGAAGACAACCCATGAGGTGATCCAACCCTACTTTGGAAGACTAGCAGCTTTACACTGTAAGAAAAAGTCATACATTCAGTTTTAGAAATATCATGGTCGAGCCATCTAGAAATGCCACTGTACCTAATTACCATACTAATACAGTAATAAAACATAGAAAAGAAAACCCAACAAAAGAAAACCCACAGCCCACAACCATTGGCTGCTCGGAACCCGCCTCCCACCCTCCCCCCACCCCGCACAACCGTTGGGGAACTCAGAGTGCCCATTCCCATAACTAAAACGAACCACTAGGATTGTCTCCTATGGGGACTTGGAGAAAATGCTAGCGACCCAGGGACGCCGCTGCCGAGTAATGCAATCTGCGCTAACCCAGTGCAGCCGCTCCCAACCTGAGCAGTGTAATACAGGGGGGGAGAAGAAATTCCCCCCCCCCCTATCAGGTTAATAGAAACAATAAGCATATATTTGTAATTCACTTGGGACGGCCCAAGGGCACATTCTTAGAGAGACCTTTTTAAACGTTGCAAACTTATAAACAGATAATGCTGACCAACATCTACACATGCTTCCTCCATTTAAAGTGCGTGGGGGCACCTAGAGTACCTTACCCTCCCGTGAGGCAAGAGGAGTATTTATAGACATATAGGGGCAGCTGTCCTTATGAAACAGGGTAAGTTCTCCCCATCAAATAGACCGCGTTTCAACCAGGGGCAAGTGTTCCAGAGCACGTGGGAGAAGATCACTGTCAGTTCCTCAGGAGGACAGAGTGTGCTGCACTATTCCCACAACATGAGTCTACAGAGGGTACCATGCAGTGTATACCATCGTCCATCATTCCTGTCTGTCCGCATCTGGTCACAGCCATAAGACGGGGTAGCCCTCACCCAACCCCCCTGCAGTGGCCATGATGGCGGGAAGATAGATTGGGCTCCAGTGCACGCGACATATATTCTCCCCGCAGGGTAGTGCCATGTAAATAAGAAAATGGGGGGAAGAGGGGGGAGAAGGCCCAGCAGATGTGTCCCGACTCCGCAGCTCTCACAGCTTAGCATTGACGGGTTTTTAGAGGGCACCAGAGTCCAGCGCAGGCATGGGGGCATGGAGGGGGAGGGGGTGATGGAGTTCGGGACAGGATTATGATGCAGCTCTTACAGTGCAGGAGTGAGAAAAGGGAGGGTGCAGCTCAGTCTTGTTAGAGGAATCAGATCACGTGGAGGGTCAGATAGTACAAGAAGGGGGGAATAAAAGAGACCGTTGGTTTCCCCCTAAAAGGGCACAGTTGCTGTACTTTACCGATCCCTGGGGAGGGTTTCCAGCCAATGTGAGGCCTCGTCCGGCGAGGTGAAGTACCGGGTTGTTTCTCCATCCACCACCCGGAGACGGGCGGGGAACAGCATGCTGTTTTTTAGTCCTTTGTTACGAAGCTGGGCCTTAACTCCATCAAAGGTTCTCCTGAGCCTCTGGGTATCCAAAGAGTAGTCGGGGAATACCATAATCTTTGTGTTCTCGAACCTCAATTCCGCCACCTTTCTTGCCTCCCGGAGTACTCTTTTGGTGGTATTTTATTGTTTTTTGAGCTATAAACAAAAAAAGAGCGACAATTAATAAAAAAAAAAAAAACGATTTTTAACTTTTTGCTATAATACATATCCAAAAAAAATTAAAAATGTCTTCATAAGTTTAGGTCAATATGTATTATTCTACTTATTTTTGATTAAAAAAAAACACAATAAGCGTATATTGATTGGATTGCACAAAAGTTATAGAGTCTACAAAATAGGGGATAGATTTATGGCATTTTTATTATTTATTTATTTATGTTTTACTAGTAGCGGGACATTGCGGCGGACAAATCGGACACTTTTGACACTTTTTTGGGACCAGTGACATTTATACAGCGATCAGAGCTAAAAAATAGTCACTAATTACTGTATAAATGTCACTAGCAGGGAAGGGGTTAACCCTAGGGGCGATCAAGGGGTTAAGTGTTCCCTAAGGAGGTGTTTCTAACTGTGGGGGGGGGGGTGTACTGACTAGAGGAGGAAAGAGATCGTTGTTCCTGATCACTGAGAACAGCAGATCTCTCTCTACTCCCCTGTCAGAACGGGGATCTGTTTGTTTATATACACAGATCCCCGTTCTGGCTCTGGAGCAATTGCGGGTGACCTGCGGACATCGTGGTCGCCGGCCATGCCCACGTGCTCTGACGTCGTGCCTTGTGAACGTGCACCCCCTATTGCTCTTAATGCAGCTGACGTACACCTACGGCAATTTGCGCAGCCGTGCCAACCTGCCGCAGTATAATGACAGCGGCTGGTCGGCAAGCGGTTAATTGAAAAAAGAGTTTTACATATGTTTTATTGTTTGTATATAGACTACTATTTTATACTTGTATTTAGATAATGAAAGGATGAATGCAACAGTAAAGTGAACCTGCACTCCTTTTTTTTTTTTTAAATAAATGTACCCCACAGAGTAGACAAGATGACTGTTAATGCTGTTATTGGCCAAAAAAGTATTTGCTCCTCTCTGATTTGCTTGCCCTTTGCTACTGGGGGCTAATGCTCTGTGATTTTATGACAAAGCTTTCCAACAGCTATTCTACAGGCCATTGAGATTATGTCAGACAGAATGGCAGTTGGCAAGGCCTGGTCATAAATTTAGAAAAATACAGAGCCCAAATTAAATCTAAATCAGTGGCACTGTTATGACAACAGTGATTTTTGTGCACAGATTAATTTCAAAATACTTGACAGTTAGGGCCAGCAAAGAAGTCTCAGCCAGGCCCGTTCTGGGCCCAAAAAAAGGCCCGGTCATTTTAGACTGAGCAGCCTGCGTGGGGGGGTTTCGGCGCCATGGCGATGGGGGTCTGGGTGGTTGGTTATTTGGGGTTTCAGGATGTGTTGATTTGTGTGTTGAAGCCAGGTACAGTATAAACTATTACTCACAGAGCCAGGTATAAATTATTACTAGCAGAGCCAGGTATACATTATTACTCACAGAGCCAGGTATAAATGATTACTCACAGAGCCAGGTATAAATGATTACTCACAGAGCCAGGTACAAATCATTACTCACAGAGCCAGATATAAATTATTACTCACAGAGCCATGTATAAAAAAGATCATAGTTACCATTAAGGAAAGGTGCACTCTCTTGCCCTGGAACATCAGATCTAACCCCTTCACAGGCGGGAAGAGGAGTGGGCATGCACTGCTTTCCCTATATGCAGCTGCAGCACCTCGTCGGCTTTCATGTGCAGGAGGCTTATGAGACCCGCCTCCCACACTTGAAAGCCAGCAAGGTGCTGCGGCCGCATATAGGGAAGGTGGTGGCCTTGGCTTCTCTATCCCTCCTCCTCTATTTGCGTCCTAGTTGCCAGGTGACTGGTGGCTGCGGGGCACATACACGAACTGCGGCTTTCAGTTGCCATAGTGGGTGGGGGGATAGAGAGACTTTCTGATCCTGGAATATACATGTACCGGTATATCGTCCCGCGGCCAGCCCTGCAAGCTCTTTTTAAGACATGCGGCCTGGCAGCTCTGCTACCCTCGGCCCACCGGTTTGCCCTATGGCCAGTCCAGGCCTGGTCTCAGTGTACATGTGAAATTACCGAGCAAGGTTGTGCCCATCCATGAACATTGGCCATGATGTAGAAGTTTTTAGGTTAGCTGGCTGAGATTGTATCTGGGCTTAAACATCTGATATGCATTGTATTTTAATAAGTACTGAGATAAAAATTGGTGGTCTTTGGCTCTAGGCTACTTTAATTTAATCCATTGTGCATCATACTCTACCAAATGGCAAGCTTCTTTTTTTATCTCTTATTTTCTCTGTTACTATTATTTGTGTGTAGATTATATACACTACTATAAAGAGCTATGGAATAGGATAGTACTATAGAGATAAAAGATAATAAAATAATATTGATTTTGTTTCTGTAGGAAATACCAGGTTTATAAGTCTTTTTCGCCCACACTGTCAAATTGAAAGCAGTGGAAAATTAAATTGTGTTTTAATGATTTTTACAACGTGACAAAATAACGTAACAGAAGAACGAGTCCCAAGGAAACGCAAAAGGTCGAATCCCTTAGAAGGGATGAAAAATAAGAGATGACAGAAACTCACTTTTTGACTTATAACGTAAGGGGTTTAAATACACTATCTAAAAGAAATAAGATACTAAATGAGCTCAGGAATTACCGAGCGGAGGTTGTATTCCTACAAGAAACCCACATATCCCATGCGTCAAACATAAAATTATTTTCACCTAATTACCCAACATGGTATTACGGGGACACGATGAGTACAAGAGCGAGAGGAGTGGCAATAGGGATTGCATAAGGAATTAGATTTCAGCTAGAAGACAGGCTGACTGACCCAGAGGGAAGGTATCTGTACTTGAAGGGAAAAATAGGAGGAATGGAATACACGTTGGCAAATATTTATGCCCCAAATACTGAACCAGTGAAATTCATAGTTAAAGTAATGGGAAAATTGATGGACTTCAAGAGCGGGTACACGATCCTAATGGGAGATATGAATCTGTCCATGGAGCCGGGAATAGATAGTACGTCCCGTGTACAGGGGACGAGTAACACACAATTAAAAATTTTAAAACAACAATTACAAAAAAGTCAGCTTGTGGATGTATGGAGGATCCAACACCCTAACACAAAAGATTATACGTTCTTCTCCCCTGTACATGGGACGTACTCTAGGATAGACTACATTTTATTAGATCATAGACTATTGGGGGAAGTGGTAGAAACTAAAATAGAAATAGCCTCACTATCGGATCATGCCCCCGTATCAATGAGACTGAAATCCGCAGGAAATCAAAGATATCCTAGGATGTGGCGAATGAATGAGGAATTACTAAGAAACAAAGAAAGCTCAGAAAAAGTGAGGAAAGAAATAGAGCAGTACTTCTTATTAAATGATACAGAGGGAATAACAGCATCAACATTATGGGAGGCCCACAAGGCGTATGTCAGAGGAATACTAATAGCAGAGGGAGCCAAAAAAAAAAAAGAGAGGATGGAAAAAAATAAGAGACTCAGAGAGGAATTAGCTATAATAGAGCAACAACATAAAAACAACATAGGCCCCCATCCCACTGTTTACCAAAAATTAATAACAAAGAGGGGAGAACTAAAAGAACTCTTGGATCAAGAAGAGAAAAGAATTTACAATAGAATAGCGCATGAAAGATATAAGTGGGGAAATAAACCTAGTAAACATCTAGCCAAAATACTTCAAAAGAAAAAGGCGATAAATTTTATTGACAAGATCCAAAATGAAATGGGCGAAACGGTGCATGAGACTAAAAAAATAGCAGAGACATTTAAAAAATATTACCAAAAACTGTATTCAGTAAAGAATAAGGAGCTAGTACCAGAAGAAAAAATCAGGAAAATAAAAACTTTCCTAAAAAACGCACAACTTCCAACGATCTCGAAGGAAGAGAGGGAAGCCCTAGAAAAACCGATTACTACTGAAGAAATCGAGAAAGCTCTAAAAGACACTGCATCAGGGAAAAGCCCAGGCCCAGATGGGTTTATGACGCTATACTATAAGAGGTACAGGGAGATTCTAATCCCAAGACTATGCCATTATTTTAACGGTTTGGGAACGGACTATGGATTAAGCAGGGATGCGAGGACTGCCTCGATTACGGTTATCCCAAAAGAGGGGAAGGATGTATCACTGTGTTCTAGTTACAGACCGATATCACTTTTAAACACAGATATAAAATTATATGCCAAAGTGTTGGCTAGCCGAATTAAGGGCTTGATGAACACAGTGATACATCCCGACCAAGTGGGTTTTATACCAGGGAGAGAGGGGAAAGATAATGGGGTGAGGACTCTTCTTATACTTCAGAGGATAAAAGAAAGTGGGTCCCCAGGTCTATTCCTGTCGATCGACGCTGAAAAAGCGCTCGACAGGGTAGACTGGGGACTCATGATACAGACTTTAGAGGAATTCGGTATAGGCCCAAGAATGATACAGTGGATTCAGACATTGTACCAACAACCCACCGCAACAATTAAAATAAATGGAACATCATCCCTCCCTTTTGTGATGGAGAACGGGACGAGACAGGGATGCCCCCTGTCTCCCCTGCTCTTCATACTGTCATTAGAACCACTCTTAGCCACAATACGAAATAGTAAGGAAATAAGAGGAATTATGGTTGGCAAAGAGGAACACAAACTAGCGGCTTATGCCGATGACGTACTGTTCTATATAGGAAACCCAAAGACTACACTACGAAACTTGGTAAAAATCTTAAAACAATATGGCGAACTATCAAACTTCAAAATAAATTCAGCAAAATCGGAGATCTTGAATATAAATCTAGGTAGAAGAGAGAAACAGGAGATCCAAGAAGAATTTCACTTCCCCTGGCAGAAAACACTAAAATACCTCGGTGTAATATTAGCAGACTCCCTCAAGAAAATTTATAAAATGAATTATATCCCACTTTTAGACGAAGTTAAACAAGAATGTAAAAAATTCCAGAGTAAATCAATATCTTGGATGGGACGCATAAACACTACAAAGATGGTTATCCTCCCAAAAATAACCTACAAAATGCAAATGATACCAATAGCACTATCACAAATGTTTATAGGAAAACTCAAAACTTTAATCTTAAATTTTATATGGAAAAATAAAAAACCCAGGGTGTCCTTCCAAATATTAAAACAAGGGAAAAATGGTGGAGGTTTAGCAATACCTGATATCCAAAACTATTATAATGCAGTAGTCCTCGCGAGAGTTGTGGAATGGGTTAAGGATAACAACGAAAAAAGATGGGTTAAAATGGAGAATGCACTGAGTAATGCACGTTTGAAAGATATAATATGGAACCCCCCAAAATATAGAACACTTGCTAGGGACACTCACGCACTGACGCAAAACACTTTAAGGATATGGGATAAAATGTATAAACGATTAAATGGGGACTTTAATTCACCTTTAATAGCTTTAAAAGAAAACAAATTTTTTGCACCGGGGGGGGGGGGGGGAAAATTGGAGGAAATTGGATTAAAAAAGAGGGGGCACAATTAGGGGATATAATGGAAAATGGGAAAATATTAACACTTTATGATTTAAAACACAAGAGAGAGTTAATGGTGATCAATGAATGGCGATATCTACAGCTATGTCAGTTTGTAAAGAGTCTTCCCCAGCCAGTTAGGACGAGGGATGACCTCTCTCAACTGGAGAGATTGTGTACATCAGAAAATACAAGAAATACAATATCAAAAATGTACAAACTACTTGCAACGACTGGCCGGATGGCCTTTCATTGGAAAGTGGCAAAGAGAATTAGGAACACAGAAAAATTTAACTACAATAGGAAAAATTTTAAAACTGGTACACAACTCAGCAGTCGACATAAGGACAGCCGAGCTAAATTATAAATGTATCTCGGGTTGGTACGCGACGCCGGACAAAGTAAATAGATATCAACCTGCAAAATCTCCAGAGTGCTGGAGAGGATGCAGGGAGATTGGTACCATGGCCCATATATGGTGGCAATGCCCAAAAATTAAAAAATACTGGGGAAATATAATAGACCTAATTTCAGAAATTACAAAAAAAAAAAAAAATTAGAGGTAGACCCATGGGTTATTCTGTTCCATGGAACAGACGAAGGGATGAGCCATTATAGAGAAACAATAATTCCACATCTCCTAAATGCTGCAAAGCGACTTATACCCAAGAACTGGCAAAAATCAGAGAGCCCACAAACCTGGGAATGGATAGATGCCGTCGAAGAAACGTATAAAATGGAAAGCTTGAAAAATGAGGTAGAGGAAAAAACAGGACGGGAAGGGAAATGGGAATGCTGGAAAACGTTTAAAAGATCATGGAGTTATGCGCAAGCAATAAGACCCTAGAATAGGTTAGGTAGTTGGGGATATGGTAAATTGGACGAATCACAAGTGAAACAGGAGGGAAGCGTAGATATTATAAATGAAGACCGAGGTGGGCGAGGGAGTGGGGAGGAGGGGGGGAGGGAGGGAGGGATATTACCATGGAAGAAAGCAAATGACATTTTTTTTTTCTCTTGGCTCTGTATAAATCAAAAAAAAAAAAAAAACCTTATTATTTCTTGTTTATAAAACTAAAGCTACAATGATGTGAAAAGGAGAAGGGACAAAAATGAACTCCTAAGTTGAATTAAGTCTCTCAAAGCTTTCGCTGAGCTAGCAAAAAAATAAAAAAAAATTTTGTCGGAAATTCAAAAAATCCGAACGTGTGTAGGCTCCATCGGACAGTTTCCATCGGAATTTCCGTCGCACAAAAAATGTTCAATGGGAGCCTTTTGTCGGAAATTCTGACCGTGTGTAGGCTTCATCGGAATTTCCGTCGCACAAAATTTGAGATCTGGTTCAACAAAATCCGTTTGTGCAAATTCTGGTTGTGTGTAGACAATTCCGACGCACAAAGTGCCACGCATGCTCAGAATAAATTACGAGACGGAAGAGCTCCGTCTGCTAAAACTACCGTTCATAATGGAGATAGCACATTCGTCACGCTGCAATTTTTTAAATAGTTTAATGCAGCGCATTCTCTTCTTCTTTAGAATGCTAGAAGAATGAAGTTGTTTTGCTGCTCATATTCATACAGAGTTCTCACAAACGGATTTCTTTATTATTTCTCGTGATCTCATGAATATATATTTTTTTTTTTCGTCAGATCTCCAGAATAATTTTTTGTTTTTTTTTTTATAGTGATATTTTTTTTTTTTTTTTTTTTAATCAAGATCTCCTTTTTTTTTTTTTTTAGTGATCTCCCTAATATTTTTTCTCGTTTTGTGTGTCAAGTTACCACAACACCATTATTATCTTGTATTTTTTAATCTCAAGGAGGTTGGTTTGTGTTGGTGTCCCTTGTTAATTTGACATTGTATTTAGGAAATGTACCGGTCTACTCACAAACAAACTGTCCTTTTTGAAGTTAAACACATAGGCAAGTATTTCTTATAAAAAAATATCCATTTATTAAGGCAACGCTGGAGAAACTGCTGAAATTGGCGAAGCCTTTGTACCCAAGGGCACACATCAATTATTTGCCAGCCAACATTTGGGGTGTTAGGAGTCCATATAATAGTGAGCACAATCCGGTCCAGGACTCCAAGAGATCAGGAACAGCAGCAGATGACATCTATGTCCCCAGGCTGTGGTCATACAACAGCCTGCATCTTTTGCCAGACCAGACTGAACCCAGGCCATCACTTTCTTGTCTTCCTTACACGCTTCCTTCCAGGCTGTGGCTGTGGTGTTGGAGATGTGGCAGGAGGTGGAGGAGGAGGATGGTACAACTCACACAGGTGGGTATTGGGTGTGATTTGGCCCCTCAACCCCTTATTTAATGTGAGATAAATGATTTCCTCACACATGATGCGTTGGCCCTCCTCCATGTCCTGCATTTTGCAGGCTGCCATGGAGGCAAAGGCCTCTTGAGGATTGAGGGGGGTTCTGAGGGCAGCATTAGCATCCCTAATCAGCCTGAGCGCTGCCTCCTCCACATTACTCCCCTTCCTGGCCCTTTTTTGTGGAAGGCGGAGGGGAGGGACCTGAGATTGTGTCAGGCTACTGGGCCCCGCCACCTCCTGGCTGCCACTAACCCCTGCCACCTCCTGGCTGCCACTAACCCCTGCCACCTCCTGGCTGCCACCAACCCCTACCACCTCCTGGCTGCCACTAACCCCTGCCTCCTCCTGGCTGCCACAAACCCCTGCCTCCTCCTGGCTGCCACTAACTCCTGCCTCCTCCTGGCTGCCACATTCCACAGCCTCCTCCTGGCTGAGGCTTTCCTGTGTAAGAAAAAGGGACATAGTTTTAGTTTTTTGTTCATCAATCACACACAATTTTCAGCTCATGACTGTTGCAAATTGAATGTTAACAAATAGAAAAGACTATCATTCTGACCCCAGCATTTTTCATTCTTGTCCCAAACCTTTTTTGCTACTACTGTCTATTGATATGTAAAACTCTTTATTAAATCAGCAATTAGTGATCAATAATAACATCTATTTCACATCATTTATTTTACGACAAGAAATATGTTGAACAATGCTATACCTGGCTCAAGCTGGGTTCCTCCACTTCTTCCTGGCTGGAAGGCCCAAGGTGGGCGTCGAAAGCCTCCGCTGGGGTGGAAGGAAGGGTTGAGAGGGATTCCCTGACTTCAGTCTGGTCTGCCAAAAAATGAAGTCTGTCATAGTACCACAGCCTGGGCACATAAATGTCATCTGCTGCTTCTCCTGATCTCATGGATTTCTGGACCTTAGTACGCTCACGATTATATGTGCTCTTCAGGCCACCAATTTTTATTTTAAATAGTTGATGTCCGCTGTGGGGATCTGTGGCTTCACCAACTCCAGCAGTTTCTCCAGCACTGCCTGCCTCTTTATTTTGTTATTATAATGTGGTAGTTTTACCTGCCACAGACAGGGCAGCTCCCTGTACTTATCTATGAATATTGGGAGGAAGCTGTGGTCTTTGAACCCATCCATTTTCTCTGCAAGACACAACACAAGACAAACCCCAATGTCAGGTGAAACTCTCCTAATCTTGACCCAATATAGGCTTCAACCTATATGCAGTATAGGCTACTGATGCACTGAGTTAAAATTATACATTCATTAGAACGATCGTCGCTTCCGATACTCCGTCCTCCACTCACAGATCGTATGTACGACGCACGAGTGTTACGCTTTCTATACACTGTGCATGCGTGAAACTCTGCCCGCCCCTGACGTTCGTTCTAGTGTATTCCCTGCCTCTTCTCTTTTGGCGCAGAAGGTAGAGAACATGGCAGAGACACAGCAGGTGCATGCAGAGGAGAGCAGCAATGGGGAAAGCCCAGAGCTACGAATGTCCTGTTCCCGGAGGAGATTTAAGGCCTCAAATATGTCCTTTATAGAGATGGTGGAGATGGTGGACATTTTGAAGAGGGCCGACTATGACAGGAAGCATGGACCGTACCCAAACCCAAATGTGAGAAAGGCCAAGATCA
Source organism: Lithobates sylvaticus (assembly GCA_028564925.1). Taxonomy (NCBI): domain Eukaryota; kingdom Metazoa; phylum Chordata; class Amphibia; order Anura; family Ranidae; genus Lithobates; species Lithobates sylvaticus. The sequence continues at coordinate 277,123,517 of CM053027.1, read as the reverse complement.
TGGCTAAAGTTGTGAAAAGTCTGCAGAAACATTTTGGGGTACGGCGATCCAAGGATCAACTGAGGAAACGATGGTCAGACCTCAAATTGAGGGAGCATGATCAGTACAGAAAGATCAGGAGAAAAAAAGTTACTAAAAAGTAAGTGTTTGTCCTGTGTTTCTATTATTATTATTACTTGCATGCTGCTCCATGTGCTTTTCTTTACTGTTGTACAGTTTGAAATGGCAACTTTCATGTTCGTGGGCACAGTAATCGTTCCTGGGAAACATTGTTCGTTCTCCCACTAATACGATGTTTTTGGCAGATGCAGGTTAACTACATTTGGTCATGCCTATTTGTGTTCAAAGAAGTTTATGACATTGTTGTCTAGATTGGTTTGTAACTAGAATGAAATGCAAACTTGATTCAGTGTAAGGAGAGGACACTAAGCAGCTGTTTACACATCTGGACGCAGGAGCACTAGTGTGGGACACCAGAACAAACTTTTTAGGGTGTCCCACACAGGTGCTCCAGTGGATACTAGGGGTGTCTCCATGTGTGAAACTTGTACAAAAAAGGTAAGTATTCCAGCTTTAGAAAGGAACTAAAAATGTCTTCAGCTTGGAACTCTGCCAAAACAGACAATTGTACGACACTTCCAAGCAATGTTTCATCTTCCTATTTCTGCCCTCAAATACTTTGTGCTAAGAATACCTTTTTTTTATTCCCATAGGGGAGAAAAGACTCGGGACATCTGAGGACACCAGGGACCCCCCACTTCCTAAGGAAGGGGAAATCCCCACACCACAAGCAGAGGATGAGGAGGAGGGAGAGGTTTATGAAGTGGGCAAAATTGTCACCACAACAGGTGAGTGTCTGAGACCACAGCTTCAGGTAAGAGATCTATGCCTGCATATTTATAATACATGGTGTGTTTTTTTCTTTTAGGTGATGTGGATGTTGTGGAAGAAGAATCTCATTTCACCAGTGAAAGTGCCCAGATCCTCATCGGGGAGATAATGGGGTGCAATCATGATTTAGAAAATATAAAGGAAAACATCAATGATGTTAAAAAAAAAAAATGAAAAACATCATTGATGTTTTAGGGAGAATCTAAAACACACAAAAATTTTACAGTTTTATTTTTTTGCTTTTATAAACAAGTTTGAAAGTATTTTAAAAGCCAAATTTTGAAGATGCACACAGTGTGTCAACATGTGCTATCTGCCATCACGGGATATCAATGTATGCGTTTTGTGGGGGCAACCCCTTCCTCCCAACTCAATTAGGTGAGAAAAAGGGGTTACACCCCCAAAACACAACCATTGATCCCCCATGATGGGAGCTAGCACATGTTGACATTAGGCATGGGATCAGGAGGGAAATCCCCAGTTTGAATGCCAATTTGGCATCTTCAAAATTTGGCTTTTACAGGGGTGACATCACCCCATCTGATGAAGGCAATATCAACACAGTTTGGACATACTAATGTCTGATATTGCCTTGTTGAACTTTGTAAGTTCCTGAGTTGTGTATGTTATGTTTTGAAACATGCCCGTTTAACCAAAAAAAAGGCTATTTCTAATGTGACCAAACCAATGATAAACACCAAAGATGTTGGTTTGTTCAAAAACCCTTTTGTAAAAGCACATGTGAATGTGCTTTGAGTAAAATGTTTTATACTCAACAATGTGTGGCTTCTTCTTTCAATGCTCAATAGCATTTTTTGGAGTAAGTTGGTGTTTACAGTGACAATGGGGGTTATTTACTAAAGGCAAATCCACTTTGCACTACAAGTGCACTTTCAGTGCAGTTTCAAGTGCACTTTTGCAGTGCACTTGTATTGCAAAGTGGATTTGCCTTTAGTAAATAACACCCACAGTGGTTTATAATTTGCCACAATCAGCCCATTTTCGTGAATCCACAAATCTCATTCATGGTGCTGAAAATTATGAATATTTTTTATCATTAATGCATTACAGACATTAACAACAAAAACAAGGTGTGTGTGTAGCAGACCCACAACATAATATTTAGCTGAAGAAGAGATTGTCACCCCAAATAAATTATGTTTGTACTATTGAAGAAAAAGGCCCCCAAAAAAAGCCCATTGGCGAACCTAGGAGACAGCTAAAAGAAACCCAAGCAGTAAATCAAATGAAATATTAGTTCTGTTTCAAAAAGATATTTATTTAAAAAATGTCTCAGACATTTGGTGGCATATCAATGGCCCCCCTACCCGCAAAGTACTCTAGATACTTTTGGTGAACTTCACAGGCGCTTTGGGGGGAGGAAGCCAGGAGGGCCAGCTTCAAGAGCCATCAGTTTTTGATCCAGTAATAATCCGGCTTCAGGCCCAACTGAGGCCACATAGTTTGCTGCATTTTTGCGCAAAAAGTTATGTAAAATGCAGCAGGCAAGAATTATGTGATTAAGTTTATATTCTGTTGTAGTGAGGAATAGGCAGAACCGGATGGCCATTATCCCGAAAGCGTTCTCCACCACTCTTCTGGCTCAGCCGGTAATTAAAAGGGGTCCTCATCGGGAACAGCTGCATCAGGTGTTCACCCAGCCCAAATGCTTCATCAGCAACAAACACAAATGGGAGTCCTTCCACGTTCTCTTCCGAAGGTGGCAATCCCAAGCCACCACTCTGGAGACGCCTGTAGAACTTGGTCTGGGCGATGACTCCACCATCTGACATCCAGCCATTCTTCCCCACATCCACATAGAGGAACTCATATGTCGCAGACACCACCGCCAACATCACAATACAATTAAACCCTTTATAGTTGTAATAGTATGACCCCGAGTTGGGGGATGGGACTATGTGGATGTGTTTCCCATCAATTGCCCCTCCACAGTTGGGAAAGTCCCAACGATCAGCAAAGTGGGATGCCACAGTCTGCCATTCCTGTGGCATTGAAGGAAACTGTGGAGTCAAACAATAACAAAAAAAGCTAGTCATTTTGCACATAAACATTGCAAGCAGATTAGACACAAACATTCTTGGCCAACATCAGTATAACATTTATTTGAAGGAGTATTTAAAGACAAAAGGATAAGGTCCACTTATCAGATCCCCCCCTCTGATAGCCCATTGTAAAATATTTAGGGGGGTGTTTTGGACAGGTAACCCTCTCCACTTCATTGAGAGCTGAATGCATAAATAATGTGTTTTACTGTGGCCAGCCCCTCCTTACTTACACTGTTTTCAGTGGCATAATACAAAAATATAAATACACAATGTCCAAATTGAAGCACATTTTTACTTTCTGCAATTACCTATCAAGATAATAGGAGAACAAAACTTTAAACAGTACCATTTGGAAGTATTCAGGCAAGCCCTTTCACTACATGCTTTGGTGAATTCATCCATAAATATGACCACAAAAAAGGTAAGTATAGTGTGTATGGGTTTGGCAAAGTCAGCAGATAGAGCAGGGATCCTTAAACTATGGCCCTCCAGCTGTTGGAACTACACATCCCATGAGGCATTGTACAACTCTGACATTCACAGTTGGGGGGGAGGGAGGGTTCCAAATGATTCTGGGGCCAAAAAAAAGCCTCTTGCACTCTGCATGAATTTAAAGGACACAAATAACATTTGTACACATTTTAGGGGGTGTTTAGGGTAAAGCACTACTATGGAGCTGACAAAATACATTGTTAAGTGACTAGGCTAGGTGTGTATGGGCCCAGGATAGCATGCTGGGGAGGTTAGTGAAGGCAAATATGCACGAAAGACAAAAAAGGAGCATTAAAAACTTCCAGCATGCATGAGAACAAAGGGGACATTCACAGCATATTACAATCATGGTAATTAGGGAATGATGAAAGAAATACAATATATTAGCAAACATTAAATACATAGAATGTGATGTTAAAGGAGAAATCTTACCCTAATATAGTCCTTCTGCAGGACCTGTATAATGGCAGAACAGGTCTCTGGAATAATGATCCCCAGAGCTTGGGGGGAGATGCCTGTCGAGAACTTGATGTCCTGCAGACTTCTCCCTGTCGCCAAGTACCGCAACGTGGCGACTAGCCTCTGCTTGGGAGTGATGGCTTGCCGCATGCAGGTGTCCTGCTTCGTAATATAAGGGGACAGCAAAGCCAACAAATGGTGAAAAACGGGGTCTGTCATCTGGAGATAATTCCTGAAATCATTAGGATTATTCTCCTGGATATCCCGCAACAAAGGCATATGAGAGAATTGGTCACGCTGGAGCAACCAATTCTTGGTCCATGAACTCCTCCTCGCCCTGTTCATGGACTGAGCTTGGGTCAAATAAGAACCCCAACACCAAGCCCCTGCACAGCACGAACTCTACGACGAGTACTTACCCGCAACATGGCTTCAAAATGGTCGGCTGGTCAGAACGAACTAACAGAACGCACTGAAAAACAGCAAGGCCTGAGAAGAGCGAGCTGAAAATCAGAAATGACCAGACAAGAACGCACTGAAAATCAAACACCTACTATAATAATATGCACTAAAAACCAGATGCGAACTGACTACATGCACTGAAAACCAGATACAAATCCACAAGCACTAACTGAAGAGCAGTAACGATCGGAAAAGCACGAGTGTGAAAAGCGCGAATCGTCTGTCACCAAACTTCTACTAACACGAGATTAGCAGAAGGAGCCCAAAGGGTGGCACACTGGCTATTGAACTTCCCTTTTCTAGTCCCGTCGTACGTGTTTGTCACCGCGTTCTGGTCGGACTGTCACCGTGTTCTGGACATTCTGGACAAAAAGTGTTGCATGTATTCCAACTTTGTGTGACCGTGTGTATGCAAGACAAGTTTGAGCCAACATCATCAAAAAATTATTTTGTCGGAAAAAAAACAGGATTTTGTTGTCTGAATGTGTGTGGAGATATAGACAGCTCCAACATTTTGTGGATTCTCTTCCAAAACCTCTCCGCGATGCTTCTAGGTTAAACTCGTGGGAAAAATTAATTGATCAAGGGGGAATAAATAGACAGGGGATCTCAAATATATATAGGAGATTGATATTCCCTATGGAGGATGGAGCAGCATGCCCTTTCGGGAGTTGGGAAAGGGAATTGAATCAGGCACTACCTGAAGAAATGAAAAACAAGGTTTTAGACTATGTCCACTCCACCTCAAAGGATATGCGGATAAAAGAAATGAACTATAAACTATTGGTCAAATGGTACTACGTGCCAGTATAAATACACAAAATGAACCCTCACATTTCTCCTTTATGTTGGAGGGAATGTGGGGAGGTCGGGACACATGCTCACATATGGTGGCAGTGCCATTTGATTCAACCATATTGGATGGAAATAATACATTTAATCCAAAAAATTAGTGGAAATGAAATTGGGTTGGATCCGTGGCAATGTCTGTTTCATGCGACAAATTCCACAAGGAAGAAATATAGAACAGCAATTACTCCTTTTTTGCTGAATGTGGCAAAGGCACTGATCCCCAAACATTGGGGGTCCAAGAAGGCCCCGACAATAAAGGAGTGGCTTAGGGAGGTAGATAAGACTAGGCTTATGGAGGAAGTAATCCACTTGCAAAATGACTCTGAAGCAAGATTTGCTAGTATTTGGAAAGGATGGTCAGAATTTAAACAATCTCAGGTTTACAGGGTGTTATATGGGAATTGAGGGTGGAGGTTAGGGTCCTGTGCCCGGTCCCTTCCCTTCCCACTTCTGTTCCTCCTCCCTTCCCTTTTTTTTTTTTTTTTTTTTTTATATATTTCAATGTTCAACTTTTTTTTTTAATTTTTTTTTTTTTCTCTCCCCCTTTTTTTTTTTTTCTTCTCCTGTTCTCTATGCTCCTCATGAAGAGGCACATTATTAGGGATATATAGTGGTGGCTGAGATAAGATTCTCTCCACCTCATAAATAAAGAAAGGGGTAAGGGAGGATCACAGATTCACCAGTGGGTGTGCACGTGTGCGTGTATATACATATACATAAAAGAGATATTACTTATTTGAAAATATAGGAGTGGGGGAGTGTGTTTAGTAAATAAACAATATAGATTAAAGTGAGGATGGGGGGTAGACACTACACGGGGAGGAAATGATGATGTGGGGGGGGGAGGGTTGTATATAAAAACACATTATAAATTTAAAGAGGAGGAGAAATGAGGAGGGGTTATATTTAAAACATTTTTTTTTTATTTATTTATTTTTTTTATCTGGGGGGGGGGGGTGTTACAGAGAGGGGATGGGGAGCTAAGGGCGCAGTATCCTCGCCTCCACACTTAACAGGAAACAAGGAGATAGGGAGAGAGGAAAGGGGAAAGTATAAGAAAATGCTTTGACTATATTTTTTTCAGAAATTTGGCCAATGGAGAGGGATAGATCCAAAAAATTTTTTTTTTCTTTTCTTTTCTGTCATTGTTTTCGTATTTGTAATTGTGTATGCATTTTATTTGAATGTTTTATATTCCTGTATTGGAAATGATATGGAAGAACTTGTATGTATGTTCACAATAATTTAATAAAAATAATTTAAAAACAAAGACCTCCTACTTGACGTACCCTCTTTCTACAGGATCCCTAAATGAATAACTGCACCTTGCAGCTACTCCCCCTAGTTAGCTTTCTGTGGCATCTAGCCTGTCAATTGAAGACATGGTGATGATGTCATTATCAGTTCTGCTGTGCTCCCCAGTTTGATTGGAAATATTGTCAACCAGTGTGTAATAGGCTTGGTTAGAATGGGGGAAGGGCATCACCAGGCATTACTAAGCAAATGTAATTTAGGTAACCATGGAAAGCAGCAAAAGTAATGCTTAAAGGAAAGCATATTGGTAGATTTCAGACGGGAAACTTTAGCAAGATGACTTGTTATTCTGTAATGCAAGCCAAAAAATACAGTTACTGTAAAATCGGAGCAAGTACAAGGTAGGTAACTATCCATGGAGTGTAGAGAATAGATAACAAGGAGACTTTAACAAACAGTACATGACTGGCTCTTGCGGACCACCATAGTGTACCCAGACATTTCTTGGAACACCACCATAAATCCACCAAAGATTTAAAAGCATGGAATGCAGGCAACCGGAAGTGACGTCAGAGTAGGCGGTACATGTTTTAGAGCATGCCCAGTCGCTCCTTCTTCAAACCAAAGAACTAATGCAAGGGGAAGGGGTTTATTTGAGAGTCAGGGGTGGGACAAATGGCCAGGGGGTGGGTGGGACTAATAACAACTGCCATATCATTAGATTGGAATAAAATGCAGTTAAATACAGTAAAATAAAGTAAAAAAAAACTTGCTGCAGTAAATGTAAAGATACACAAGACATAAACACTGACTGTGACAGAACTGCAACAAGTAGAACATAGATACATTAAATTCCAATATTTAGACAGAGTGTAGACACTCATATGGGATGCAAGGTGTGCAGCATGGGACTACAAGTGTCAGCAACACCATAAATGGGGGAAATATGACAACAAGTATAATGAAGGTAACTGGACAGATGAAATACTGTGCAGCAGGGGATGGCAAGTTTCAGCAACATCACAAGTAGGGATGAGCCGAACACCCCCGGGTTCGGTTCGCACCAGAACCTTCGAATGGACCGAAAGTTCGCGCAAATTTTCGAACCCTATTCGTTACAATGGACGCGAACGTTCGAAATCAAAATTGTTAATTACAACGGCCAATATGCATGTTAATGTCATAAAACAGGTTTGGGGACCCGGGTCCTGCCCCAGGGAACATATATCAATGCAAAAAGAACTTTTAAAAACGAATGTTTTTTCGGGAGCAGTCATTTTAATGATGCATAAAGTGAAAAAAAAAAGGTGAAATTTTAATTTAAATATGGTACCTGGGGGTGTCTAAAGTATGCCTGTGAAGTGGCATGTGTTTCCCGTGTTTAGAACTGTCCCTGCACAAAATGACATTTGTAAATGAAAAAAAGAAGCCATTTAAAACCACTTGCGGCTTTAATGTCAAGTCTTTTCCTGGCCATATGGCTGAAAATCCTTGCGAAAAATGGCATGGCTACCCCAGCCCCTTTGGGTCTTGTATGGATATTAAGGGGGACCCCGCACCCAAAATAAAACCCTATACCTACAACCCTATATACTCTGAACAGCAGTATACAGGCGGTGCAAACAAGACACGGACTGTAGGTTTGTTCTTAAGTAGAATCTGAACAGGTACATTATGAAGTGTAGCTCCATCCCCAAAAAATCTATTTTTAAGCTTTTTGGAGAACATAGGGAGGGGTTATCACCCCTGTAACATTTGCTGTCTTTGCACATCTGTTCAGAACATTTCACCTCACTTTCCGTCCCAATGACAAATGTTTTTGGAAAAGTGGGGTTTTAATTGAAACAAGGATTGGTGATAAAGCATCAGTAGAGAGGAGATACCTTTTACCCAAATTAAATCTAACAGGATCGAATTTCCCTTCCTAGGGGTAGATTTCCTCTCACTTCCTGTTTTCTCTTTCCGTTTGCAAGTAGGAGTCGTTTGTAAGTTGGATGTTTGAAAGTAGGGGCCTGCCGTATATATACTCTGCAGAAATTTTCCCCATTAGATGTTGGTGTAGTCACAAGACTGTAAGCCCTCACAGTTACTCTTGGTGGGCACAGGAATGGGCCCTGCTGTGAGTTATTAGATCAAGATTTGTAATTGCATGCACCTGTTGAACAGGGCAAAAAAATTGGGCCTTTGGTGGTGGTGGTGGTGGACGGTGTTGCCACAGGACTGTAAGCCCTCACAGTTACTCTTGTTGGGCGCAGGAATGGGCCCTGCTGTGAGTTATTAGATCAAGATTTGTAATTGCATGCACCTGTTGAACAGGGCAGAAAAATTGGGCCTTTGGTGGTTGTGGTGGTGGTGGACGGTGTTGCCACAGGACTGTAAGCCCTCACAGTTACTCTTGGTGGGCACAGGAATGGACCCTGCTGTGAGTTATTAGATCAAGATTTGTAATTGCATGCACCTGCTGAACAGGGGCTGAAAAATTGTGCCTTAGGCATTGGTGCTGGTGCCACAACACTGCAACCCCTCACAGATACTGTACTCTGAGCACAGCAATGAGACCTGTTGCAAAGCATTGACTAAAAATTGTAATTACACGCCCCAACAGGGGCTGAAAAATTGTGCCTTAGGCACTGGTGCTGGTGCCACAACACTGCAACCCCTCACAGATACTGTACTTGGAGCACAGCAGTCAGACATGTTGCGAAGCATTGCTTAAAAAATTGTAATTACACGCCCCTGTTAAACAGGGGCTGAAAAATTGTGCCTTAGGCATTGGTGATGGTGCCACAACACTGCAACCCCTCACAGATACTGTACTCTGAGCACAGCAATGAGACCTGTTGCAAAGCATTGACTAAAAATTGTAATTACACGCCCCAAAAGGGGCTGAAAAATTGTGCCTTAGGCACTGGTGCTGGTGCCACAACACTGCAACCCCTCACAGATACTGTACTTGGAGCACAGCAGTCAGACATGTTGCGAAGCATTGCTTAAAAAATTGTAATTACACGCCCCTGTTAAACAGGGGCTGAAAAAATTGTGCCTTAGGCACTGGTGCTGGTGCCACAACACTGCAACCCCTCACAGATACTGTACTTGGAGCACAGCAGTCACACCTGTTGCGAAGCATTTTTTTAAAAAATTGTAATTACACGCTGAAAAATTAGGCACTGGTGTGGTGGCACCCAGAAACAAAAATGTTCTTCCAAGCTATCAAGGAATGGATCATTGAGGAGGAGGAAGGAAGAGGATAGTCAGTGAAAATAACAGGACAGTCACTCAGCATCAGCATAGGCAGTCTTGAAGGGATGTGACATTATGAATTATTCAGTTATATCCGCTTCAGGTGCCTGGTAGCTGGTGGTGATCCAAGACTGATTCATTTTTATGAAGGTCAGTCGATCAACCGAGTCGGTGGACAGGCGCACCCTGTGATCAGTGACAAATCCTCCAGCAGCACTGAATGTGCGTTCAGAAAGAACGCTGGATGCAGGACAGGCCAGTAGCTCAATTGCATACTGTGCAAGCTCTGGCCAGTGATCCATCCTCAAGACCCAGTAAGCCAGAGGATTTTCGGTGGGAAAGGTGTCCAAGTCTGACCTTGCCCCTAGATATTCCTGCACCATGTATATCAGACGCTGGCGATGGTTGCAGGAACCGATTATACCTTGGGGCTGCGGACTAAAAAATTGTCTGAACGCATCGGTCAGACGTCCACCTTCCCCACCGCTCCTTCTGCTACTGACCGAAGCCTCAGCAACTCGTCGTCCAGGACCAGGAGTTTGTAACCTCCCAGTTTCTGGGAACGCGTTGCACAGACCTTTCTGCAAGGCCTCCCTGAGATGTCTCATCCTCTGCTCCCTCTGCGACGGCAAGATAAGGTCCGCAACCTTACCCTTGTACCGTGGATCAAGGAGAGTGGCCAACCAGTAATGGTCCCTCTCCTTGATCCGAAGAATACGAGGATCCTTCCGCAGGCTTTGCAGGATCAGGGAGGCCATGCAACGTAGGTTAGCTGAGGCATTCGGTCCGGAGTCTTCTGGGTCACTGAGGATGACATGATCGCCAGCCACCTCCTCCCAGCCACGTACAAGTCCACTGGTTTGTTGGGACTGTACATCATCCCTAAAAGACTGCTGCTGCTGATGCTGAGTGCCAGGCTCCACCTCCATGCTCACACAATCCTCCTCCTCCTCATCCTCTTCCTGTGTGATGGGTGGGACAGAAGGAACACTGTCTGGATAAAGGGGGCCTTGAGAGGCAAGGAAGTCCTCCTCTTCCTGCCTCTGTTCTGCCTCAAGTGCCCTGTCCATTATCCCACGCAGCGTATGCTCCAACAGGTGGACAAGAGGTACAGTGTCACTGATGCATGCACTGTCACTGCTCACCATCTTCGTGGCCTCCTCAAATGGTGAGAGGACAGTGCATGCATCCCTGATAATGGTCCACTGGCGTGGGGAAAAAAAGCCAAGCTCCCCTGACCCTGTCCTGGTGCCGTAGTCGCAAAGGTACTCATTAATGGCCCTCTGCTGCGTGTGCAGTCGCTGCAGCATGGCCAACGTTGAGTTCCACCTGGTGGGCATGTCACATATTAGGCGGTTCTAGGGCAGGTTCAGCTCCTTTTGCAGGTCAGTCAGCCGAGCACTGGCATTATAAGATCGGCGGAAATGCACACAGACTTTCCTGGCCTGCCTCAGGACATCCTGTAAGCCTGGGTACCTGCCCAAGAACCGCTGCACCACCAGGTTGAGGACGTGAGCCATACAGAGCACATGGGTGAGCTGCCCCTGTCGCAGGGCGGAGAGGAGGTTGGTGCCATTGTCAGAAACCACCATTCCTGGCTTAAGCTGGCGTGGCGTCAACCACCTCTCGGCTTGCCCCTGCAGAGCTGCCAGAACCTCTGCCCCAGTGTGGCTCCTGTCCCCCAAACACACCAGCGCAAGCACGGCATGGCATCTTTTTGCCTGCGTACTCGCGTAGCCCCTTGTACGCCTACGGAGCACCGCTGGTTCCGAGGACAGAGCACTCGAAGAGGACATGGAGGAAGAAGAAGAGGAGGGGGTGGAGGAGAGAGGTGTGTCACAACCAGTAGTAGCATTTTGGAGGCGTGGTGGCGGAACAACCTCCAACACTACTGCACCTTGTCCTGCATCCCTCCCAGCTGCCAATAGAGTGACCCAATGGGCTGTGAAAGAAAGATAACGTCCCTGTCCATGCCTGCTGGACCATGAGTCAGCGGTAATATGCACCTTACCACTGACCGCCCTGTCCAGTGAGGCATGGACATTGCCTTCCACATGCCGGTAGAGAGACGGAATCGCCTTCCGTGCGAAAAAGTGGCGTTTGGGAACCTGCCACTGAGGAACCGCACATTGAACAAACTCACGGAAGGGGGCCGAGTCTACCAACTGAAAAGGCAGCAGTTGAAGTGCTAGCAATTTAGCCAAGCTAGCATTCAACCGCTGGGCATGTGGATGGCTGGGAGTATACTTCTTTCAATGGTCCAGCAGCTGGGGCAGGGAAATTTGCCTGCTACAATCGGACGTCGATGTACTGCAAGTACTTGGTTGTGACACACCTAATTCTACACCTTCAGTCCTCTCAGAGCACCTTTCAGAGAGGACTGAAGATATAGTGGGGATGGAGATCCCAGCTGATGAGGAGCAAGGAGAGGTCCGCTTTGTTCTTTGGTGTGGGTCTTTTATGTGTGCTTGCCAACGAGCTGCATGGCAGGTCGACATATGTCTGCTCACGCTTGTGGTGCCCAAGCGGCTGATGTTTTGGCCACACAAGATACGCTTGAGACAAATATTGCAAATAGCAGTGGTGCGATCTGATGCACTCGTCTCAAAAAAGGCCCACACCAAAGAACTTTTGTGATAACGTGCAGAGGCAGCGCCCTGCACAGGCGGAGCTCTGTGGTGTGATACAGTTGGTGTGCTGGCCTCTAGCTGGCCTCCAGGGGGCATCCTGCCTCGTTGGACATGTGCCGCCGCATCCTCCTCTCTCCCTTCAGGAACCCACGTGGAGTCAGTGACCTCATCATCCCCTCCCTCTTCACCACTAGAGCAAACCTGGCAGTAAGCTGCAGCTGGTGGAACAGTACTGCCAGATTGCTGTCCTTCAGCATCCCCTCTCTCTGCGTGCACACTACTGCCTTCCTCAAGCTGGGTATCATCATCCGAGCCTTCGAATCGTTGGGAATCCTCCTGGAGCATGTACCCAACACTGTGCTCAAACAGTTCGGGGGACTCCTCAGGAGGACATGGTGGGTCTAGGGAAGGGGTGGCTGATGATGCCATTGAGTACGCGTTGGCAGCTGCTCTGCCAGTACCCTAAGCCTGGGTGAGAGAGGATGAGGAGGATGCACGACCACGTCCACGACCAGCACTGTTGTCTCTAGAAACAGAAAATGGCCAAATAATAATATACCAAAAAATGAATTACATACACAATAAAACTACAGAAGAGTGTGTAAGGTATAATGAATAAAGTCCAAATGGGAACCACATTAATCCTGATTAAGTGTCTTCCTTTGGTAATAAGCCAGGTAGAATATAGTGAGTAGACTGCTGATTAGATGGTAAATGGAACACCGCTGTGACAGGCATACAAAAGTTTTGTGCAATCCCATCCACCATTTGAATTTGGCGCTTACCAGATGTCTAGTAATAAAAGGCACTGCCTATGAAGCCTGCAACATCCCAGATGGGGAGTAATTGATGAGACCGATCAGATCAAGGACAAACACTCCAGGGAACAAGAAGGACCTCCACAGCCTCTGCTTCGCTCAAGGACATCCAACTAATTGTCTCAGGCACATAAAAACAAGGGACCGCCCATAGCGTGATACTGCTAAACACTTGTTTATTTAAAAAATTTGAAAACACTTACAAATATAAGAAGAATAACGAGCACAATACACACACTGCCGGCCGGTCAGTGCAAACCCGTCCCCCGTTCACGATCTCCGTGGTAGCGTCACTGCGTGCCTTCCCATACGTCGTTTCGTCACAGATGACGTTGTCAATGGGGAACGGGCGACGCAGTAACGCACCACCCATATATAGCCCAACCTCCACCTGAATTGCATGGAGTTAGACAAGCGCAGCCATCTTGAGTGTGGGAAAGAATGCCCATACCCAATACTAATAAGCAGTACTATATAAAAAATAAATAAAAATAAATATAAAAACGATCGTAACTAATTAAAGACGAAGGTGAGTTTATTTAGTAGTGAAATTATAAATAATTGATGGCAAATGGCCGTGATGCAATTAATTAGACTACATAACGCTATCTATATAAATAAACCACGCCATGTGAATTAGACATGTTATAATGGTGAAAAAACATGATGGAAAATATACTGATAAGGGAAGTGCAAAAGTGAACCTAGTAGAGGAACTATAATGCATATAGGCAATATATGATAATACATATTTAGTGAAAATAGAATATCACTGTGTCATGATGGCAGATAAGCCCATATATCACGACCACAAATGAATATTAAGAAATTAACTCAAACAAAAATTAGAATACAAATAACTGTATATGCTGTGAACTGAGCCCAGACTCAGTGAAATCAGTGAAAAAAAGTGAGAAAAATGTTTTTATTTAAAATATATCTATAAACCCAATAGTTACCAAGTATCCATATTAAGGTACCTATGGTAATAGGAAAAAAATTTTTTTTTTTTTTTTTTTTGTAAATGAGATTCCAAAAAAATTAAATTAATAAGAATTAAAAGATATAAGAATGCACATATGTTATACACATACCCCAATGAAGAGATATGGCACAACATGCATGCATTTAATACGCCCACTCTACATGCATCTCAGGAGGAGTGTACACATATGACAATAGCATAAAAAGAGGGAAAAATTAAATTGAATAAGAAAATTTTTTTCCATTATTGTATAAACATAGCAGTACATACGAATAAACAACAATAATAATGTATAATTTACCCCTAGGAAAAAATTAACTATCCGCATATTTAGGAATTATCCACAAACGCATTAATTTCCGCATATTTAGGAATTATCCACAAACGCATTAATATCGGTGTCTATATTGAGTCCATGTGGAGTGTAAGATTTAAGGCGATGGATCCATGACATTTCGAGTTTGGAGATTTCCCTCACTAGGGAACTCCCCCGCCAATGGGGTTTGAATTTATCGATCCCAAAAGATGAAGTCCCAGAAGGGTTCTTGTCGTGTACCAATAAGTAGTGTTTGGACACTGAATGTTTGGGGAAACCACTAATGATGTTGGATATATGCTCACCCAAACGTACATGGAGAGGACGTTTAGTTCGGCCCACATATTGCAGCCCACAAGGGCACTGCAGCATATAGACCACCCCCTTGGAGGAGCAAGTTATGCATGGTTTGATGGTATGGTTCCTCCCTGTAGCTGTGCACACGAACGAGGTGGTACGTCTCCCAACATTCCTGTTGAGGGAACAGACCCTGCATTTGCCACATTTGTAATACCCCGTGAGCTGATCGAAAAAACCCCTTGTACTGGTCGGAGGATCTACGACGTTGGCTGCAATTTGGTTCCTTAGAGAGGGTACCCCTTTGAAAATCACTTGAGGTATATCAGGCACAAGATCTTTCAAAGTGGAGTCACTTTTGACAATATGCCAATGTTTTTTGATAAGTCTAGCTGGCCTCCAGGGGAGGATCCATGCTACGTTGGGACATGGTGTCCGCCGACATCCTCCTCTCTCCCTATCAGGAACCAGTGGAGTCAGTGACCTCTCATCCCATCCCTCTACCACTACTAGAAATGCTAACCGGCAGTAAGCTAGCTGGTGGAACAGTACTGCCAGATTGCCAAAAGTCACCATCCCCTCTCTGCGAATGGATTCCTACTGCTATATCATTCGAATGCTTGGGAACTATCATAGATTAATGTTAGAGATCGTGGAATCTCCGAGCCATGTACCCACACACTGGCTCAAACAGTTCGGGACTTCCTCAGCAGGACATGGTGGTCTATGAAGCCGTGGCCATTGAATGCCATTAGTAGCGTTGGCACTGCTCTGCATACCTAAGCTGGGTAAGAGGATGATGAGATGAGCAGGGCTTGGTCATCCATCTACCATAGCCCTTCGGCATGATGGGCTCAACACGTCCAGCTGCCGAAACAAAGACAAGCGGTCCCATTGGCCCACGTGCTGATGACGAATCACGACCACTGTATCGACCAGCACTGTTTTCATCCCAGAAATGAAAAGGCAAATAATTAATATACCAAAAAATGATTTTAATACACAATAAAACTACAGAAGGTGTGCGGTAAGCAAATGAATAATAGTCCAAATGGAACCACTAATTTTATCCTGAATTAGTGTCTTCTCAATTGTAATAACACAGTAGAATATGTGGTAGACTGCTGAGTTAGAGGTAAATGGAACACCGCTGTGACGGCATACAAAAGTTTTGTGCATATACCATCCACCATTGAATTTGGCGCTTACCATATGTAGTAATTAAAGCACTGCCTATGAAGACTGCAGACCTCCCAAATGGCGTAATGATGAACGATCAGATCAGGACTAACACTCAGAATCAAGAAAGGCTCCTCCACAGCCTCTGCTTTCGCTCAAGGACAGTCCAACTAACTGTCTCAGCACTTAACAAACGCCCGGGAGGGGCCCAAGCTGTTGGAGGGGGTAACTGCTATAACACTTTGTTTTATTAACTAAAAATTGAAAACACTTACAGTTTAATAAAAGAAAATAACCGGCACCAATACCCAACCTGCCTCCCGGTCAGTGTCAAAACCCGTCCCGGGTCACGATCTACCGTGGTTGCTCACCTGCTGTGCTTCCCAACGTCGTTTCGTCATCAGTGAGTTGTCATGGGCACGGCGACGCAGTAAGCACCATCCATATAGTGCCATACCTCCACCTGAATGCTGAGTCCAAAATGCGCAAGCCATCTTGGAGTCGTGGGAAACAATTGCCCATACCCAACTATAACAGTACTATAAAAAATTAAATAAACAATAAATAGTCCTAAAGGATTCGTAACTATTAAAGACCGAAGGGTTTGGGTTTATTATGTATTTTTGAAATTATAAATTTTTGCCACTGGCAAATGGCCGTTATGCAATTAATTGACCTTACTAACGCTGGTCTTTATTAAATTAAAACCTGCATGTAATTAGACATTTATATTGTGAAAAAACATTGTTTGGAAAATTATACGATAAGGAAGTGCATAAGTGAACCCTAGTAGAGGAACTTTAGAATGATATAGGCAATATATATAATACATATTTAGGAAAATAGAATTCATGGTCATGATGGCGAAAGTCCACTATATCACGACCATCAAATGGAATATAAGAATTATTACGTCTACAAAAATAGAATACAATAATAGTAATGCTGTGAATCTGAGCCCAGACTCAGTGAAATCATGAAAAAATTTGAACAAACTGTTTTATTTAAATAATTCTATAAACCCAATAGTTACCAATATCCAAATTAAGGTACCTATGGTATAGAAAGCAAATTTTTTTTTAAATAGATCCAAAAAATTAAATTAATAAGAATAAAGATATAAGATGCACTTATGTATAGCATGGCACCCTGCATGAAGATTTGACAATATGCCAATGTTTTTTGATAAGTTGTTTGATACCTCTGTGCTGTAGTGAATAAGAGGTAATAAAAGGGACTCCATTACTGAAACGATCTCTTTGTTTCGGGCCTTTATCTACCAGTAGATCTCTTCTTTCTAGTTCTTTCACATCATTCCGAATCTTAGTCAGATCTTCCAATTTATAGCCTTTCTCAACAAACCTCTCAATGAGAACATTTGATTGGGCCAGAAATTCGTCCTGTTCTGTACAGTTCCTTTTAAGTCTAATAAATTGACTCTTAGGGACCGAAATAAGCCATGGTGAATGGTGACAGCTCCCAATGGGTATAAATGAATTTCTGTCTGTGGCTTTGAAATGAGTGGAGGTCTTAAATTTATTATTATCTATTCGGATATTGAGATCCAAGAATTGAATAGTATCCTGACTCATTTCGTATTTTAATTCTATGCCCCTAGAATTGATATTCAAGGACTGTATGAATGACTGAAGGTCACTAGCCTGGCCATCCCAAAGGAGGAGGATGTCATCGATATAGCGTGCCCAAAGGACAAGTTGGGGTATGTCCTGGGCATAGATGACATCCTCCTCCCATTGGGCCATAAATAGGTTAGCCAGGCTAGGGGCATATTTGGCACCCATAGCCACACCAACTATCTGTAGATAGAATTGGTTATTGAACCAGAAGTAGTTGTGTGTGGCTACGTATCTGAGTAAGGACATAATAAAGGTCACCTGATCGTTGGAAAGATGGGATTCCTGTATTAGATATTTGTTAACTGCTTCGAACCCTAATTCGTGAGGGATTATAGTGTATAAGGACGTGACGTCCGCCGTCACCATCCACATACCAGGTCTAACAGCGACGTTGTCCAGCATATTTATAACCTGCCTTGAATCCTTAATAAAAGATGGCATCTTTGCTACCAAAGGCTGCAAATAGGAGTCAATATACTTACCCACCCGGGACGTCACTGAGTCAATCCCACTGACTATAGGGCGCCCGGGTGGGCAAGAAGGGTTTTTATGTAATTTGGGCAGGTAGTAAAGAACAGGGGTTCTTGGGGCCCTAGGGATAAGAAATAATGCTTCTTTGGAATTCAAGATCCCTGTATTGCGGCCTAACTTAATTAGTTTTTCCAATTCCCTGGTAAATTGAATTTTAGGGTCAGAGGATAACTTAATATAAGTGGTCTCATCATCGGCAATCCTATGCATCTCTGTTAGATAGGTTTCCCTATCCAATATCACAATGGCCCCCCCCTTATCGGCTGGCCGGATAACCAAATCTTTCCTTTCGCATAATGAATCAAGGCCTTCCTGCAATGTGGTACTCATTCTAACTTTTTTAGTTTCCATACATTCCAGGTCTCTCAATAAAACGTCTCGAAACACACGGAGTGAAGGTGCCAGACCTCCTGGGGGGTTAAAAAGGGAGGCGTTAGCCAACCCTGAGTGAACTACCTGGGGAACCATTGAATTGGTTTGAACAGGTCTGTCAGGAAAAGAGTTGTTGCTCATATACCTTTTGATATTGAGCCTACGCACAAATTTGTGTATATCCATATATGTATGGAATTTATTTAAACCCTTGGGGGGTGCAAATTTAAGACCCTTATCTAAAATGGCTCGCTCGGAGTCTGACAGGGGTCTGGAACTTAAATTAAAAATGCCTTTTCCACTCACATCCTTGCTCGCTTTTGTTGCTCGGGACCGCCTCCCCCCTCTGGTTCCTCTCCTCTTTCGCCCAAACGTTTTTTTCCCTGTGTTGTACGGGGAAAACCCCAGCCATTAGGTAATAAGGGAGGTGGGGGTAGACTTCCTATGTTAGGACCGGGGTAAGGGCCCTGTATGGAATTGTTCAGTGGCTGGAACTGGGAGAAAGGATTAGGAAGAGATTCCTCATATGGGCCATTGGCGTCGCTTAAAGGAAAAAAAGCATTTCTAACCGGGACCCCATAGTCCCAACCGGAACCCCTCCCTGCGGTGTCAAAAAACGGGGATGGGGGCTCAAACGTTCTACCGTTAGGTTGTCCCCAACCTCTGTGTTGGCTCACCTGCGTTTCATTGGCAGGTGGGTTAGGATATTGGTCCCACCCTTTGTTACGAGGAGGATATTGTCCCCCTGTATTAGGCTGGGATTGTGGAGGTGGATATGAATAGCCCCCAGTGGATGCGTACGCTCCAAAATTGGATCGTGGCAAACCACCTGGTGGAAAGTTACCTCGATGGGATGGTAACCCCCTATTTTTGCCACATCCCCTACGAGGTGACTGATAAAATTGATTACTCGCATTGGTTTGGGTCCTTAAAGGGGGATTGACCCGTTTAGGTATAGGGGGTTGATTTAACGTACCCCCACCCGCTCCCATGGGGTCTATGGGGTTGGTCACCTCCATAGTGGGGTCATTTTGTTTGGATAGTTCATCCAACAGCTTTTTTTGCCACTCAAATACGACATTCCCTGTATAATCTGCCAGGTCTCTGTTGTATTTCTTCTTTTTCTTAACTCGCTGGTCTTTGTCCTCTTTTTCAAGGATTTTTAAGAGACTCTGCGATTTCTCTCTATACTCATTACTATCCTTAATAGTAGCCAATTTGATTTGGATATTCTTAATTTCATCATCTAATTTGGATAGTTTGATTGTTTTCCTCTCTACAAGAAATTTGAGGAAGGAGATGCCTGCTTGGTTAAAATATTTAAACCATTCTTCAAGGTCTAGGTCACCCTTTTGAGGGGCCACCTCCCACCTCAAACTTCTTGGAACCATAGAGTACTTGATGTACGTCTCTAAGTACGCAATATCCCATTTAGTATGGTTTTCTGAGATCATCAGATTTTTCAGGCGGATGAAAGTGCCACTCAGATCACTTTCATCCTGTGTATATTTTTCAAATACACCTTCTATATCAAGCGCTCTAGATGTTCTAAAATCAAAGACATCCATCTATAACAAGGCAATGAGTATATATATAGATCAAGATGTAATTTCAATACAGAAAAAAAAAGGTCGGTGAGACTCTGAGTGATGGGTCAACCTAAAACATGGGGAATTCAGCTGCGGTAGACAGTATCAGAAACAGCAAAATGAAATCAAAAATAAACCGCGCTAAAAAAAGTGATAGGGGAAAAAAATAATAAAAAATCTTAACCTAAAAGGCTGCTGCTAAAAGTGGGATACACACACACAGGATATATAAAATGGATAAAGCTGCGCCAGACAAATATATAAACATACATGAAAAAAGAAAATGGCCAAATAATAATATACCAAAAAATGAATTACATACACAATAAAACTACAGAAGAGTGTGTAAGGTATAATGAATAAAGTCCAAATGGGAACCACATTAATCCTGATTAAGTGTCTTCCTTTGGTAATAAGCCAGGTAGAATATAGTGAGTAGACTGCTGATTAGATGGTAAATGGAACACCGCTGTGACAGGCATACAAAAGTTTTGTGCAATCCCATCCACCATTTGAATTTGGCGCTTACCAGATGTCTAGTAATAAAAGGCACTGCCTATGAAGCCTGCAACATCCCAGATGGGGAGTAATTGATGAGACCGATCAGATCAAGGACAAACACTCCAGGGAACAAGAAGGACCTCCACAGCCTCTGCTTCGCTCAAGGACATCCAACTAATTGTCTCAGGCACATAAAAACAAGGGACCGCCCATAGCGTGATACTGCTAAACACTTGTTTATTTAAAAAATTTGAAAACACTTACAAATATAAGAAGAATAACGAGCACAATACACACACTGCCGGCCGGTCAGTGCAAACCCGTCCCCCGTTCACGATCTCCGTGGTAGCGTCACTGCGTGCCTTCCCATACGTCGTTTCGTCACAGATGACGTTGTCAATGGGGAACGGGCGACGCAGTAACGCACCACCCATATATAGCCCAACCTCCACCTGAATTGCATGGAGTTAGACAAGCGCAGCCATCTTGAGTGTGGGAAAGAATGCCCATACCCAATACTAATAAGCAGTACTATATAAAAAATAAATAAAAATAAATATAAAAACGATCGTAACTAATTAAAGACGAAGGTGAGTTTATTTAGTAGTGAAATTATAAATAATTGATGGCAAATGGCCGTGATGCAATTAATTAGACTACATAACGCTATCTATATAAATAAACCACGCCATGTGAATTAGACATGTTATAATGGTGAAAAAACATGATGGAAAATATACTGATAAGGGAAGTGCAAAAGTGAACCTAGTAGAGGAACTATAATGCATATAGGCAATATATGATAATACATATTTAGTGAAAATAGAATATCACTGTGTCATGATGGCAGATAAGCCCATATATCACGACCACAAATGAATATTAAGAAATTAACTCAAACAAAAATTAGAATACAAATAACTGTATATGCTGTGAACTGAGCCCAGACTCAGTGAAATCAGTGAAAAAAAGTGAGAAAAATGTTTTTATTTAAAATATATCTATAAACCCAATAGTTACCAAGTATCCATATTAAGGTACCTATGGTAATAGGAAAAAAATTTTTTTTGTAAATGAGATTCCAAAAAAATTAAATTAATAAGAATTAAAAGATATAAGAATGCACATATGTTATACACATACCCCAATGAAGAGATATGGCACAACATGCATGCATTTAATACGCCCACTCTACATGCATCTCAGGAGGAGTGTACACATATGACAATAGCATAAAAAGAGGGAAAAATTAAATTGAATAAGAAAATTTTTTTCATTATTGTATAAACATAGCAGTACATACGAATAAACAACAATAATAATGTATAATTTACCCCTAGGAAAAAATTAACTATCCGCATATTTAGGAATTATCCACAAACGCATTAATTTCCGCATATTTAGGAATTATCCACAAACGCATTAATATCGGTGTCTATATTGAGTCCATGTGGAGTGTAAGATTTAAGGCGATGGATCCATGACATTTCGAGTTTGGAGATTTCCCTCACTAGGGAACTCCCCCGCCAATGGGGTTTGAATTTATCGATCCCAAAAAATGAAGTCCCAGAAGGGTTCTTGTCGTGTACCAATAAGTAGTGTTTGGACACTGAATGTTTGGGGAAACCACTAATGATGTTGGATATATGCTCACCCAAACGTACATGGAGAGGACGTTTAGTTCGGCCCACATATTGCAGCCCACAAGGGCACTGCAGCATATAGACCACCCCCTTGGAGGAGCAAGTTATGCATGGTTTGATGGTATGGTTCCTCCCTGTAGCTGTGCACACGAACGAGGTGGTACGTCTCCCAACATTCCTGTTGAGGGAACAGACCCTGCATTTGCCACATTTGTAATACCCCGTGAGCTGATCGAAAAAACCCCTTGTACTGGTCGGAGGATCTACGACGTTGGCTGCAATTTGGTTCCTTAGAGAGGGTACCCCTTTGAAAATCACTTGAGGTATATCAGGCACAAGATCTTTCAAAGTGGAGTCACTTTTGACAATATGCCAATGTTTTTTGATAAGTTGTTTGATACCTCTGTGCTGTAGTGAATAAGAGGTAATGAAAGGGACTCCATTACTGAAACGATCTCTTTGTTTCGGGCCTTTATCTACCAGTAGATCTCTTCTTTCTAGTTCTTTCACATCATTCCGAATCTTAGTCAGATCTTCCAATTTATAGCCTTTCTCAACAAACCTCTCAATGAGAACATTTGATTGGGCCAGAAATTCGTCCTGTTCTGTACAGTTCCTTTTAAGTCTAATAAATTGACTCTTAGGGACCGAAATAAGCCATGGTGAATGGTGACAGCTCCCAGGAGGTCTGGCACCTTCACTCCGTGTGTTTCGAGACGTTTTATTGAGAGACCTGGAATGTATGGAAACTAAAAAAGTTAGAATGAGTACCACATTGCAGGAAGGCCTTGATTCATTATGCGAAAGGAAAGATTTGGTTATCCGGCCAGCCGATAAGGGGGGGGCCATTGTGATATTGGATAGGGAAACCTATCTAACAGAGATGCATAGGATTGCCGATGATGAGACCACTTATATTAAGTTATCCTCTGACCCTAAAATTCAATTTACCAGGGAATTGGAAAAACTAATTAAGTTAGGCCGCAATACAGGGATCTTGAATTCCAAAGAAGCATTATTTCTTATCCCTAGGGCCCCAAGAACCCCTGTTCTTTACTACCTGCCCAAATTACATAAAAACCCTTCTTGCCCACCCGGGCGCCCTATAGTCAGTGGGATTGACTCAGTGACGTCCCGGGTGGGTAAGTATATTGACTCCTATTTGCAGCCTTTGGTAGCAAAGATGCCATCTTTTATTAAGGATTCAAGGCAGGTTATAAATATGCTGGACAACGTCGCTGTTAGACCTGGTATGTGGATGGTGACGGCGGACGTCACGTCCTTATACACTATAATCCCTCACGAATTAGGGTTCGAAGCAGTTAACAAATATCTAATACAGGAATCCCATCTTTCCAACGATCAGGTGACCTTTATTATGTCCTTACTCAGATACGTAGCCACACACAACTACTTCTGGTTCAATAACCAATTCTATCTACAGATAGTTGGTGTGGCTATGGGTGCCAAATATGCCCCTAGCCTGGCTAACCTATTTATGGCCCAATGGGAGGAGGATGTCATCTATGCCCAGGACATACCCCAACTTGTCCTTTGGGCACGCTATATCGATGACATCCTCCTCCTTTGGGATGGCCAGGCTAGTGACCTTCAGTCATTCATACAGTCCTTGAATATCAATTCTAGGGGCATAGAATTAAAATACGAAATGAGTCAGGATACTATTCAATTCTTGGATCTCAATATCCGAATAGATAATAATAAATTTAAGACCTCCACTCATTTCAAAGCCACAGACAGAAATTCATTTATACCCATTGGGAGCTGTCACCATTCACCATGGCTTATTTCGGTCCCTAAGAGTCAATTTATTAGACTTAAAAGGAACTGTACAGAACAGGACGAATTTCTGGCCCAATCAAATGTTCTCATTGAGAGGTTTGTTGAGAAAGGCTATAAATTGGAAGATCTGACTAAGATTCGGAATGATGTGAAAGAACTAGAAAGAAGAGATCTACTGGTAGATAAAGGCCCGAAACAAAGAGATCGTTTCAGTAATGGAGTCCCTTTCATTACCTCTTATTCACTACAGCACAGAGGTATCAAACAACTTATCAAAAAACATTGGCATATTGTCAAAAGTGACTCCACTTTGAAAGATCTTGTGCCTGATATACCTCAAGTGATTTTCAAAGGGGTACCCTCTCTAAGGAACCAAATTGCAGCCAACGTCGTAGATCCTCCGACCAGTACAAGGGGTTTTTTCGATCAGCTCACGGGGTATTACAAATGTGGCAAATGCAGGGTCTGTTCCCTCAACAGGAATGTTGGGAGACGTACCACCTCGTTCGTGTGCACAGCTACAGGGAGGAACCATACCATCAAACCATGCATAACTTGCTCCTCCAAGGGGGTGGTCTATATGCTGCAGTGCCCTTGTGGGCTGCAATATGTGGGCCGAACTAAACGTCCTCTCCATGTACGTTTGGGTGAGCATATATCCAACATCATTAGTGGTTTCCCCAAACATTCAGTGTCCAAACACTACTTATTGGTACACGACAAGAACCCTTCTGGGACTTCATTTTTTGGGATCGATAAATTCAAACCCCATTGGCGGGGGAGTTCCCTAGTGAGGGAAATCTCCAAACTCGAAATGTCATGGATCCATCGCCTTAAATCTTACACTCCACATGGACTCAATATAGACACCGATATTAATGCGTTTGTGGATAATTCCTAAATATGCGGAAATTAATGCGTTTGTGGATAATTCCTAAATATGCGGATAGTTAATTTTTTCCTAGGGGTAAATTATACATTATTATTGTTGTTTATTCGTATGTACTGCTATGTTTATACAATAATGGAAAAAAATTTTCTTATTCAATTTAATTTTTCCCTCTTTTTATGCTATTGTCATATGTGTACACTCCTCCTGAGATGCATGTAGAGTGGGCGTATTAAATGCATGCATGTTGTGCCATATCTCTTCATTGGGGTATGTGTATAACATATGTGCATTCTTATATCTTTTAATTCTTATTAATTTAATTTTTTTGGAATCTCATTTACAAAAAAAAAAAAAAATTTTTTTTTTTTTTTCCTATTACCATAGGTACCTTAATATGGATACTTGGTAACTATTGGGTTTATAGATATATTTTAAATAAAAACATTTTTCTCACTTTTTTTCACTGATTTCACTGAGTCTGGGCTCAGTTCACAGCATATACAGTTATTTGTATTCTAATTTTTGTTTGAGTTAATTTCTTAATATTCATTTGTGGTCGTGATATATGGGCTTATCTGCCATCATGACACAGTGATATTCTATTTTCACTAAATATGTATTATCATATATTGCCTATATGCATTATAGTTCCTCTACTAGGTTCACTTTTGCACTTCCCTTATCAGTATATTTTCCATCATGTTTTTTCACCATTATAACATGTCTAATTCACATGGCGTGGTTTATTTATATAGATAGCGTTATGTAGTCTAATTAATTGCATCACGGCCATTTGCCATCAATTATTTATAATTTCACTACTAAATAAACTCACCTTCGTCTTTAATTAGTTACGATCGTTTTTATATTTATTTTTATTTATTTTTTATATAGTACTGCTTATTAGTATTGGGTATGGGCATTCTTTCCCACACTCAAGATGGCTGCGCTTGTCTAACTCCATGCAATTCAGGTGGAGGTTGGGCTATATATGGGTGGTGCGTTACTGCGTCGCCCGTTCCCCATTGACAACGTCATCTGTGACGAAACGACGTATGGGAAGGCACGCAGTGACGCTACCACGGAGATCGTGAACGGGGGACGGGTTTGCACTGACCGGCCGGCAGTGTGTGTATTGTGCTCGTTATTCTTCTTATATTTGTAAGTGTTTTCAAATTTTTTAAATAAACAAGTGTTTAGCAGTATCACGCTATGGGCGGTCCCTTGTTTTTATGTGCCTGAGACAATTAGTTGGATGTCCTTGAGCGAAGCAGAGGCTGTGGAGGTCCTTCTTGTTCCCTGGAGTGTTTGTCCTTGATCTGATCGGTCTCATCAATTACTCCCCATCTGGGATGTTGCAGGCTTCATAGGCAGTGCCTTTTATTACTAGACATCTGGTAAGCGCCAAATTCAAATGGTGGATGGGATTGCACAAAACTTTTGTATGCCTGTCACAGCGGTGTTCCATTTACCATCTAATCAGCAGTCTACTCACTATATTCTACCTGGCTTATTACCAAAGGAAGACACTTAATCAGGATTAATGTGGTTCCCATTTGGACTTTATTCATTATACCTTACACACTCTTCTGTAGTTTTATTGTGTATGTAATTCATTTTTTGGTATATTATTATTTGGCCATTTTCTTTTTTCATGTATGTTTATATATTTGTCTGGCGCAGCTTTATCCATTTTATATATCCTGTGTGTGTGTATCCCACTTTTAGCAGCAGCCTTTTAGGTTAAGATTTTTTATTATTTTTTTCCCCTATCACTTTTTTTAGCGCGGTTTATTTTTGATTTCATTTTGCTGTTTCTGATACTGTCTACCGCAGCTGAATTCCCCATGTTTTAGGTTGACCCATCACTCAGAGTCTCACCGACCTTTTTTTTTCTGTATTGAAATTACATCTTGATCTATATATATACTCATTGCCTTGTTATAGATGGATGTCTTTGATTTTAGAACATCTAGAGCGCTTGATATAGAAGGTGTATTTGAAAAATATACACAGGATGAAAGTGATCTGAGTGGCACTTTCATCCGCCTGAAAAATCTGATGATCTCAGAAAACCATACTAAATGGGATATTGCGTACTTAGAGACGTACATCAAGTACTCTATGGTTCCAAGAAGTTTGAGGTGGGAGGTGGCCCCTCAAAAGGGTGACCTAGACCTTGAAGAATGGTTTAAATATTTTAACCAAGCAGGCATCTCCTTCCTCAAATTTCTTGTAGAGAGGAAAACAATCAAACTATCCAAATTAGATGATGAAATTAAGAATATCCAAATCAAATTGGCTACTATTAAGGATAGTAATGAGTATAGAGAGAAATCGCAGAGTCTCTTAAAAATCCTTGAAAAAGAGGACAAAGACCAGCGAGTTAAGAAAAAGAAGAAATACAACAGAGACCTGGCAGATTATACAGGGAATGTCGTATTTGAGTGGCAAAAAAAGCTGTTGGATGAACTATCCAAACAAAATGACCCCACTATGGAGGTGACCAACCCCATAGACCCCATGGGAGCGGGTGGGGGTACGTTAAATCAACCCCCTATACCTAAACGGGTCAATCCCCCTTTAAGGACCCAAACCAATGCGAGTAATCAATTTTATCAGTCACCTCGTAGGGGACGTGGCAAAAATAGGGGGTTACCATCCCATCGAGGTAACTTTCCACCAGGTGGTTTGCCACGATCCAATTTTGGAGCGTACGCATCCACTGGGGGCTATTCATATCCACCTCCACAATCCCAGCCTAATACAGGGGGACAATATCCTCCTCGTAACAAAGGGTGGGACCAATATCCTAACCCACCTGCCAATGAAACGCAGGTGAGCCAACACAGAGGTTGGGGACAACCTAACGGTAGAACGTTTGAGCCCCCATCCCCGTTTTTTGACACCGCAGGGAGGGGTTCCGGTTGGGACTATGGGGTCCCGGTTAGAAATGCTTTTTTTCCTTTAAGCGACGCCAATGGCCCATATGAGGAATCTCTTCCTAATCCTTTCTCCCAGTTCCAGCCACTGAACAATTCCATACAGGGCCCTTACCCCGGTCCTAACATAGGAAGTCTACCCCCACCTCCCTTATTACCTAATGGCTGGGGTTTTCCCCGTACAACACAGGGAAAAAAACGTTTGGGCGAAAGAGGAGAGGAACCAGAGGGGGGAGGCGGTCCCGAGCAACAAAAGCGAGCAAGGATGTGAGTGGAAAAGGCATTTTTAATTTAAGTTCCAGACCCCTGTCAGACTCCGAGCGAGCCATTTTAGATAAGGGTCTTAAATTTGCACCCCCCAAGGGTTTAAATAAATTCCATACATATATGGATATACACAAATTTGTGCGTAGGCTCAATATCAAAAGGTATATGAGCAACAACTCTTTTCCTGACAGACCTGGTCAAACCAATTCAATGGTTCCCCAGGTAGTTCACTCAGGGTTGGCTAACGCCTCCCTTTTTAACCCCCCAGGAGGTCTGGCACCTTCACTCCGTGTGTTTCGAGACGTTTTATTGAGAGACCTGGAATGTATGGAAACTAAAAAAGTTAGAATGAGTACCACATTGCAGGAAGGCCTTGATTCATTATGCGAAAGGAAAGATTTGGTTATCCGGCCAGCCGATAAGGGGGGGGCCATTGTGATATTGGATAGGGAAACCTATCTAACAGAGATGCATAGGATTGCCGATGATGAGACCACTTATATTAAGTTATCCTCTGACCCTAAAATTCAATTTACCAGGGAATTGGAAAAACTAATTAAGTTAGGCCGCAATACAGGGATCTTGAATTCCAAAGAAGCATTATTTCTTATCCCTAGGGCCCCAAGAACCCCTGTTCTTTACTACCTGCCCAAATTACATAAAAACCCTTCTTGCCCACCCGGGCGCCCTATAGTCAGTGGGATTGACTCAGTGACGTCCCGGGTGGGTAAGTATATTGACTCCTATTTGCAGCCTTTGGTAGCAAAGATGCCATCTTTTATTAAGGATTCAAGGCAGGTTATAAATATGCTGGACAACGTCGCTGTTAGACCTGGTATGTGGATGGTGACGGCGGACGTCACGTCCTTATACACTATAATCCCTCACGAATTAGGGTTCGAAGCAGTTAACAAATATCTAATACAGGAATCCCATCTTTCCAACGATCAGGTGACCTTTATTATGTCCTTACTCAGATACGTAGCCACACACAACTACTTCTGGTTCAATAACCAATTCTATCTACAGATAGTTGGTGTGGCTATGGGTGCCAAATATGCCCCTAGCCTGGCTAACCTATTTATGGCCCAATGGGAGGAGGATGTCATCTATGCCCAGGACATACCCCAACTTGTCCTTTGGGCACGCTATATTGATGACATCCTCCTCCTTTGGGATGGCCAGGCTAGTGACCTTCAGTCATTCATACAGTCCTTGAATATCAATTCTAGGGGCATAGAATTAAAATACGAAATGAGTCAGGATACTATTCAATTCTTGGATCTCAATATCCGAATAGATAATAATAAATTTAAGACCTCCACTCATTTCAAAGCCACAGACAGAAATTCATTTATACCCATTGGGAGCTGTCACCATTCACCATGGCTTATTTCGGTCCCTAAGAGTCAATTTATTAGACTTAAAAGGAACTGTACAGAACAGGACGAATTTCTGGCCCAATCAAATGTTCTCATTGAGAGGTTTGTTGAGAAAGGCTATAAATTGGAAGATCTGACTAAGATTCGGAATGATGTGAAAGAACTAGAAAGAAGAGATCTACTGGTAGATAAAGGCCCGAAACAAAGAGATCGTTTCAGTAATGGAGTCCCTTTTATTACCTCTTATTCACTACAGCACAGAGGTATCAAACAACTTATCAAAAAACATTGGCATATTGTCAAAAGTGACTCCACTTTGAAAGATCTTGTGCCTGATATACCTCAAGTGATTTTCAAAGGGGTACCCTCTCTAAGGAACCAAATTGCAGCCAACGTCGTAGATCCTCCGACCAGTACAAGGGGTTTTTTCGATCAGCTCACGGGGTATTACAAATGTGGCAAATGCAGGGTCTGTTCCCTCAACAGGAATGTTGGGAGACGTACCACCTCGTTCGTGTGCACAGCTACAGGGAGGAACCATACCATCAAACCATGCATAACTTGCTCCTCCAAGGGGGTGGTCTATATGCTGCAGTGCCCTTGTGGGCTGCAATATGTGGGCCGAACTAAACGTCCTCTCCATGTACGTTTGGGTGAGCATATATCCAACATCATTAGTGGTTTCCCCAAACATTCAGTGTCCAAACACTACTTATTGGTACACGACAAGAACCCTTCTGGGACTTCATTTTTTGGGATCGATAAATTCAAACCCCATTGGCGGGGGAGTTCCCTAGTGAGGGAAATCTCCAAACTCGAAATGTCATGGATCCATCGCCTTAAATCTTACACTCCACATGGACTCAATATAGACACCGATATTAATGCGTTTGTGGATAATTCCTAAATATGCGGAAATTAATGCGTTTGTGGATAATTCCTAAATATGCGGATAGTTAATTTTTTCCTAGGGGTAAATTATACATTATTATTGTTGTTTATTCGTATGTACTGCTATGTTTATACAATAATGAAAAAAATTTTCTTATTCAATTTAATTTTTTCCCTCTTTTTATGCTATTGTCATATGTGTACACTCCTCCTGAGATGCATGTAGAGTGGGCGTATTAAATGCATGCATGTTGTGCCATATCTCTTCATTGGGGTATGTGTATAACATATGTGCATTCTTATATCTTTTAATTCTTATTAATTTAATTTTTTTTTTTTTGGAATCTCATTTACAAAAAAAATTTTTTTTTTCCTATTACCATAGGTACCTTAATATGGATACTT
Organism: Lithobates sylvaticus; assembly: GCA_028564925.1. Taxonomy (NCBI): domain Eukaryota; kingdom Metazoa; phylum Chordata; class Amphibia; order Anura; family Ranidae; genus Lithobates; species Lithobates sylvaticus. Next base: position 277,092,718 of record CM053027.1, on the reverse strand, counting down.
GGTAACTATTGGGTTTATAGATATATTTTAAATAAAAACATTTTTCTCACTTTTTTTCACTGATTTCACTGAGTCTGGGCTCAGTTCACAGCATATACAGTTATTTGTATTCTAATTTTTGTTTGAGTTAATTTCTTAATATTCATTTGTGGTCGTGATATATGGGCTTATCTGCCATCATGACACAGTGATATTCTATTTTCACTAAATATGTATTATCATATATTGCCTATATGCATTATAGTTCCTCTACTAGGTTCACTTTTGCACTTCCCTTATCAGTATATTTTCCATCATGTTTTTTCACCATTATAACATGTCTAATTCACATGGCGTGGTTTATTTATATAGATAGCGTTATGTAGTCTAATTAATTGCATCACGGCCATTTGCCATCAATTATTTATAATTTCACTACTAAATAAACTCACCTTCGTCTTTAATTAGTTACGATCGTTTTTATATTTATTTTTATTTATTTTTTATATAGTACTGCTTATTAGTATTGGGTATGGGCATTCTTTCCCACACTCAAGATGGCTGCGCTTGTCTAACTCCATGCAATTCAGGTGGAGGTTGGGCTATATATGGGTGGTGCGTTACTGCGTCGCCCGTTCCCCATTGACAACGTCATCTGTGACGAAACGACGTATGGGAAGGCACGCAGTGACGCTACCACGGAGATCGTGAACGGGGGACGGGTTTGCACTGACCGGCCGGCAGTGTGTGTATTGTGCTCGTTATTCTTCTTATATTTGTAAGTGTTTTCAAATTTTTTAAATAAACAAGTGTTTAGCAGTATCACGCTATGGGCGGTCCCTTGTTTTTATGTGCCTGAGACAATTAGTTGGATGTCCTTGAGCGAAGCAGAGGCTGTGGAGGTCCTTCTTGTTCCCTGGAGTGTTTGTCCTTGATCTGATCGGTCTCATCAATTACTCCCCATCTGGGATGTTGCAGGCTTCATAGGCAGTGCCTTTTATTACTAGACATCTGGTAAGCGCCAAATTCAAATGGTGGATGGGATTGCACAAAACTTTTGTATGCCTGTCACAGCGGTGTTCCATTTACCATCTAATCAGCAGTCTACTCACTATATTCTACCTGGCTTATTACCAAAGGAAGACACTTAATCAGGATTAATGTGGTTCCCATTTGGACTTTATTCATTATACCTTACACACTCTTCTGTAGTTTTATTGTGTATGTAATTCATTTTTTGGTATATTATTATTTGGCCATTTTCTTTTTTCATGTATGTTTATATATTTGTCTGGCGCAGCTTTATCCATTTTATATATCCTGTGTGTGTGTATCCCACTTTTAGCAGCAGCCTTTTAGGTTAAGATTTTTTATTATTTTTTTCCCCTATCACTTTTTTTAGCGCGGTTTATTTTTGATTTCATTCTCTAGAAACAGAGCCTGCTTGCCCTGTGTTCTTGCCTCGGGACAGTCTGCCTCTCCTTGGCGGTCTTCCAGCCATTGTAGTCGGTAGTGTATAGTGTATAAAAAATAGAGCTCCTATGTGTGCTCACAACACACTGTAGGTCCTATGGGTGCTGACACAAACACACTATAGGTACTATGTGTGCTGCTGAAAAGGAAATATAGGACCTATGTGTGCTGCCACAAACACACTATAAGTCGTATGGGTGCTGACACAAACACACTATAGGTACTATGTGTGCTGCTGACAAGAAAATATAGGACCTATGTGTGCTGCCACAAACACACTATAAGTCCTATGGGTGCTGACACAAACACACTATAGGTACTATGTGTGCTGCTGAAAAGGAAATATAGGACCTATGTGTGCTGCCACAAACACACTATAAGTCTTATGGGTGCTGACAAAAAAACACACTATAGGTACTATGTGTGCTGCTGAAAAGGAAATATAGGACCTATGTGTGCTGCCACAAACACACTATAAGTCCTATGGGTGCTCACACAAACACACTATAGGTACTATGTGTGCTGCTGACAAGAAAATATAGGACCTATGTGTGCTGCCACAAACACACTATAAGTCCTATTGGTGCTCACACAAACACACTATAGGTACTATGTGTGCTGCTAAAAAGGAAATATAGGACCTATGTGTGCTGCCACAAACACACTATAAGTCCTATGGGTGCTCACACCAACACACTATAGGTACTATGTGTGCTGCTGACAAGGAAATATAGGACCTATGTGTGCTGCCACAAACACACTATAAGTCCAATGGGTGCTCACACAAACACACTATAGGTACTATGTGTGCTGCTGACAAGAAAATATAGGACCTATGTGTGCTGCCACAAACACACTATAAAGCCCCATACACACGGTCGGACTTTTTCATGGATTCTGTCCGATCGGACAATGTTGTTGAAAAATCAGACCGTGTATGCACCATTGGACAGTGTACGTCGGATTGTCCGACGGACAAAGTCTTATCTCCTGCTGGATAGATTTGCCGACAACCCGGTCCGATCACACCAAATCCGATCGTGTGTACGGTTGTCCGACCGGACAAAGTGCTACGCATGCTCAGATCACATTACAAGACCAAAGCTATTGGCTACTAGCCTCTACGTAGTCCCGTCGTAGGCAACAAACGTCACCACGTTCAGAATGATCGGATTTTCCGACAACTTTGTCTGACCGTGTGTACGCAAAACCAACATCAGACAAAGTATGACGGACATGGTCCGACGGACCTGGTCCTCGGATAATCCGCGCGTGTGTATGGGGCTTAAGTCCTATGGGTGCTGACAAAAAAACACACTATAGGTACTATGTGTGCTGCTGAAAAGGAAATATAGGACCTATGTGTGCTGCCACAAACACACTATAAGTCCAATGGGTGCTCACACAAACACACTATAGGTACTATGTGTGCTGCTGACAAGAAAAATATAGGACCTATGTGTGCTGCCACAAACACACTATAAAGCCCCATACACACGGTCGGACTTTTTCATGGATTCTGTCCGATCGGACAATGTTGTTGAAAAATCAGACCGTGTATGCACCATTGGACAGTGTACGTCGGATTGTCCGACGGACAAAGTCTTATCTCCTGCTGGATAGATTTGCCGACAACCCGGTCCGATCACACCAAATCCGATCGTGTGTACGGTTGTCCGACCGGACAAAGTGCTACGCATGCTCAGATCACATTACAAGACCAAAGCTATTGGCTACTAGCCTCTACGTAGTCCCGTCGTAGGCAACAAACGTCACCACGTTCAGAATGATCGGATTTTCCGACAACTTTGTCTGACCGTGTGTACGCAAAACCAACATCAGACAAAGTATGACGGACATGGTCCGACGGACCTGGTCCTCGGATAATCCGCGCGTGTGTATGGGGCTTAAGTCCTATGGGTGCTCACACAAACACACTATAGGTACTATGTGTGCTGCTGAAAAGGAAATATAGGACCTATGTGTGCTGCCACAAACACACTATAAGTCCTATGGGTGCTGACAAAAAAACACACTATAGGTACTATGTGTGCTGCTGAAAAGGAAATATAGGACCTATGTGTGCTGCCACAAAACACACTATAAGTCCTATGGGTGCTCACACAAACACACTATAGGTACTATGTGTGCTGCTGACAAGAAAATATAGGACCTATGTGTGCTGCCACAAACACACTGTAAGTCCTATGGGTGCTCACACAAACACACTATAGGTACTATGTGTGCTGCTGACAAGGAAATATAGGACCTATGTGTGCTGCCACAAACACACTATAAGTCCTATTGGTGCTCACACAAACACACTATGGGTACTATGTGTGCTGCTGACAAGGAAATATAGGACCTATGTGTGCTGCCACAAACACACTATAAGTCCTATGGGTGCAGACACAAACACACTATAGGTACTATGTGTGCTGCTGACAAGAAAATATAGGACCTATGGGTGCTGCCACAAACACACTATAAGTCCTATGGGTGCGGACACAAACACACTATAGGTACTATGTGTGCTGCTGACAAGAAAATATAGGACCTATGTGTGCTGCCACAAACACACTATAAGTCCTATGGGTGCTGACACAAACACACTATAGGTACTATGTGTGCTGCTGAAAAGGAAATATAGGACCTATGTGTGCTGCCACAAACACACTGTAAGTCTTATGGGTGCTGACAAAAAAACACACTATAGGTACTATGTGTGCTGCTGAAAAGGAAATATAGGACCTATGTGTGCTGCCACAAACACACTATAAGTCCTATGGGTGCTCACACAAACACACTATAGGTACTATGTGTGCTGCTGACAAGAAAATATAGGACCTATGTGTGCTGCCACAAACACACTATAAGTCCTATGGGTCCTGACACAAACACACTATAGGTACTATATGTGTGCTGCTGACAAGAAAATATAGGACCTATGTGTGCTGCCACAAACACACTATAAGTCCTATGGGTGCTGAGTGACACAAACACACTATAGGTACTATATGTGTGCTGCTGACAAGTAAGTATAGGACCTATGTGTGCTGCCACAAACACACTATAAGTCCTATGGGTCCTGACACAAACACACTATAGGTACTATATGTGTGCTGCTGACAAGAAAATATAGGACCTATGTGTGCTGCCACAAACACACTATAAGTCCTATGGGTGCTGAGTGACACAAACACACTATAGGTACTATATGTGTGCTGCTGACAAGAAAATATAGGACCTATGTGTGCTGCCACAAACACATTATAAGTCCTATGGGTGCTGAGTGACACAAACACACTATAGGTACTATATGTGTGCTGCTGACAAGAAAATATAGGACCTATGTGTGCTGCCACAAGCACACTATAAGTCCTATGGGTCCTGACACAAACACACTATAGGTACTATATGTGTGCTGCTGACAAGAAAATATAGGACCTATGTGTGCTGCCACAAACACACTATAAGTCCTATGGGTGCTGAGTGACACAAACACACTATAGGTGCTATATGTGTGCTGCTGACAAGAAAATATAGGTCCTATGTGTGCTGCCACAAACACAATATGGCTCCTATAAATCCCTGCCTGGGATGGGACAGAAGGTTGGGACAGAAGTTGGGGTGCAATGCTGTTCTAACAGCACTGCGGTTGGTGCTACTGCTATGCTGTACTAACAGCACGCACACACCAGACTAATCCCCAGCAGCAGCTAATATCACACTCACTGTGCAATCAGCAGCAATGAATGATCAGTATTCAGTAATGATGAATGACTCAGGTAGCAATGGTTTAGCAAAGAAATAGCAATCAAGCAAAGAAGCAAATCAGCAGACTGCTCTCCCTAAAGCCGGAACACATGTGACCGGGGCCGACGGCGTGGCGGCCTTTTATATGGTGGGGCGTGTACTAAAGCCCCTGAGCTTTAATTGGCTACAGGCGTCCTGCCTGTAGCCAATTATTGCTCTCCTAGTTTCCGGCGCTGTGATTGGCCAAGCATGCGGGGTCACAGTGCATGCTTGGCCAATCATCAGCCAGCAATGCACTGCGCCGGCCACAATGCATTGCGGGCTGCTCGCATCACACGAATGTGATGCTAACGGCCCAAATAGTTCTGGGCTCGCCGAGCGAGCGAACGACCGGGGCTCGATTCGAACGTGGGTTCGAATCGAGCACCGGGCCCATCCCTAATCACAAGCAAGGAAAACAATAAAAATGCAACACAATATGGTCATAGCTATGAGCATATGAACATGATACATCAGGGACAATGTAAGTGTGGTGGATGAGTTGATATATCCAGTGGACTGCCCCTGCAGGAGGGTCTCCCTCCTTTTTATATTCACACATACACACAGGTACGTATGCAAAATCCATGGTGCCATTTGGCATAAGTGGGCATGCTTAGGGGCTGTTGCAGATGCAGTGGCATGATGGCACTTTTTAAAACTATAATAGAGTATGAATTTCCAGCTCCTCGTTCAAGGACAAAACATCTAAGGCGTATATCCAGTAGGTCTCCCTCTGGCAGAGCTTACGGAATAGCTTGGCCAGAGGGCGGTCCCGAGTAGCGGCCTCAATGACCCAAACTTTTAAATCTTTGGTGGATTTATGGTGGTGTGCCAAGAAATGTCTGGGTACACTATGATGGTCCTTGCCTTTTAAAATTAAGTGGCGGTGTTCACTGAAGCGCTTACGCAGTGTTCGAATTGTTCTACCCACATAAAGGAGACCACATGGGCAGGATAAGCAATAGAACACATATTCGGAGAAACAGGTGTAAAATTCCCTAATGGGGTAGGTTTTACCATTGGCATGGAACTCCTTTTGCCCATGTTGGCCAGTTTGCGCTTAATGCTGGATGCCTTTCTGTAGGCAAACTTGGGTTTATCTGGTAACAGGGACTGGAGATGTTGGTCCTCGGTTACGTCATTGAGTGGCCCCATCCTTGCCTATATCACCGTGAAAAGACAGCAGTCGGCTGGACGCCTCCCATCAATGCAAAGCTTTTTGTTTCTATTTTTGGGTCCATCTGCGCTGTGATTGAAGAAGAATTGACATCGCAAGACACTTTTTTATTTTTAATAAAGGAATTGTCAAAAAGTGTCTTTTGTGGTTTTTACTTTTTGACACTTTTTTTTTTGGTGAATGGGTAGAGGTACAATGTACCCCATACCCATTCACATAGGGGGGCAGGATCTGGGGGCCCCTTGTTAACCTGAAGGGCCTGGTATGAATTTCGGGGGGGACCCCCACACCATTTTTAAAAAAAAACTGAAGGGCCTGGTATGGATTTTGGGGGGCACGCCATTTTTTTGTATACAGTATCCCACAAAAGTGAGTACACCCCTCACATTTTTTAAAATATTGAATTCTATCTTTTCAGGTGACAACACTGAAGAAATTACACTTTGCTACAATGTAAAGTAGGGAGTGTACAGCTTGTATAACAGTGTAAATTTACTGTCCCCTCAAAATAACTCAACACACCCCCTAACATTCTCTCCCACAGTTCTTGTTCAAGAGACAATAAATCTCTTTGCATTCAAAAAGTGTCCAAGGTTAATAATACCCAAAGTCAGGCCACCACCTCACATTGTAACAGTAACATTACCACCACCAAGGTAAGAGCAGTACCCAAATTGCATGACCCTCCAGCATGACCCAAAAAAAAAATACTCCACACCCCACCATAACACCCCCCAATGCCAAGAAGGACTTTAAGCTTAATCCCCCAGGATCTGACCACAATATATCATCTTATACCATGCCCACTAAGCCTATTATTGGCCAAGAGCCCAATCACACAGCTTTGAACCATCCCACTGTTCCATCTATTTCCTTTTGCCAAAATTTGACAACCAACACAATCATTCCTGTGGTCTCTTTTTTCGTGAACAGACCCCTCGGCAAACACTGCTAAAGCACGCGGTAGAGGATGCAGGGGACAAGGCAGGAACTCCAAAACCAGACCCGAGAAAACACCAACAACGGTAAAGATCTTCAACCTATCCACACACTTATTATCGACTGAAGAGACATCTCTACTTAGTAGTGGTCTCAATTTTGCACCGTCTGCCACATCTAATCCATTTCTCCTTTTTAAAGATCTATAAATAGGTTTAAATTCTAAAATAGGTGTCTACCGGCGCAAATTAAATTTTTATTATGATCAAACCTTTTAACTTTTTTACTTTTTTTAATTTTACTGTCCCTGAGAAAAAAGCTCTAGACAATAGGGATGAGCCCACGGTTTAAGTCGAACTTAAGTTGGACTTGAACATTGGGTGTTCATTTGCTCGCAAACAAACCGAACATATGGGGCGTTCGCGGGAAATTTGAGCACCGTGGAACGCCCTATAATGCACTTTGGAGACTGGGCTGCAGGGTAATTTTCCAACATGATAACGACCCCCAAACACACCTCCAAGACGACAACTGCCTTTCTAAAAAAGCTGAGGGTAAAGGTGATGGACTGATCAAGCATGTCTCCAGACCTAAACCCTATTGAGCATCTGTGGGGCATCCTCAAACAGAAGGTGGAGGAGCGCAAGGTCTCTAACATCCACCAGCTCTGTGATGTCGTCATGGAGGAGTGGAAGATGATGCCAGTGGCAACCTGTGAAGCTCTGGTGAACTCCATGCCTTGGAGGGTTAAGGCAGTGCTGGTAAATAATGGTGGCCACACAAAATATTGACAATTTGGGCCCAATTTTGACATTTTTACTTACGGTGTACTGGTGTACTGACTTTTTGTTGCCAGCGTTTTAGACATTAATGGCTGTGTGTTGAGTTATTATGAGGGGACAGCAAATTGACACTGTTATACAAGTTGTACACTCACTGATTTATATTGTAGCAAAGTATAATTTCTTCAGTTTTGTCACATAAAAAGATATAATAAAATATTTACAAAAATGTGAGGGGTGTACTTACTTTTGTGAGATACTGTGAGTCTGCATTTCTGAGTAGGGGGCGCATGCACACTCCCAGTGACGGCCAGTGATTGACTGCCAGTACCCAGCAATCAGCTTTGAGTCTCACAGAACACAGCTGAATGTAAACAGCACAGAGCTGTGTTCAGTGACAAGGGATCTAGTTGTTTTTTCATTCCCTGCTAAGAAAACAGCTACCTCCACAGTAAATGCAGCATACAGTACACACACAAACACATGTTAGGCACATATTCAACCCCTTCCTACCCAGTGTAATTAGTACAGGGACAGTGCATATTATGAGCACTGATCACTGTAATAATGGCATGGGTGATGTCAGTGGCAGTTAGTTCCCTCCAGCGTCAGTGTCAGATTGACCACCGCAGTATCCCAGTCCTGTTATAAGTCGCTGATCACTGCCAATACTAGTATAGAAATAAATCCAGTATATATTCTATATTTTGTAGAGGCTACAGTATAATTTACCACAATCCTATCAATATGCACCCTTTGGGTTTTTGTTTTTAACAAAGAAATGTAGCAGAATACATTTTTGGCCAAAATGTATTAAGAGATTTGATTTTTTTAAAGTTTTATGGGATATGTTTTATACCAGAAAGTAAAAAATATTGTTTTTTTATATAATAATAAAAAGAAAAAAACTGAGAGGTGATCAAATACCACCAAAAGAAAGCTCTATTAATGTGAAAAAAATATATAAATAAACTTTGTTTGGGTGCAGCGTTGCATGGCCTCTCAAATGTCAGTTAAAGTATAGCAAAACTTGGCCTGGTCATGAAGGGGGGTAAATCTTCCAGAGGGCAAGTGGTTAAATGCAAAATACAGTAAGACCACTTTTACACTGAGGCGCTTTTTAGGCGCTTTCACGCTAAAAACAGCGCCTAAAAAGCTCACAAAAAATTATTTCCATTAAAATCAATGAACGCTTTCACACTGGGGCAGTGTGCTGGCAGGGCTGTGAAAAACTCCCCTCCCCATTGAAATGAATGGAAAGCTCTTCAAAAGCGCCTGAAAAGCTCTTCAAAAGCGCTCAGTGTTTTTTACTGGCAGTTTAGAAGCGCTTCAGTGTGAAAGTGGCCTAAATGTTCACTTTAAAATGCGTATATTACATTTGCAAAGTCAATCATAGTAAATAGGGTAAATCAAACCCATTGTGTCAGCCAACAGCCAGGCAACAAGCATTACAGAAGAGTAGCTATAGCAGCCCTATATTTATATCTCAGAGCTTTTGTAATCTGTCTTTTTTCACTTGTCACGTTGAAGTCTGTATTTTGTGGCATTATGGGAAAATCTGCAGCCATGAGTAATAAATGTTTATTTACTTTAGTTTATAATTACACTTTTAGTTCTATAAATTCAAGTTGTTTGGCCATGCTGCAGAATTCATTCATCAGAGGCAAACCTGTAAGATCTGTGCTGTTCAATGCGTCATCACTGTAGCGTGGGTTTTTAGGAAAGATAAGTATGTCCTTTTTAAGAACACCCAAACACAAATATCCCACACCTTTAATCACAGCGCCTCCCAAACCTGCAATTAGAGTTTCAAAATAATCATGTGCTGCCTTCCCACTGCACTTAGTTACCTAGTTTTATTTAAACTTACGATCTGTGGGAATGTAACACAGTATGTGAAATATTTTACCCATGGCAATCTTTAATATTAGGTTGCATTTATAATGCCTGGTTTTCAAGAAAAGAAACAGGGCAGACCTCAGTTAATACCCAACTCTATGCAACATGACTTGATTATTGAAGTCGCCACAATTTCAAAACATTTGCTTATTTTTTTATAATTCTCTTGCACATGTTCGGATATTCTTGCAAAAATAATTTCCACTTTGTTTCACCTCTTTTGCTATGATAAGTGAATTTGAAAGTAAAAAATGCTCTACTCCTGTAGTAAATCAGGCTCATTATGTTATTATGGCTCTATATGTGTTATGTTTGTGTGAACCTACGTAACTTTCAAATGAGCTAAAGAGCGTGTCACAGATCCCTCAAGGCTCTTACTCTTTTCCAAAGGTAAAATACCTTTTTTTGTGTACTAATCCACCATTGACACCTCTTGCTACATTGAAATTTTGGCACAGGAATTAGTAAAAAAGTAAAACTGATCGTAGTGGAAGATACTCATAGGGTTAATACAATAGTGTCATTAATCCCTTACTGCACCGTGTCCTCCGTAATCTTTTGCATGGGGCTCCCCAGAAGTCCCACTTCTGTAGGGATAAAACAGTAAAATTACCTCTCCCCTTAGGAACTCTAGGTAGAGTC
>CM053027.1:276977112-277081545 GCA_028564925.1 Lithobates sylvaticus | reverse complement strand
TTTACAAGCAGCAAGAGAGCAACAGAACCTCTCCTTCCAGGGTAACACCCTCCAGCTGTTCGCAGACCTCTCCCCGGTCACTATCGCCAGGCGTCGTGGCCTAAAACCCTACCTCCAAGTCCTACAAGCTCAAGGGATAAAATACAGATGGGGGTTTCCATTTAAGCTCTCCTTCTCCCACCTAGGCCGCCAATTCCACGCCACCACACCTTCGGACCTGAAACGCCACTTCCTGGAACTTCAACTGGTCCTCCCTCCATCTCAGCCTGAAGCCCCATCCTCCTCCACCAGACCCGGACCTTCCAAACAGAGTACATCCAGACCTCCTCGTCCACCCTCCCAAGCATCCCAGAAGTCCCGTTCTGGATCACAGGCGCTGCGAGACCTACAGGCCCAACGTTTCCAACCATCTAACAACGGATGAGGAGGCCCGGCTGGGCCCAATCTTTTGTTTGCCTCAGCTCACCCTGATCACCTGTCCCGGGCTGCCCAGAGCCCCTTGACTTGGATTGCTGGTCACCACGACATGTGAATCCGAGCGTCAAGTTTTGGTAACGGTATCCCCACCATGTTTTTCTTGACATTAGCCTTTGCCGCCTGGTCGGGGGGGGCCGCCCCGGAACAGGCTGCCCCGTTTGTGTGATGGCAGCCCGGGGCGCACCTTACCCCCTCCGGGTAACAAGGCGGAACTTCACCATGGACCTGTCTCCCCCGCCTTGCCACTGTCGTGAGTACCAAAATGGTTCGGGCTGCTACCCGTGGCCCATAGTATTTTTGTTTTTACTTTATTATGCTTTTTCTCTTTTTTTATATATATGGCCTTTTCAGTTCCAGCGGACTCGCGGGTTGTTGGGGGGTGGGGGGATCTCGGGCCAAGTTAGGTGGGGACAAGAAGCTACCATAATGTTTATGTGACACTCGGTATATCACCGCAGGGTGATTTTCTAGCTCTCACGTGTGACCATCTGGGCAGGGGGGGGGTGATGGGTGCCCGGGGCCTCGCCCGGCCCCTTGCGGGGGATGGTCATATGGCTGTCCCTCGCGGGGGGTCGGGGGGCCCTCCCTCGGGCGCTCGGTCTGGCTTAGAATGTTTAGTTGTTTTGTTGTTTTGCAGCTCTCCCGTTTAATTGCCTTTTGTTGCAGGTACTGTTACTCAGAGCCTATGTCAAGAATGTTTGAAATGTTTGATATGTTTCCACTAGATACAGGTGGTTCCGACGGACCACTGCTACCCCCATGTGTTGGCACCCGGCAGAGAAGTTTTTCCTTGCCGGGCTCCCAACCCGAAGTGGGTTTCATAACCCACGTTATGCTGCATTAATGCAAATAGCATTCGATCTCTTCCGAGTTCTACTCGGTATTCTCACCTTTTCTACTTCTCCTCTTTCCTCTCCGTTTTCCTCTCTTCTCCCTACCCTCCCCCTCCACCTCCCCTCCTTCCCCCCTCCTATGCCCCCGGGGTGCGGGAACAGAGCGTTATGCTGCTTCATGAGTTTGACCTAATGACCCTTCGCTGGCTTTCCCTGAATGTCCAGGGCTTGAACTCGCCTCAAAAACGGGTCAAAGCTTTCAAATACTTTAAGCAACTCAACATTGATATAGCTTGCCTACAGGAAACCCACTTTTCCGCTTCCTCTTGCCCCAAATACTTTGATGTAAATTACCCCCAAGTTTTCTTAGCCAACGGTCCTACTAAACAGAAAGGGGTTCTCATAGCCATAAGGAAATCAGTTCTGTTTATTTGCAGTAAACAAATTGCCGACCCGGATGGTAGGTACCTTCTTCTGCAGGGCTCAGTACAGGACAACGAAGTTACTATTATGACCTATTATGCCCCAAATGTTAACCCAGCCCCCTTTTTGACACATGTCTGCACCCTGTTGAAGGACCACCAGAGGGGCATCCTCCTGCTGGCAGGGGACTCTAACGTCTCGTTAAATCCCTCTCTGGATAACTACCCATCGGACGATAGAGTCCCCTCCCCAGCCGCAAAAACCTTTTTGCGAACTCTACATGACCACGACCTAGTAGACACTTGGCGCGAATTACACCCCCGGGGTAGGGATTACACCCACTACTCCCATCCCCATCACTCACATTCCAGGATTGACCATATGTTCGTCTTACGACAGCATCTACACCTGATCGACGCAGTCTCTATTCTAGCGACCCCCTGGTCGGACCACGACCCAATTCTGACTATCTGCCACTCCCTGCTCAGCAAACCACAGCACAATTCCTGGGTGATGAATGACTCATTATTGTCATTCAAGCCTATTACCACCGAATTACACAAAGCGTCGATAGATTACTTTAAACTTAATGCAGGGACGGTCTCCTCGCCGGTAACCCTTTGGGAGGCTTACAAAGCGGTCCTTCGAGGCCACGTTATACGCATAGCGTCAAAACGTAAAAAAGAACGAACCCAATTACGGCGTAAACTCGAGCATGACCTGGAAGTTCTTTCCACAGCTTTTAAGCAAGACCCTAACCCAACCAATCGTAAACTTTTAGATAAAGCCCGATCGGACTTAGACTTATGCGTGACGGACGACGCTGAACGCACCTTACGCTGGGCTCGACAGAAGTGGTACACTAAGGCTAACAAGCCAACAAAGATGCTAGCCAATAGACTGCGTACTTTCACCCCGAAGTTCACACCCATAGCCTTACGCACCCGTCACAATATCCTTACGGGCAACCCGCGTCGAGTCCTGGACGAGTTCCGCCACCGCCTAACCAAGCTCTATTCTGCCCCCACCCATATTCCTCCCCACGGCCTGACCCACTTCTTGAAGGATTTGTCCTTGCCTGCCCTATCTGACACTCACAGGTCCCTCATGGATAAGGATATACAGGTATCAGAAATTCTCCACTGCATCAAGGAATTAAAGATAGGCAAGAGGCCTGGCCCTGACGGCTACACAGCCCTATATTACCGGAAATTCGCTGAGGTTCTTGCACCACACCTGGCGGCTATGTACAATTCGGTAAAAAGGGGTCACTCGTTTACACCAGATTTATTGACCGCCAACATTGTAATGATCCCCAAGCCGGATAAAGATCACTCCTCCTGGGCCAATTTCCGCCCTATTTCCCTAATAAACATTGACATGAAAATCCTAACAAAGATTCTGGCCAACCGTCTAAACTCTTTTCTCCCAAGATTGATAAAAAAGGAACAGGTGGGCTTTGTCCCCCGTAGGCAAGCAGGGGACGCCATTCGGAAACTCCTTCAAATCCAACACATAGCGCACGGCAGATCGCTGGAAACAATGTTTCTGTCCCTAGATGTCAACAAGGCCTTTGACACTTTGTCTTGGCCTTATCTGACACAGGTTTTAGGCCACTATGGCTTCGGCACCTCATTTTTGGGTTGGGTCTCTGCCATCTACGATTCCCCTCAAGCCAAGGTACGATATTACGGCCATGAGTCGCCCACCTTCCCCATAAAAAGAGGAACCCGCCAAGGGTGTCCACTATCCCCTCTTTTATTTATTCTGGCTTTGGAGCCCTTGGCGGAGGCCATCCGTTTGCATGCAGACATATCAGGAGTCGAGGTGGCGGGGACCTCGCATAAATTATCCCTATTCGCAGACGACATCTTGCTGTCAGTTACCAAACCTAGAATCTCCCTCCCCAATTTGATGTCTCTCTTAGATACTTTCGCCACGTTGTCAGGCCTAACTGTTAACCCGGCTAAGTCCAAAGCCATGTCAATTAACCTTAGGCCCTCGGAACTAGAAGCACTGAAGTCGGCATTTTCCTTCCAATGGACGAACTCGTTACCCTACCTGGGGATTAAACTTACCCCTAACTACTCGGGTCTTTACCAAGCCAACTACCCCCCATTATTGCGCAAACTGACAAATCTGCTCGACTCTTGGTCCACCCTTCCTCTATCCTGGTTCGGTAGAATAGCGACTGTACGCATGGCATATCTCCCGAAATTGCTTTACTATTTCCGAGTTCTACCGGTCCAGATTCCATCTCACATTCTCCGAATCCACCAACGCAAAATCATGCTATTCATCTGGGGGAAGATAAAACCCAGGATCAAGCGACAGGTGCTCTATGCACCTAGAATAGATGGAGGCCTCTCTGTCCCAAACCTGCAAGCCTACTATACAGCAGCCGGTATAGCCCCACTTGCCCATCTCCATGAAAAGCAACAAATGCCACTATGGGCCGTTATCGACTTAGTCGATTCCCACCCGGTCCCTTTAGCCTCCCTCCCCTGGCTCCCTAAAGCCCATCGACCATCCACCCTGGGTCCATGCCTAGCCCACGCTCTACGATTGTGGGATTCAGTCAAGTTCTCAGCAGGCCTGATCTCTCCCCATCTCCCCTTACTCCGTCTTCTTTATTGCCCGTTGTTCCCGCCAGGATGTGATAACCCCTTACAGTTCACGTGGTGGACTGACCATGGCTTCGTAGACGTTCACTCTTTGCTCACCCCGACTAAAATAGTCCCGTTCGCAGCCCTACGCTCCTCACACGACATCCCCCTAAAAGAACACTATAGCTATACACAACTCAGACACTTTCTCCAAGGCCTAATAAGATCCCAGCCTATTCCCTATGCCACGACTCCCTTTGAAAGTTTGTGTAGATCTCGTCCTCAATCCTCGGGTATGATATCACTTATATACAAGGCTATAATTAACACTAGAAAACCACCACTGAGACCTTATCATCTCCAATGGGAGGCTGAGCTAGGGAAACGGCTGGAGCCAGATGACTGGCGGGTAATGACCAAGGCACTAACTAAATGCTCTAAGAATGTCCTCTTTTTGGAGAACGCCTACAAAGTTTTTTATAGATGGTACTACACCCCGGCAAGGCTAGCGAGCTTCATCCCATCTTATTCCCCATTATGTTTCCGAGGGTGCTCACAAGAAGGGACGATGGCTCACATCTGGTGGTCCTGTCCCAGGGTTTGTAGACTATGGATCAGGGTATATGCACTGCTTCGTAACCTTTTTAATACCACAATAAAGAGGGATCCTTTTGAGGCCCTATTATGTAAGCCCATCCCAGTACTTCTTCGTCCTGAACGTCAACTGGCTGCACACATCTTCACTGCAACTAAACTGACCATAGCACGGGCTTGGAAAACCCCGGCCCTCAGCTTTGAAGCGGTTAAAAACAGAGTAAATGACATTATGGTGAACGAGAAACTTACTGCCGTGCTAGCAGATACCCATGCCAAATTCCTCCGGGTATGGCAGCCCTGGGTGACCCATATCCATCCCTCGCGATTTGATCCAACGCTCCTTACCCTTTAAGAAGTCTCTGTCCCCCCCCCACCCCGGGGCCCCCCCATCCTTTTTTTCCCTTTCCCCCACATTTCCCCTCTTTCCTTGACTTTCCTCCTTACTTCATCCTCTTCTTTGTCTTTACACTAAAGACATACGTCACCCCTTTTCTCTTTCTCCATCATCTGGATTCTTCTCCTGTATTCCCCCCTCCGGGGGCTCAATATCAAGTTCCTTCTTATTCTCTCTTTCGATCTCCCCATCCTACGGGGCTGATCCTACTGGCGCTGGATACCTAACAAGACATACTATCTCTTCTATGAGTTTTATCTCCATTCCACCTTCCTTCTCCATTTTCTTCTTTTTCCCCTCTCTTTTTTCCTCAGGACTCTACAAATTTTAGTTACAATCTGCTCAAGTGGTCTTCCCTGAGGAATCTCACTTAAGTTGGTTCCTAAGTTTAATGTCCCTATGGGATAAGGTTTGTTATATTGTTTTTCTGCCTCAGATACCAGAACCAATCCAGAGTACTGTCTTACGTCCTAGTTTACCCTAGGTCAATTTTACTCCATCAAGTCGCAAGACCTGTTGGTCTCTTTACAATGTCTTGCTGCCCACACTTGTGATATTTTACAGTCTGTTCTATGGTTCATGTCCGTATTCCGGACTCAACTGCATGTACTGTTCTGTTGTAAGAAATTGCACACTGTTACTGTGTCCAGTTCCATTTTTTTTTCCTGTTTTTTCTGTTGTTTTGTATTCTTTTGTATTGATGTGTCTCTTCAATAAAAACCTTTGTACAAGAAATATAGACTCGCTATTTTCTGCAGTATACATGAAGACAAAATGTGACTTATATTTTCATCTTCCACTTAAACAGAAACGTTTCACACCACTGTGGCGTGCTTAATCAAGCACACCATAGTGGTGTGAAACACGCCAGTTTGTCCCTGTGCCTCTGATGTTTTTGTACCCGTATAGATTTTGCCGTCTTCAATAAAGAAGTTATAACGGAATGCTGCCGTCCAGCTTTTCCTTCAATCTTTCATCACGTTCAGGGCTAGCACCTGTTCGTCATCAGCAGGATGGGTAATACTATGGGTTTATTGCCTAGAGCGGTGTTCACTTGTCTCTTGTGTCTGGCCTAAATACAGTACTACTTTGAGTCTGAAGCAGAATATGATATTATTTCAGTCAACTTACTAAGATAAATAAAAATGTATTTTGCAAAGTGAACATGCTCTACTTCCTTAGTAAATCAGGGTCATAGATATGAGTTGGTACTGGCTGGGTTAGGTTTGGCATAGAGAGCAACAGTTGTAAGAAAAAATGCATTTTGCTGGGGAGATAGTGCCAACAGGTGGTAGAAGGTGAGAAGCAGTGTGTTACTGTTTAGGGAATTTACCAGAGAAGTGTATATCATTAGCATGCACATGGAAACTAGTTTAACATGGCTTATTTTTCTTGTTTCATGGAAGGGCTGTGGCTTTGTGATGTTGCCCTAATTGAGGGAAAGGGGCCATTTGCAAGTCTTTGCCAAGTATTCCATAGTAGCACCTCCTGCTTTCACTGCTAAAATAACAACCTTTATCTATATCCACCCTGATGTTATTATTCCCATGGCAAGGAACCAGCTGCCCTACTTATAAATGGAAATGAAAGTCATATATAGCAGTCTACGAAACAGCAACAGTCCCCACAGTACTAACTATAAAGTTTGCACTGCAGACTGCAGTCACAGCAAGTAATAAGCATCGTATTTGTGCAAAGTGTCATTGACTGCCTTTAAATGACATTTAAATAAAAACTCAATATTATTGGAAAATTGTATATAATACATGCAATTGAAACACAAGCCATTTTGTTTTGCAGATTAATACATTTCATCTTTCCATTTCAATCTTTAGTCATATGTTTTTGCAAGATTGTTAAATATCAGAAATGACACCATGACATCCTGTAAATTCTGTGCCTAACAATAGCTGAAATCTAATTTCTTGGTTATGGGATTGGATCACTGCTTTTTGTAGCAGTTTTTTCTAATTAGAACAGCGTGGGGTTGATTTACTAAAACTGGAGAGTGCAAAATCTGGTGCAGCTCTACATAGAAACCAATCAGCTTCCAGATTTTTTTTTTTTCAAACTCCACTTTTGTTGAGAAAAAAACATTCCCCTATGGGTGATCTATGTGCACTGCAGGGATTTTAACAAACTTTGTTGCAGATACCTTTTGTTATTTTGAAGAAATCCCTGTGTGTTTGTGTCCATGTGAAGAAGTGAGTCTAATTAGGGTGGTAAAAGTAATTTTTAATAACATTCAATTAAAATATGACTTGTGTCTCAATCGTATATGCTATATTTTTTTTTTATATTTGCTATTTTTTTCCCATGAAAGTGGAGTTACCGTTTAATTGAACAATCTGAAGTTAGAAGCAGATTGGCTACCATGCACAGCTGCACCAGTTTATGCACTCTACAGTTTTAGTAAATCCACCCTCATATCTGCTTGTGTGATTAAAGCAGGTCTGTACGTCGGTCTGTGCATGTGGGATTGCGGGCCGCGGGAGCGTGCCCATGGGTCTGGTGGACAGAGGCAGAACGGGGAACTGCCTATGTAAGGCAATTCTCTGTTCTGACAGGGGACATGTCAGAGATCTTCTGTTCCCAGTCATCGGGAACAGCGATCTCTGTCATGTCCTAAGTAGCCCATCCCCCCTACAGTTAGAAGACACCCAGGGAACAAAGTTAACAAAGTTAACCCCTTGATCACCCCCCTAGTGTTAACTCCTTCCCCCTTCCATGCCTGTGTCATTTATACATTGATCAGTGCATTTTTATAGCACTGATCAATGTAATAATGTAACTGGTCCCCAAAAAGTGTCATTTGGGGTCAGATTTGTCCACCACAATGTCGCAGTCTCGCTAAAAATTGCAGATAGCCACCATTACCAGTAAAAAAAAGTTAAAAATAAAAGTCCATAAATCTATCCCGTAGTTTATAGACACAATAACTTTTGCGCAAACCAATCAATATACGCTTATTGCGATTTTATTTTTACCAAAAATATAAAAGAATACATATTATATTAAATTTAAGAAGAAATTCGGATTTTTTTTATTTGTTTGGATATGTATTATAGCAAAAAGTAAAAAAAATAATAATTTTTTTCAAAATTGGTACTCTTTTTTTTGTTTATAGCGCAAAAAATAACAACCGCAGAGGTGATCAAATACCACCATAAGAAAGTTCTGTTTGTGGGAAAAAAAGGACATACATTTTGTTTGGGTACAATGTCACAAGAGTAAAATTGACGCAGTGCCGTTTCGCAAAAAATGGCCGGGTCACTAAGGGGACAAATCCTTCCGGGGCTGAAGTGGTTAAAGTGATTTCTAAGGAAAATAAAGCATGAAAAAATAGATGGATGGGGGAGTTTGCTTAGATTATTAAAAATTACTTAAACTGTGTTTTTCATTTGTGGTGCTATAGACTGTGCAGTGGTCACACACTGATCTCAATTTTGAACAGTCTATGGCAACTCTATTGCAGTTTAGGTAAAATGCCTTGGTCAAGAAGCATTTCTGTTATTGAATACTGTAGTGACATTGACGATGTCATACCACTCATACTGGTCTATCAGCTAGCTCCCTGTGCAGTATAATAAAGCTTGGTTGGGTTACAGTAGTGCCCCTTCCTTCTCACAGATTTTTGGACATTTTGGCGGTAGACTGCTGCATGCATGAACTTTTCACAAGTGTCAGTTGAGAAAGAGCTTGTATTCACTGACAGTTATTTCTGACAAAGCTGCTTTTTTCCTCACACAAGTCAATAAAGTGCAAATGGCTCCAAGCAGATCAGAACCCAAGAACAGCTCTGAAGAATCTCAGAAGCATATCAAATGCGAGATTATAGCACATGAAAGCATGCTGCATTTAATCATACACACTGCAGATAAAGTCCAATCATGGAAGTTTTAACTACTCGATCTCCAAAAGATTTACCCCCTTCATGACCAGGCCATTCTTTGTGATACGACACTGCGTTACTTTGAAGTGGTTGTAAACCTTGTTATACCACTTGTATCTACAGGTAGGCCTATAATAAGGCTTACCTGTAGGTACTGTAAACATCTCCTAAACCTGCACAGTTTAGGAGATATTTACCATATACACTTGTGTGGACGTCATCGGCGCATGCGCACTGAAGAAACGTCTCGATTGTGCCGTTTCTAAAGGGCCTGTGCTGTGATCGGCGGCTCCTGCACGCATGCATGGGAGTGATGTCATTGCGGCTCCGGCCAATCACAGAAATTACACTGGAAGACATGTCACTGGTCACATTGGTGTACCGGGACCGCTGCAACAGCTTCAAACTAAGGTAAGTTTTTTATAATGCGATGCATACTAGCTTATTATGCCTTTGTCTTGCAGGGTTTTTTTTTTTTTTTTTTGGAGGTTTACAACCACTTTCAGGCCCCTTTCACACTGGGGCGGTGCAGGCGTCGGCTTTGTCAGTGGTATAGCCGTGCTGCCCCATTGATTTCAAGGGGTAGGAGCGGTTTAGGTGCGGTGAATACACCACTCCTTCACCGCGCCAAATTTAGTTTTTTTTTTTTTTTTTTTTTTTTTTTTTTTTTTGTTTTTATTTTTTTTTTTTTTTTTTTTTTTTTTTATTTTTTTTTTTTTTTTTTTTTTTTTTTTTTTTTTTTTTTTTTTTTTTTTTTTTTTTTTTTTTTTTTTTTTTTTTTTTTATTTTTTTTTTTTTAATTTTTCTCTTTTTTTTTGTTTTTTTCAAAAAATTGTATTAGCCACCATTACCAGCTAAAAAAAAGTTAAAAAATTAAAAGTCCATAAATCTATCCGTAGTTTATAGACACAATTAACTTTTGCGCAAACCAATTCAAAATACGCTTTATTGCGATTTTTTTTTATTTTTACCAAAAATATAAAAAGAATACATATTATATTAAATTTAAGAAGAAATTCGGATTTTTTTATTTGTTTGGATATGTATTATAGCAAAAGTAAAAAAAATAATAATTTTTTTTCAAAATTGGTACTCTTTTTTTTGTTTATAGCGCAAAAAATAACAACCGCAGAGGTGATCAAATACCACCATAAGAAAGTTCTGTTTGTGGGAAAAAAAGGACATACATTTTGTTTGGGTACAATGTCACAAGAGTAAAATTGACGCAGTGCCGTTTCGCAAAAAATGGCCGGGTCACTAAGGGGACAAATCCTTCCGGGGCTGAAGTGGTTAAAGTGATTTCTAAGGAAAATAAAGCATGAAAAAATAGATGGATGGGGGAGTTTGCTTAGATTATTAAAAATTACTTAAACTGTGTTTTTAATTTGTGGTGCTATAGACTGTGCAGTGGTCACACACTGATCTCAATTTTGAACAGTCTATGGCAACTCTATTGCAGTTTAGGTAAAATGCCTTGGTCAAGAAGCATTTCTGTTATTGAATACTGTAGTGACATTGACGATGTCATACCACTCATACTGGTCTATCAGCTAGCTCCCTGTGCAGTATAATAAAGCTTGGTTGGGTTACAGTAGTGCCCCTTCCTTCTCACAGATTTTTGGACATTTTGGCGGTAGACTGCTGCATGCAGTGGGCCTTTACTGATTGACCAAGTTTTTGGACAGTCCTAATGTGGAAATGGACTTTTAACAAGTGTCAGTTGAGGAAGAGCTTGTATTCACTGACAGTTATTTCTGACAAAGCTGCTTTTTTCCTCACACAAGTCAATAAAGCGCAAATGGCTCCAAGCAGATCAGAACCCAAGAACAGCTCTGAAGATTCTCAGAAGCTTATTAAATGCGGGATTATAGCACATGAAAGCATGCTGCATTTAATCATACACACTGCAGATAAAGTCCAATCATGGAAGTTTTAACTACTCGATCTCCAAAAGATTTACCCCCTTCATGACCAGGCCATTCTTTGTGATACGACACTGCGTTACTTTGAAGTGGTTGTAAACCTTGTTATACCACTTGTATCTACAGGTAGGCCTATAATAAGGCTTACCTGTAGGTATTGTAAACATCTCCTAAACCTGCACAGTTTAGGAGATATTTACCATATACACTTGTGTGGACGTCATCGGCGCATGCACACTGAAGAAACGGCTCGATTGTGCCGTTTCTAAAGGGCCTGTGCTGTGATCGGCGGCTCCTGCACGCATGCATGGGAGTGATGTCATTGCGGCTCCGGCCAATCACAGAAATTACACTGGAAGACATGTCACTGGTCACATTGGTGTACCGGGACCGCTGCAACAGCTTCAATCTAAGGTAAGTTTTTTATAATGTGATGCATACTAGCTTATTATGCCTTTGTCTTGCAGGGTTTTTTTTTTTTTTTTTGGAGGTTTACAACCACTTTCAGGCCCCTTTCACACTGGGGCGGTGCAGGCGTCGGCTTTGTCAGTGGTATAGCCGTGCTGCCCCATTGATTTCAAGGGGTAGGAGCGGTCTAGGAGCGGTGAATACACCGCTCCTTCACCGCTCCAAAGATGCTACTAGCAGGACTTTTTTTTACCGTCCCGCTACCGCACCACTTCAGTGTGAAATCCCTCCTGGAGTGAAAGGAGCCACTTTTTTCAGGCGCTATTTTTAGCGCTGTAGCGCCTGAAAAACGCCTCAGTGTGAAAGGGGCCTAACTGACAATTGCACGGTCCGGCAACAAATACAGCTTTCTTTTGGTGGTATTTTATCACCGCTGTGTTTTTAATTTTTTGTGCTATAAACCAAAAAAACACTGTGTTTTTAATTTTTTGTGCTATAAACCAAAAAACCTGACAATTTTGAAGAAAAAAAAATGTTTACTTTCTGTTATAAAACATATCCAATAAAAAATGTTTCAAAAATCGAATTTCATCATAAATGTAGGCCAATATGTATTCGGCTACATATTGTTGGTGAACAAAAATGCCAATAAGCGTATATTAATTGGTTTGCGCAAAAATTTATAGTGTCTACAAACTATGGAATATATTTATGGAATTTTTATTTTTTACTAGTAATGGTGGCGATTAGCGACTTATAGCAGGACAAATCGGACACTGACACTTTTGATACTTTTTGGTGACCAGTGACACTAATACAGTGATCAGTGCTAAAAATATGCACTGTCACTGTACTAATGACACTGGCTGGGAAGGGGTTAACATCAGGGGCAATCAAAGGGTTAACTGTGTGCCTAGCCTGTGTTTTATCACTGTGGGGAAGGTGCTTGAACTATAGGGAGGCATTGATCCATGTTTCTGCTTTGCAGGAACACAGGATCAATGCCTTACCTACTGACAGAATGGCAACCTCCTTTACATCGAGTTAGCGGTACCCACAGATCAGCTTTGTGCTGTGTCTAATCACAGTGGGAATAAATCACAGGTGGCACGCATCCATGCCCCAGACCCGGAAGTGCAGGATCACGTACTAGATATGTGATCTTGCACATGGGAGCCACCTTGTCGCTGTTTATATACAGTATACGGTCGGAAAGCAGTTAAAAAGTTACTTACTTATTTATTGGATTGTAATAAACATGTTATGGCATAAATGACCCTTTTACACAAATGCTAATAATTTATCATTTTAAGTAAGTGATAACTCATTAATATCTGACTTTTTTCTAATTTTATGCTGTTGTAATATATAGATATTGAATTTCTGCAAGCATGCCTGAACAAGCCTACTTTATTACAAATCAGATGTGGCATTATGTAGAATCTTCAGCACAAAAACAAACCATCCCAGTGTTGCCACAGCCCATGTTCCTATTTATAGCCAGATTTATAAACAAGATTTTACATCAAAACTTAATTGGAAAATTGTTTTTTTGCAAGAAAGATGATCCATTTTTCCATTATGGAAAGCAATGCATGCACAAATGTTTTTTGGAAGAATGTGTAATATATATTTTAGTCTCTAAAATTGAGCAATATCAGGATGTTTTCAGTCATTAAAGTGTTTGTTAAGCCAATTTTTTTCCTATTATAGTTCCCAGGAACAGGATCCCATTTTTTTGTTCAGAAACTGATTAAAACATTTTTAAAATCTAAAAACAATTTAAAGACTTAACATTACATTGCTAAAGTACCCTGAAGTAAGTACCCTTAGAAGTTGTCACAAGGGTGATGAGTCTTTATGGTTGTCTGCAGGGCTGGTGCAAGGATTTTCGACACCCTAGGCGAAACCTCATTTTGCCGCCCCCTTGGCTCCGCCCGCTTGGCTCTGCCCCCCAACTCCACTCCGACCGGAGATTTTTTGTAACCCCCCCCCCAAATGTAATCACCTCAGTGTAATACCCCCAATGTACAGTATACAGGTGGGGGGGGTGGGGATTTGCAGTATACAGGAGGGGGGTGGAGTATACAGGTGCGGGTGTTCAGTATACATGTGGGGGATGCAGTATACAGGTGGGGTGTGCAGTATACAGGTGGGGGTGGGGTGTGCAGTATACAGATGGGGGGTGTGCAGTATACAGGTGGGGGTGGGGTGTGCAGTATACAGGTGGGGGTGGGGTGTGCAGTATACAGGTGGGGTGGGGTGTGCAGTATACAGATGGGGGGTGTGCAGTATACAGGTGGGGGGTGTGCAGTATACAGGTGGGGTGGGGTGTGCAGTATACAGGTGGGGGTGGGGTGTGCAGTATACAGGTGGGGTGGGGTGTGCAGTATACAGGTGGGGGGTGGGGTGTGCAGTATACAGGTGGGGTGTGCAGTATACAGGTGGGGGTGGGGTGTGCAGTATACAGATGGGGTGTGCAGTATACAGGTGGGGGTGGGGTGTGCAGTATACAGGTGGGGGTGGAGTGTGCAGTATACAGGTGGGGGGTGGGGTGTGCAGTATACAGGTGGGGGGTGGGGTGTGCAGTATACAGGTGGGGGTGGGGTGTGCAGTATACAGGTGGGGGTGGGGTGTGCAGTATACAGATGGGGGGTGTGCAGTATACAGGTGGGGGTGGGGTGTGCAGTATACAGGTGGGGGTGGGGTGTGCAGTATACAGATGGGGGGTGTGCAGTATACAAGTGGGGGTGGGGTGTGCAGTATACAGGTTTGGGGTGGGGTGTGCAGTATACAGATGGGGGGTGTGCAGTATACAGGTGGGGGGTGTGCAGTATACAGGTGGGGGGTGGGGGTGGGGTGTGCAGTATACAGATGGGGGTGTGCAGTATACAGGTGGGGGGGGGGTGTGCAGTATACAGGTGGGGGTGGGGTGTGGGGGGTGTGCAGTATACAGGTTTGGGGTGGGGTGTGCAGTATACAGATGGGGGTGGGGTGTGCAGTATACAGGTGGGGGTGGGGGTGTGCAGTATACAGGTGGGGGTGGGGTGTGCAGTATACAGATGGGGGGTGTGCAGTATACAGGTGGGGGTGGGGTGTGCAGTATACAGGTGGGGGTGGGGGTGTGCAGTATACAGGTGGGGGTGGGGTGTGCAGTATACAGATGGGGGGTGTGCAGTATACAGGTGGGGGGTGGGGTGTGCAGTATACAGGTGGGGGTGGGGTGTGCAGTATACAGATGGGGGGTGTGCAGTATACAGGTGGGGGTGGGGTGTGCAGTATACAGGTTTGGGGTGGTACAATACACTTCCCTGGGCACAGTATGCAGACAGCTGTGTAGGGAGGTCGGTGTCCCCCTGGCAGTCAGTCCTCTCACATACACACAAGGCAGTCAAGGTGTGTGGAGAGGTGACTCACCGTCGGGCAGATGACTAGCAGTGTGATGAGTACGGAGCTCCGCTTCGGCTCCTCACATCACTGGACACGGACTTCACACTCCTCCATTACTGACCATACATGCTTCCTCACTCCGGACCGTCCAACCCCGCCCCTCAGCGACGTCCTACAACTCCGCCCTTAAGAGGTCATCCTCTCTACTAACTCGGACGGAACAGGACTCCGTCCCCTGCAGATCGCCTACTGAGGCGTTACTGAGTGATCTGAGGGAGGCAGGGCGAACGAGGGGGAGAGGGAGGGGGGCTGCCTCTGACTGAAGGAGTGGGACAGTAAGATGCCAGGGGAGGAAGGGCTCACCATTGTGATTCAGCTGCTCTGCCGCCAATTATTTCAACAACATCCCTAGTGGCCGTGGCTGCGCCCTAGGCGGCAGTGCGCCCTAGGCGGCTGCGCGCCCTAGGCGGCTGCCTAGTCCGCCTAGTGGTAGCACCGGCCCTGGTTGTCTGTGACTCCAAGAGATTGATGGAGATTGATTCTAATCCCTGGACCATATTCTCCATATATGGAAAATCCATTGAAACAATGCACTTTAACCACTTCCCGCCGCCATATAGCAATATGACGTTGGGAAAGTGGTTCTGTTATCCTGATCGGAAGTCATATGACGTGATCAGGATAACAAGCCGCCGTGTGTAGCGCGGCGATCGTTGATGTGGTGTGTCAGTCTGACACTGCATCTCTTATCTGGGTAAAGAGCCTCTGACGGAGGCTCTTTCCCATGTGATCAGCTGTGTCCAATCACAGCTGGTCATGGTGTAAACAGGAAAAGCCATGTATCGGCTTTCCCTCACTTGCGTCTAACAGACACGAGTAGAGGAGAGCAGATCGGTGGCTCTCCCGACATGGGGGTCTGCGCTGATTGATTATCAGCGCAGCACATCCGAGGATGCCCACCCAGGACCACCAGGAATGCCACCAGGACCACCAGGGATCGCCACCACTAATGACCTCCAAGTATGACAAACATCGCCACCAGGGATGTTAATGTGTGCCCACATATGATGCCAATGCAATGCCTGCCAGTGCCTCCATAGCAGTGATGCCTATCAGAGTCCAACAGTGCCACCCATCAGTGTCCAACAGTGCCACTTATCAGTGCCCATCCATGCCACCTATCAGTGCCCATCAGTATCACCCATAAGTACCCATCAGTGCAGCCTTTCAGTGTCCATCAGTGTCGCCTGTCAGTGCCACCTATGAGTGCCCATCTATGCCGCCTAGGAGTGCCCATCAGTGCTGCATATCAGTGCTGCCTATCAGTGCCCATCAGTGCCCATCATCAGTGTCACCTCATTGGTGCCACCTCATCAGTGCCGCCTTATCAGTGCCTGTCAGTGCAGCCTCATCAGTGCCCATCGTTGAAGGAGAAAACTTACTTATTTACAAAATGTTATAACAGAAACAAAGAAAAACTATTTTCTGTCTTTTTTTATTTGTTTAGAAAAAAATAAAAACCACAGTGGTGATCAAATACCACCAAACGAAAGCTCTATTTGTGGGAACAAAATGATAAAAAATGTGTTTGGGTACAGTGTAGCATGACAGCGCAATTGTCATTTAAACAAGCGACAGCACTGAAAGCTAAAAATTGGCTTGGGCAGGAAGGGGCGAAAGTGCCTGGTAATGAAGTGGTTAAAAAGGGAAACCAGGAAGTTTGGCCCTGCCTGTCACATCAGGATTGAGAAAATGGATCTTAAATGATTGTAGTCCAACATAATTTAACTGCATCTGGTTAATAGAGTGCAATTGCTCTGGCAGATCTTACCTGCAAGGGACATCCTGGGTGGAAAGCTAAGGTGGAGAGAGTAAGCATAGTACCACACTAATCTTAAAGTAAAAAAATAGTAGCCTTTTCATTTGTAGACAGGGTAACAGATTAAAACAACCACTACATTTTGGGGTTACAAACAAGCTCCCTTTCATCAGGGCTACATGAGAAACAATTGCAGCACTGAAGAAATACTTACAAGATTCTTGGCACTTGAATCATCCACAACATGTTGTGACTGTAGACCCTGTGCTTGTTGAACCAAAATGCAAGTTTTGTCCATTCATCTGGGGAGCGTCCATAGATTGAGAGTCGAGGTTCAGCATACTGGTATTTAGCATCATCTAGATCTGATCCCACTTCCTAGGAAAACAATGTTTATATGAAGGATTACGCTTATGTAACAGTGTATTCATTTGTTATTCTTTACATTTAAAATGTCTCTGGCAGCTTACAGAGGACTGGACACAGTAATCCATCTGGCAGTACTACCCCACAGGTGTAGGCCACTGCTATTTCCAAAACTGATTCACAGAGATCTGCAGTGTGAGGCTTTTTTAAAATATATCTTTAGGTGCAGAAAAATGTCTCCAAATCACCCACATACCCAGCCCAGCTTGGCACAACTGCCGGTTTTGCAGCTGCTCCCATTCTGGCTCATGGGATCAGCTCCCCTCCACAAGTTTATGGCTTGTGCTACATCACAACGACAGGTACCCAGCCACAATTATTTTGCCTAGAAGACTATTTCTGCCTTCCACCAGCATGTGGAACATAACATGTCTGTGTCACTGAACCACTCTATCAGTGACAGGATGCACATGACTACAGACTTGTGGTCCAAATAGCATAGGAAGTGATGCTACATACAGTATCTTCTGGCTGCTGTTAAGGATTCAGGATGGGGCACACACGGTCGAGCTGGTGATATCACCACGTATCTTGTCTGATGGTAACAGTGCAGTCACCTGTACCCCCTCCTTCTCACTGGTCTCATCCTCCAACTCCTTGGAACCAGCAAGTGCCCAGAGCCCAGAGTTGCTGGCTGCTCTCCAGGCCCAGATCGAGAGGTGGCTGACTAGACTCCCTCTTCAAGCAGGCAAGGTAGTGTGACAACAGCACTAACCTGCTAGCTGCCCTTCATCTGGGAAAAATCACACATATAGCTTTCCACTCTCCTCCCTCCTTTACATCCCCCTTACTCCCTCAACTCTCCCCCTTCTCCCTTTATCTCTTTTTCCTTCTTTTTTATGATGGCACAGGGAGAGGTTCTGGACAGTTGAAGTTAAATTTGGGGAATAGTGCCTACTGAAAAATACATGATGAAGAACTGGTGGTGGACAGTTACTGGTCCTTAAAAGGATTTTCCACAGATCTGTGCACACAAGTAGAGGACGTAAGCAATTCAAAGAACTCAAGCTCAGTTTGTTAAAGTAGATGTAAACCCAACCACTAGCATCTCATATTAGCTATAACATGATAATATGACTTGAAAAACCCATTTTTATTTTAATCATTAGCTTTTGTACAAATAGCAGCTGGTGATACTAATTTAACAATCCTTTAAAAAAAAATGGCAACATAAACAAGCAAGCAAAAAGCTATAAACACAAATAAAACATACATTATTATACTAAAACAGCGCCTTTGCTGCTTAGAGCCTTATATATTAAAGTGTGAACTAATATAACAGTTTTCTTTTTCTTTTGAAAAAAAGGTTTAAGCCATATGAATAAAAGCTAATAAGTATAAGCACCCCAAGTAGTGTAATGTGTTTTTTTTTTTAAGGTCTGTGACTGCCAATTTTAATGGTCAGCAGCTTGGCCTGTTACAGGAGGTGGAAAAATAATGGATCTACTGGCAGGATCAACAGGTATTAAAACTAAGGAAATCAGAAAAATGAAAGCTGCTATGTTAATGCTAGAGACAGACTGCATCGTATACTGGATGTCATTCCTTATTTTGCCAAACATTACACTTTAAAATGAGATGCATTTATAAAATTGGTTCTGTACAACTTCTGGGGCTAAATATTGATCTACAACTAATGATCATTACAATATATTATGGTCATTCATTTGGAACCAAGGTTATGAACCTATGTTTTCTAAATGTTTAAGTGCTATAAACCAGAGGCCTATAAACTTTTCAGTATGAGGCCCACATCATATATTTTATCCACGGGTGAAAAAAAAATCAGTTTTATAATTTAAAGAAAAAGTTTTTTGTAATCAACATGACATGATTCAGAACAAAACAGAAAAAAAACTTTAGTAAAACAAAGCAAAGTTCATCATTGCATCAAATCAGAGCTTCTCCTTACATCAGGGTCTCCACCAGAGTCCCCACCACATCAGGGTCTTCATCAGAGTCCCCCCTTACATCAGGGTCTCAATCAAAGTCCCCCTTATATCAGTATCCTCATCAGAGTCCTTTCTTACATCAGTGTCTCCATCAGAGTTCAACTTTACATCAGTGTCCCCCTTTATGTCAGAATTTCCTCCAGTGTCCACATCCTAGTCCAGCCTTACATCAGTGTCTTCCTTTTCATCAATGTCCCCATCAGAGTCCCTCTTACATCATTGTCCCCATCAGAGCCCCCCTTATGTCTTTAATTCAGTTGACAGTGTGGCTGTAACTGTGTAGCAGCAGAGAGGGAGATGGGAGGAAAGTCTGGACAGAGGAAGTTTCCTCCTGTAAATGTTGGGTAATGCATGTCATCTGAAATCTGCACTTGGGGGAGTTGTTTGAGGTTGGAGGGCAGGGGCAAAGCAGAAACTATATGTAGTGTCCTCTCTAACCTCCAAGGGCCTGGTGGTGACCCCCAGAGGCCGGAAGGGCCAACATTCCTCCTCAGGGTGCAGGTTCCTATGCATAGTGGGTGAGAGAGAGATTTTATTTCTCTTAACAGAAACAATGGGAGAGAGGGGTAGGACACATGATACCCTTAGGCAAATGCAATAGCAAATTGGCAGACTCCTTAGACAAAAATAGAACTAGGCAGACAGCTATACAGAAAAGGGGTCTTTAAGCTGAATTCAGCTATCTGTATTTTGTAGCAACTGCTGTCTCCTATAGCAACAAGCTCAGCTTAGAGCTACAGGCTGGATTCCTCAAGCTTAACTCACAGCTACCCGCTGGATTCCTAGGATGAGTTCTCTCTTGAAGCTTTTCCAGCCACTTCACAGTCCCCGGCTGATGAAGAGTCTCCTCTGGTACTCCTTCAGAACTCCATCCCGATACACATGCCTCTGGCAACAAGAGTGGTTGACCCTCTGGCAACTTCCTCTCCTTTGCCTCCTGGCAACTTCCAGACTCTCTCCGACAGAGCCCCTGACACACGTGACAAGGCTCCAGGCTTCAGACCTACACCTCTGCTGCTGCTCTACACACACCCACCCACGCCACAGCCCGGGTGGAAAGAACCCTGATCACCTGACCTTCTAAGAATAAATATCTTCTCCCAGCATCCTCGGCGGCAAAAGAAACTCCTGCTGATTGGCTGAGAGAAGTATATACCCTCATAACCTGAATCCACTGTAATCCATCACACTAATGCCAAAGGTAACAGTGCCACCTATTGACAAAAGGGAGAAATCACAGTTAACACCAGGCTTGGAGAAACCAATTTCATCAATAGACTACAAATTAGCCAGGCTAACTACCACCTAGCACAGCTAAATTTACTATCAGGCCTGTTCAGGACAAGGGTGCTACATATACACATCAGCTGAAGGTCAGGTAAAATCTTGTTGCATGTGCTGTAGTCTGGAGACCCCTGCATAAGCAATAAAATGATTTTGCAACACTGTAATAAAAAGGCTTACCTTAATGATAGTAGCAAAATATTCCCCATCAATGCAGTTTTCTGTTTTCATGTACAGGTCTCGTAATTCGCTGGCACCTACTGGGTTATATTTGGCATTAAACTTGTCAAAGCGCTGGAATGTTTGTCTTCCCTGGAGAAAAATAAGCATGGATTATTATAGGTATTCACTCCTGTCTGTTTTCCCACTAGGGAGATCCACTGTCTCTTTGTTCTGATATCCACTGTTTTTGAGAAAGGAACTGAAGAAAAGTCAAAAATGTCAGTCACCAGACCAAGAAGTGACATCAGTTTCTATGACAACTCTCGTAATTCTCAAATTATGAGACTCTCAAATGAGACATCTGCTTAATTTGCAGAGATTTTCTGTTACATCTCTAGGACAGAAAATTAAGGAAAATCCCCCAGTGAGACACAGCCTGCAAAAAAATTAACATTTATAGGGGTTTTAACCATTCCCTACCCTATTTTAAACTAAAAAAAAAAAAAGTTATGGTTCTACATACATTTAAACAGTTATCCCCTGATTATTCCCCCTCATTCCCACCTGCCCTTAGCTCCTGCCAGATCTTTGCTGTGTGGCCTCCTGGAAGCCACATAGCTTCTATTGTTAATATTCCTGGCCAGATAGTTTCTTCTCCTTTCATTGCTACAGAGAAACTGTCTATCATTGGGATGCATCCAATTCGCTTGTCAGGAGATTGTGGCCGGCTCTCTATGGAGCCGGTTCACATATCTCTGGAGCGGTTCTGTTGCAAATTGCACAGGAGTCCTGTGCATGCTCTGGTCTATTTCAGGTCCGAATTTAGCCAAAAATTTGGGCTGAAATCGGACCTGAAACGGTGAACAGGGATGCACCGGAACCCTGCTGTGAGCCGCACCATGCTGCGGTGTCAACCCAGTCTAAAAGGGTTTAACCAGTGGCCCATCCATTAGGGGCGCACGGGCGCCGCCCCCCCCCCTTTCCATACATCCAGCCCCATAATCTACATGCAGGGCGCTGGATGCATGGATTCCAATAGGGGGGTGTTTTTTCTTTTTTGAAGCACGTGATTAGAGCCAGAGACTCTAATAGGCTTCAAAAAAGGGTGGGCACAGAGCACTGCGCCCTGAGCCCACCCAGTAGTGTGACAATAGTGAATAAATATTCACTATTTTCACACTCAATCTCCTCCCCACCAATCAGGTTTCCCAATTGGCCAAAAGGAGAAGTCATCCTATTGGCCTATGAGGAGGGAGGAGGAGTAGGGAGGAGACGTATGGCTGAGGAGAGGCTGAGGAGAGGCATGGGAAGCCTGACTGATGGAGCCGAGACACAGAGGATGCCCTGGATTAGTGCGCTGACAACCGGGGGGGTTGAGTATGGTGCACCGTGCAGGCTGGAGCAACCGGGGGGGTCTGTGGTCAAGTCCGTCTACCACCCCCCCTCGACCGATGGAGCACCAGCCACCAGTGGGTTTAACCCTTCACTAACTTATTGAAAAGCTAAATAAAGTTTGGCTTTACATACACTTTAACAGTTATCCTTTAACTTTACCTCCCCCAGTAGACAGATCTGGCAAATGAGAAGACACATAAGTACATTTGTGTGATGCTGAGGGGGTGCTGAATGACTATAAAAAGTACACTTATTTTTTAAAGTAATGCTATTGTGTTTTTTTCAGTCAGCACTTTTTTAAAATAAAAAGACATGATGGATTAGATAGGTGTGTAGATAGATAGATTGACAGTGTAAGAGAGACAAACTCAACTGGGATTGAGACAGAGATACCCAGGAACAGTCCAACAGGTTTGTTCTGCACTTATAATTTAGCAAGTCAGCAAAAAAAAAAACAGTTTACATGCTTTTTACAGGCTTTGTACTGCAGAATCCTGCCAACCAGTGGCTCATGATAGATAGATAAAAGATAGATAGATAGATAGATAGATAGATAGATAGATAGATAGATAGATAGATAGATAGATAGATAGATAGATAGATAGATAGATAGATAGATAGATAGATAGATAGATAGTTTCCAATTTGTTTTCCAATTTCCAAAGAGAAAAAAGTAGAATAGAAAATAAAGAAATAGAATAGAATAAAATAGAATAGAATAGAATAAAAAAGTATATAACAGAAAATAAAAGAATAGAATATAATAGAGTAAAACAGAACAACATAAAATAGAAAAAATAAATAAAAAAAATAGAATAGACAAAAAACAAATAGAATAGAATAAAAGATAATAGAATAAAATAGAAAGAATATAACCGTCATCTGAAACTCGAATTTCAATTAGAATAAATTTGAATACATAAGAAAGAATAGAATAGACTATAATAGAATAGAAAATAACAGAATTCAAAAAACAATAGAATAGAAAAAATATAATAATTTCCCAAAACTCTAATATAATCAATTTGAATAGAGTATTTAAATAACAGAATAGTATAGAAAAAACAACAGAAAAGAATAGAAAGAATATAACCATCTTCCGAAATTCAAATTTCGAATAGCATAAATGTCAATTT
Source organism: Lithobates sylvaticus (assembly GCA_028564925.1). Taxonomy (NCBI): domain Eukaryota; kingdom Metazoa; phylum Chordata; class Amphibia; order Anura; family Ranidae; genus Lithobates; species Lithobates sylvaticus. The sequence continues at coordinate 277,058,429 of CM053027.1, read as the reverse complement.
AAATAGAAAAGAACAAAATAGAATACAACAGAAAATAATAGAATAGAAAAAAATAGAATGGAATAGAAAGAACCATTTCCCAAAATTCAAATTGAATCAATTCAAATTTGAATAGAATAGAAAATAATAGATTAGAATAGGAAGATGGTTATATTCCTTCTATGCTATTCTATTGTTTTTTTCTGTACTATTCTGTTGTTTTCTATTCTTTTCTATTCTATTCAAATTGATTCTATTTGAATTTTTGGGAAATGGTTCTATTCTTTCTATTCTTTTTTTTAACCACTTCAGCCTTCCTGACCAGAGCACTTTTTACAATTTGGCACTGCGTGGATTTAACTGACAATTGCGTGGTCGTTCAACGCTGTACCCAAATTAAATTTGCGTCCTTTTTTTCTCACAAATATAGCTTTCTTTTGGTGGTATTAGATCACCTCTGCGTTTTTTATTTTTTGCGCTATAAACAAAATAAGAGTCAATTTTGAAAAAAAAAACTATATTTTTTAGTTTTGGCTATAACAAATATCCCCCAATTTTTTTAAAAAAAACAAATTTCTTCATCAGTTTAGGCCAATATATATTCTTCTACATATTTTTGGTTAAAAAAAATCACAATAAGTGCAAAAGTTACGACGGACAGACTGGAGACTTTTGACACTTTTTTGGGACCATTGGCATTTATACAGCAATCAGTGCTATAAAAATGGACTGATTACTGTGTAAATGTTACTGACAGGGAAGGGGTTAACACTAGGGGGCGATCTAAGGGTTAAATGTGTTCTCTCAGTGTGTTCTAAATGTATGGGGATAGGATTGACTAGGAAAGGAGACATATTGTTTTAGGAACAAACAATATGGCTCCTCTTCCCTGACACACACACACAAATCCCTATGCTGGCGCTCGTTCATGCAAACGCGCATGCCACCGGCTACGCGCATCTGGTCCCCTTCTGCTGTGCAGCGGGTGCACACGCGTGCCTCCGGCGGCAGGTGCGCACCCTCTGGTGGCCGAAATAGGGAAGGAAGTACTCGTATGGGATTTCACGATTTTGAGGAGCCATTCTGCTGCAGTATATCTGTGTGAGCCAGTCGGGAACTGGTTAAATTCTATTCTTTTCTATTCGAATTTCAGAAGATGGTTATATTCTATTTTATTCTATTCTATTAATTTCTATTATATTATATTCTGTTCTTTTATTTTCTATTCTATTTTGTTCTGTTACTCTATTATATTCTATTATTTTATTTTCTGTTATATTCTTTTCTATTCTATTGTTTTTTTTTTTTTCTATTTTATTCCTTTATTTTCAAATTTATTTTATTCTCTTTGGAAAAAGGAAAACAAATTGAAAACTATTCGAATTTGAAAACTATTTGCTTTTGAAAACTTTTTGAATTTGAATTTGAAAACGATTTGAATTCAAAAACTATTCAAAATTCATTTGAAAACTATTTAAATTTATTTGAATTCATAAAATTTTAATCGATTTAAATATAGTAAATTAAACTAATTCCGAAAACAAATTAAAGGGATTAAACTATTTTAACGAAACAAATTTATGTAAATAACGAATAGAAACTAAACAAAATATTTTTTTTCGTTCTGCGCATGTCTAAGTATAATTACAGTACAATTCTGAATTGTAAAAATATTGACAAAATTATCTGAACCCACTCATTATGGGGGTCAATTCACTAAGAGTTCATTAACGGCAAATAAAATGCGATAAAATAGCGTTTGCGTTAAATCAGTTTTGAAAGTGCAATTCATTGAGAATTTTGTATTAAATAACTATTGCAGTGTTTGTTCGATTGAGCGGTAATTACCAAATTTTTTCATCTGCTAATTTATCGCATTGAGCTTGTTGCTAAGGAGCAGGTCGACAAGCTGTCAGCTTTGTTGATGGGGACAAGGGCCCCTTCCCCACATTCCTGGGCTGTGGTTGTGGGGGTTTGCGGGCAGGGGGGCCTTTTGGAAACTGGTGGCACTGCCCCACATTGTGATGTCACCCACTGGTGCATGCTGGGTCGGTGACTTCACAAGGGGCGATGCTACCAGGTGACATCACCGGGTGGACCCGCCCCCTAACTATTTAAGAACGGTCAAATGGCAGAGGAGGCAGACCATGGGAGCGTTTGTCAAGAGCAGAGCTTTTATTTTTTTGGGTCCAGCCATGGCCCGCGGACAGCGTGATTGACGATGGATCTGCATTGGTGGACAGGTTTTTTTATTTTTTAATAAAAGAATTGTCAAAAAGTTTTGTACTTCTACACTTTTTTTGGTGAATGGGTAGGGGTACCCCATACATAGGGGGGCTTCCAGATTCCAATAAGCCTCCCCTGCAAACCCCCACAACCACAGCCCTGGGTTGTGATGAAGATGCCCGACATCGACATGGGGACAAGGTGCGTCATGTTTTTTTTTACAGTCAGCTGTCAGTGAGGAACTTGTTGATAGTTGATAATTCATATGTTGTTGAGGACGCAGGGGCCAGCTTCCCAGCCCACTCCTTAGCAACCAGCTATTGGGGGGGGGACCCCCAGGCTGTTTCTGACAAATACTGTATGTGATACCACCAGCAAAACCCTGGTGATAAATATTGCATGTTTTTTACTCTGTGGTCCGTTTGTGAATTGGTCTTAAGAGCTTACTGTTTTTTTTTTATGATACACACATTTTTTCATTTTGCGGTAACATAAACATTTTTTTTCTGCTGCGTTTGACTTTATTTACCGCATGTGATCATTTATGCAAATTAGTCAAATGACCGTGTTATCACATGCTGTAAAGGTTCGTGATTTGACCCCTATGTGCTTATTATGGTAATTTTGCAAGAGCATAGCTTTTAAACTTTAAATACCGTAGATACATGAAGCTTAACTATAAATACTTACAGCATGGACATCTAGAGAATCTACTGTGAGGTCATAGGGGTGAAGGTTCAACTTTTCAAACACCTGTTTTAAGGTCAACTGATTTCCCTTTGCATTGTACACTACACGGTCTGCATCTGTCCTGTATGACTTCTTGATGAAACGTAGAAGGTGCTTCTGGTTCATGCAAGCTGCAGCATGGATGTGAGTGTCAACCTTTTAAGAGAAAAATGACAATCAGTATAGTTATAATAGCAATCCTTTTTTCCATTTACTAAATAATAATTCACTTGGACTTTGTTGATATACAGTATATTCACACAGGCAACATAAAGTAAAAAAAGTATTTGAAACGGTTAAAATTAATAAATGTCTAGTGCCCCGTACACACGGTCGGATTTTCCGATGGAAAATGTCCTATCGGACCATGTTGTCGTAAATTCCGACCGTGTGTGGGCTCCATCGGACTTTTTTCGTCGGAATTTCCGACGGAAAAAGTTTGATATCCTGCTCTCAAATTTTCCGACAACAAAGTCCGATTGGACTTTTTCCGATCGTGTGTAGCGAATTCAGACGGACAAAGTGCCACGCATGCTCAGATCACATTACAAGACCAAAGCTATTGGCTACTAGCCTCTATGTAGTTCCGTCGTACGCAACGAATATCACCACGTTCAGAATGATCGGATTTTCCGACAACTTTGTCCGACCGTGTGTGTGCAACACCAGTGTCGGCCAAAACTTGTCGGAAAAAATCAGACGGATTTTGTGGTCGGAATTTCTGACCGTGTGTACGGGGCATAACACTTTGCAAACTGCAACTATTCAGGAGCACAGCAGGTTTTCTATATGTGTGCACCTTTTTTTTTTTATGTACTGGGTTTTCATCAGCTAATCAGTTATCAGTCTTAGGCCCAGTTCACACTGGTGTGACATATGCTCCAACTTTGGAGCGCATGTCGCATGATGTGTATAAATCAATGGTTCCCTATGAGAGCTGTCATAACTGGTCTGACATAAGTCTGTCCGACTTTGAAAAAGGTTCCTGCACTACTTTGGTCCTACTTGGGCACAACTTCAGCCCATTGATTTGAATGTAAGTCGCAAATAAGTCGGATCATCGTCTTAAGTGATTGGACTTGTGGCATGCGGCTTGCACTCTGAGGATCTTGAGGGGGGAACCACACGCCAAAACTGAAAAATAAAAACGTTGTGCAGTCCCCCCCCCCCACGAGACCATACCAGACCCTTTAATCTAGTATTGTTTTGAGGGGAAACCCCACGCCAAAAAAATGGCATGGGGTGCCCTTCCAAAATCCATACCAGACCCTTATCCGAGCACACAGCCCAGCAGGTCAGAAAAGGGGAGGGATGAGCAAGCGCCTCCTCAACCATACTAGGCCACATGCCCACAAGGGCCTCTTCCCGACAACCGTGGATGATGGTTATGGGGATCTGCAGGCAGGGGGCTTATAGGAATCGGGGGCTTCCAGATCCCTGCCCCCCACTCTATGTGAATGAGTACTAATCAATCACCCAAAATAAATAAAAACAGTACACAGGTTTTTGACAAAGTCCTTTATCAAAAATTAAGACTGTCCCCCTTCGTAGCTCCCACGCGTCTTCTTTCTCCGGTCTTCTTCCTCCAGTTCTTCTCTCTCCGGTAATGTCTTCTCCCTCCGATGTCTTCTTCCTCTGGTTCCTCTGCTAGTTCTTCACCGGCCTGATGTCTTCTCCTGGCGCTAGCTCCCGCTGTTGTGGTAGCTCCGGCGTGTGCTATTACTTATATAGCCATGTGGCGTGGTCATCCGGTAACATCATCTGGAGACCTCATCCCTTGTGACATCACCGCCAGGGGCATGATGGGGGGTGATGTCACAAAGGGTCAGGTTCTCTGGATGATGTCAACGGATGGCCACGCTCCATGGCTATATAAGTAATGGCACACGCTGGAGATAACACAATCAGAAGGGAGAAGAACCAGAGGAAAAAGATAGCAGAGGGAGGAAACTCGCGGAAGAGGACACATTGGAGCTCCAACAGGGGACATTCTTCATATTTAATAAAGGAGTTTGTCAAAAACCTGTGTAGTGTTTTTATTTATTTTCGACACTTTTTTGTGTACAATGTACCCCTACTCATTCACATAGGGTGGGGGGCCAGAATCTGGGGCTCCCTTGTTAAAGGGGGCTTACAGATTCCTATAAGCCCCCTGTCTGCAGGCCCACACGATCACTTCCTAGGGTTGTCGGGAAGAGGCCCTTGTCCCCATCAAGATGGGTCTGGTATGGTCTTGGGGGGCATGCCGTTTTTTTTTTTATTTTGCCATGGGGTTTCCCCCCCAAGTGTCATACCAGACTCAAAGGGCTTGGTATTGTACCAAGTCGGATCCCATTCATTGAAGTTGCATCAAAGTCGAACATGAAGTTGTAGGGCACAGTCAGATCGGAAGTCGTTCGACTTCCATTTTGGAGCTATGTGAACCTGTCCTTACTTAAAGCGGACCTAAACCCATCCATAAAACAGTTTCATTTCCGGCACGTGCCGGAAATGTAACACTCCATTGATTGTGCTCTCAATCTACTTTGGTCCGATTTTGATGCCACTTACACAGGCATTCCTTGAAATCGCGGCAAAAATCGTGGAAAAATCGCGCGACTTTGAAGTCGCACAAGTGTAAAAGGGGCCTTATACAGACATGAACTCTTAGGGCCAGTTCACACCAGATGCAGTTTCATGCAGTTTTTTTTAGTGCAGAAAAAAAAGCGCACGGAACTGAACGGAACTGTGTCTGGTGTGAACTGGTCCTTAGACCCCTTTCACACTTGTGCGACTTCAAAATCGCGCGATTGTACCACGATTTTGCCGCGATTCGCAGCCGGGATTTTTGCCACGATTTCAAGGAATGCCTGTGTAAATGGCATCAAAATCGGATCAAAGTAGTGCAGGGACTACTTTGAAGTCGGAACGACTTGAAGTCGTACTAATATGAATGGCTGTCATTGGAAATCATGGGAACGACTTGTCATGCTACTTTGCAGTCCCAAATCGTGGGACAAGTCGTATAAGTGTTAATGACAAAAAAAAAAAACGGTCAAACATTCCCATAGACATACTCCTAAACCTTGTGGACAGCCTTCCCAGAAGAGTTGAAGCTGTTATAGCTGCAAAGGGTGGACCAACTCAATATTGAAACCTACGAACTAAGACTGGGATGCCATGCCATTAAAGTTCATATGTGTGTAACGGCAGGCATCCCAATACTTTTGGTAGTGGCAGTATGTGTCACCTTCAGAATGGAGACAATTGTGTTTCTGAAATGTCAGTGTTACTATGTATTGCTCTGTGTGCTGAAATTATTATTTTTTTATTATTCACTTTTTAAAATACTTAGGATTATATTATTATTATTATTATTATTATTATTATTATTATATATAGAGCCAACAGTTTACGCAGCTCTTTAAAGTGCCCTAATAAAAAATGTATTCATGAGATCACGATAAATAATAAAGAGATCAGGTTGCCAGGAGTATCAGCAGCAAAACAACTTTATTATTCTAGCATTATAAAGGAGACGTATTTTGTCAGAAAATTTGAGATCCAGATCTGAAATTTTGTTGGTCGGTAATTCCGACGGAAAATGTCCGTTGGAGCCCACACACGGTTGGAATTTCCGACAACAAGCTCCCATCGAACATTTGTTGTCGGAAAATTCGATCGCGTGTACGCAGTATAATTGTTCTGATCATCAATGTCACCAGGATTGAAAGCAAGGAAAATTTTGAGTTGCCACCAGAACAGGAATAGAGGGGAAATATTCCTATAAGGACAAAATTTGCCTAATGGGACAGATGGCAAAAAACTGACAGTGTTTTTAGATCGCCACTACTTAATCCAAAATAAAAAACATTTGGATATCATTTTATGTTTCAGTTATTAGGTAACATAAGTTATAAGGGAATGGATAGACTGCAATTATTTTCAGATACGTATGATAAAAAAAAATAAAGTGTGGTAACGTTAAAAAAAAAAAATTGTTGGTGGTAGGATCAGTTACATCAAACAACGGAGGTCCTGCACCAAAAACTACTTGTGTCTGACTGCAGGAGCTCAGAACATCCGAACCACAAATGGGACAACATCTCATCTGGGTTGTTAGAACTTTACAAAACAGCCCCAAGTCACCATAATGTTATCAGCTCAACAGCAGTAAAGTGACGTCTTTGTTTTGCGAAAACATATGTTGCAATGTGGACAGATTGCAGTGCAAGTGAAGGGGTTAAATCAATATTAAGGTTCCAATATTCTGGACAGTGGGGTTCACTTTTCACTTTTCAAGTACTATTAAAAACATTACCTTTCTACAATTGTAGAAATCTCGATGTGGGTTATTTTTCAGCTCCTTCAGTTCTTCCATTTCATTCAGCATTTCATGGACTTTGTACTTAGATGACAAAAATTTAAGACGTCGATGGCTGTAGGTCTTACTGCAGTCAAACACATATGTGGAATTATGATATTAGATTAAAGAAAAAAAACTGGTCCAAGTAAACATTTTTATAATTTGAATGGGAGATTTGTTTAGATCTTTATGCATTACCAACATGCCTCAGTTTATGAAGTTAGAGGCCTTCTGCTACAGTGCCTTGAAAAAGTATTCATACCCCTTGACATTTTCCACATAATTGTCATGTTACAACCAAAAACGTAAATGTAATTTATTGGAATTTTATGTGATAGTTACAGGAAGTCATTGTCTTTTTACACTTCAAAAGACTGAAAAAACATTATCTGTACTGCCATTAGCTGAAGTAAAATTGTATGCGAAAGAATATAAGGGAATTTGGGAGAGGTGTGCAAGAAGCCTTTTTTTTCCTTTACTTAGGGATTTATTGGTACCACATCCTGTATTGTTACATTAATTCAAAAAAATCTTAAAAAAAAAAAAATCTAAATATCTGTATTAAAAAAATAAAAATCAAAAAAAAACAGTCTATTAAAAGTCCACAAAAGAAAGGTAGACAAATCCCTTCTTTTGGGGACTTTTAATAGACTTTTTTTTTTAATTTTGTATTAATAAAGATATTGTATTTTTATACTTATGTGGTGTGGTACTATGAAAATCCCACGTAGTTACGCCTTATTTACAGATTCTCTTTTTTTGAGTTGAAGTAAAATTGTATTGGATTCGTCTTGTAGATGTAGCGGGGTTCTACCCCTTTTTTCTGGTAGAGACTACATCTCCCATGATTCCCCAGGCCCCCGGGCTGCTGACTTCCGCCCGGGAGGCTGCTGGGGGAGATTATAAAAGGGAAGAGCGGAGACCGCCTCTTCCTCTTGGGACACTTCCTCTTCTGAGGCCTGACAGGACTGGCCTGCCTCTGCTGACAGAGCGTGTGACGCGGAGACTGCAGCCAGCAGAGACACCTGTGCGGACCGGAGCTGAAGGCCTGAAGCCTGGGCCTTGCAGCCGATGGAGTGAGACTCTCACCCCTCAGAGTCCACAGCAGCGGAGCGGAGACTTCCCCTTACTGTCGGTCGGACGGAGCTGATGACCGGAGTGCAGGGCTGTGACTGAGGAGACCGGACGCCGCCATTGAAGAGACCAGAGCCGCCATTAGAGGGACCGGATCGGAGGACGGTACCTCAAGGATTGGTGAGAGAGCCTGTAGGCTCAATCCTGCATTGACACACAAGTTTTATGCCTATTGAACTGCCTAGGCGCAATTTACCTCAGAGCAGCAATGTTACTTTTTGTGGATTACAAATGACACCATTTAAAGCTACATGTGCACCACCTCTACAGATTTATTGCCGGTGAAGAACACTGTACTAGTACAAGGACTGAGCTCTATTACTAGGGATCAGGCCTGGTCCGTTAGGTAGGCGCAGATAGATTTATTGCACCTCAGGGTGCATAGCAGACGGTCGCCACGCTAGGCGTTCCGTTTCCCCACTGTTAGTTGAATACATATGTGTGTACATGTTAGAGTGCATATTGCAGGGACCTGCTAAAGTATTGTAAGATATATGTTCAAATGCATGTTGCTATTCTTTTTTCCTTACTGCCAAAGTAAAGCCAGTTATTCTTATTTCAGCAGTCTGCTTGTGAGTTCATACCAATTACACATAGAGTATAAGCTAAGTTTTATGTGCATAGGGACGTACCCCTTTACTAACTGTGCCAGAGCGGGTAGAGCCAAATTTCCGGGGGTTGGTGGAGCTGTACTCAGGGACCCAAAACAAACCAGCGGCTCTCTTAACTGGGGGTAGCGCTACACGTGGGGGCTCGTAATCCGGGATCCTGAGTCAGCGGGAAAAGCCGCCAGAAGGTACCGGCATGGACCCAAGTGAAGTGGGACGGTGGTCCGCAACATGGGCCGCTGACCCAGCCGCAGCAGCAGTCATTGAACTGCCAGGGATGTGGCAGAGAGAGGCAGTCAAGCAGCTCATAATGTCCCTATCCCCATGCCAGAAGTCATGGATAATGGACATGAGAAATGATGCTGGGTACACATACGCCTTAATAGAGTGGAAGGAAGAGACTCCAGAGCAGTTCAGGAGCCAGAGCATACAGGCACCGAATGGTCAGCACTACCAATTGCTGCATGCGCTGCCGCGCAAGGGAGAAGGTTCTCCTATGAAAGCCATTCTATCCCCAAAGAAGGAGGAGCAGAAGGGCGCGGAAAGTCCCGCACCCGCACACACTACTCTTAGTGCAGAACTGTGTGCTGTCCTAGGGGAGATTGTGACTCAGTGCAGAAGAGACCCCGGGGATTACCCAATGTCGGGATACAGGAAACTCCGGATGTTTTCAGGGAGGACACCTGTACCCTCGGGAGAAGAGGGATTTGAAGAGTGGTTAGATGGTGCCACGCAGGCCCTAGAAGAATGGGAGGTCTCAGAAGGCAGAAAGAAGCAAAGGATTGTTGAAAGCCTAAAAGGACCTGCCTTAGAGGCCATACGCAATCTGAAGACGAGTAAAAAGGATTGCACTGCCCAGGACTACATAGACATCCTGGAAGGTGTGTTTGGTGGGACAGAAAAAGTCACGGAACTTACCTATCAACTGGAACACTGTTACCAGAAGACAGGGGAGAAGCTGTCAGAGTACATGGGACGCATAGACAAGATCCTGCATAGGATTATCCTGAAGAAGGGGATAGATCCAGGGAAGGTAGATGAAGCCCGTGCCCAGCAGGTGATGAGGGGAGCCCAACCCTTGGACCCTGTCGCACTAATTCTACGCACCCGGCAGGATGGGAAGAGCCTGGACTACCCTGACCTCATCCGAATGGTCAGAGAAGAAGAGGCCATGTTGGAGGAGAAACGGGAAAAGCAAGTGATGGGGTCTACAAAGCCTCCAGTGGCCACGGTCAGGTCGGCCTTAACCCCTGAAAGAGACACAGAGGTAGATGCCCTGAAGTTGCAGATGTCCCAGATGATGGAGATACTGACATCTCTAGTGGCGAAAGAGACGCCCAGTCCCAAGAAGGAAACAAGCAGGAGGGAATTGTTTCCAGCTGTTCCAGCACCAGCATCCCCACCTGACCACAGTGAGATGATTTGCTTTAATTGTGGCGGAGTGGGCCACATTGCAGCTATGTGTGCCAGTCCCAAGAAGAAGAAGGCAGAAAGTCGCCAGCCGGCGGGAAACGCCAAAGGGCCCCGGTGAAGGAGTCAACCGGGTGCCCATCACCTTCAGTGAGCTCCAAGAAGCGTAACAAGAAGAGAAAGCGAGGAGACCAAACCCCTCAGAAGGGGCCCAGGGATCCTCAACCGAGGTGCACTCCAGAGAAAGGGGGCAAGACCCCTCCGGAGAGACACAGCACCCCCAAGCGTGAACTCTTCAAAGTGAGAGATAACAATGTCCCTCAACTGGTTCACACTCCCAGTAAGAGGGAGAAAATCAATGCATACCAGGCTCAAGAAAGGAGCAAGTGCAAATCAAGTGCTGGTAAAGCAAAGAGTCCAAAGAAGAGGACAGCATCAACTAGGCCCTACCCAGAGGAGCTAGTTGGTCCATCCCCTACTGTACCCATCCAGGTGGAAGGAGTGTACACAAAGGCCCTCCTGGACACTGGAGCACAAGTGACCCTGTTGTACAGGGACTTCTACGACAGATACCTGAGTCATCTGCCAATACAGAAGATAGAAGAGTTGGAGATAAGGGGATTGGGAACTCAGAGTTTCCCCTATGATGGATACTTGTCCATACGGTTGACATTTGACCCATCCGTAGCTGGGAAGTCTGAAGTGTTCGACACCTTAGCAGTGGTGTGTCCCCGCCCACCAGGAACCAGCAAGACGTCCCTGATCATAGGGACGAACACGGACTTAGTCAGAAGGCTTCTGACCCCCCTGGTGAAGAAAGAGAATCTTTCAACTCCCAAGATCCATCCCATGCTGAAGGCGGCCTATCAGCGGTTGGTCCTAGAGCAGAAGACCCCAAGTGAGGGGATAGGAAGGGTATGGAGGCTTGGAAAAGAAGGAGCAGTGTTACAGCCTGGAGAGGTGACCTGCATGAGAGCCACGGTGAAACTTACCTGGGAGCAGCCTGGCCCCTTTGTGATGTTGGAACCTGACCCAATGGAGGGTCACTCAGGTCTGGAGGTGATACCAGAAGTAATTTCACTGAAGGACCTGAAGAAGGCTAGAGGAAGAGTCCCTGTCAGTGTGAGGAACCCCACGGAGCAGCCCGTGGAGATCCCTGCCAGGATGCTTCTGGGACAGGTGAGTCCTGCTGTCCCAGTTGGCTGGTCAGAAGTGAAGGGGACGGGTGAAGGAGAAGATGTTTGGAAGAAACTCTCCATGGAAAACCCAAACCTACCTGGAGCTTGGAAAGAGAGAGCCAAGGCCCAGCTGACCAGATGGGAGAAGATTTTCTCTAAAGATGAGTTTGATGTGGGGTATGCGAAGAGTGCCACCCATCGTATCCGCATGCAAGAGGACAAGCCATTCAGAGAGAGAGTGAGGCGAGTCCCGCTAGCAGATCTGGAGGATCTGAGGGAGCAGCTTGCGGAACTGAAGAAGACGGGAGTGATTAGGGAGTCCAGAAGCCCCTACGCCTCCCCAATTGTGGTAGTCAGGAAGAAGAATGGGTCATTGAGACTCTGCATTGACTACAGAACTCTCAACAGGAGGACCATTCCTGACCAGTACACCACGCCAAGGATAGAAGATGCCTTACAGAGTTTATCTGGAGCTAAGTGGTTCAGTGTGATGGACCTCAAGAGTGGGTATTACCAGATCCCCATGCATCCAGAAGATAGAGAAAAGACTGCCTTCATAACCCCAGTAGGATTCTTTGAGTTCAACAGGATGCCCCAGGGCCTATCTGGAGCTCCTGCTACGTTTCAACGCCTGATGGAAAGGACAGTTGGAGACATGAACCTCATAGAAGTCCTTGTGTACCTGGACGATGTCATTGTCTTTGGAAAGACTTTGGAAGAACATGAAGCCAGATTGGAGAAAGTACTGAAGAGGCTCAGTGAAGAGGGACTTAAACTTTCTCCAGAGAAGTGTCGGTTCTATCAGTCTTCTGTGAACTATCTGGGACACATAGTGTCTGAAAAAGGAGTGGCCACAGACCCTGAGAAGCTGGAGGCAGTTACTTCGTGGCCAAGGCCCACAACAGTTACAGAACTTCGGTCTTTCTTGGGGTTCTGCTCCTACTACCGCAGGTTTGTGGATGGATTTGCCCGCATTGCCAAACCCCTCAACGAGCTGCTGAAGACAGAAGGAGAGGAGGATGGAATAGGGCCTAGGAGGTCCGGTGAGTCGGTCCAAGACCAGTGGAATTCAAGGTGTGAAGAGGCTTTCAGAACCTTGAAGAGAAGTCTCACCACAGCCCCAGTTTTGGCCTACGCTGATCCCACTAGACCATATGAGCTACACGTTGATGCCAGCCATGAGGGCCTAGGTGGAGTACTCTACCAGGAGTATGAAGACCAGCTACGACCAGTGGCCTATGTGAGCCGGAGCCTGACCCCCTCCGAGAAGAACTATCCCACCCACAAGTTGGAGTTCTTAGCCCTCAAATGGGCAGTTGTTGACAAATTGAGAGACTATTTGTATGGGGCCGAGTTTACTGTAAAGACAGATAACAACCCCTTGACCTATCTATTCACCACCGCCAAGCTGGATGCAACTGGACACAGATGGTTGGCGGCGTTGTCTGGATTCAATTTCAGCCTCAAGTACAGACCAGGGGCTGGAAATAGGGATGCAGATGCCCTGTCCCGAAGATCCCATGTCATGGTCGGTGATTGGGAAGACTGGACCCAAGTGGCACCAGATGGAGTGCGAGCCCTTTGTCAAGGGGCTGAACTCCAAGCCAGAGGAGGATCCAGAGCTGAAGAGATAGGAGTTACCACAGTGGGAGTCCCAAAGTGTTACTGTGGGGTAACTCAACTGGCAGAAGAGTGTCTGCCGAAGCTGTCCAAGAAGGAGCTAAGGTGTGACCAATTGGAAGATCCCATGGGGAAATTGGTCCTGGAAGCCCTGGAAGACAAGAGTCCAGAGGGACTTCGCCTTCACCCTTCTAAAGAAGCTCGCCTACTGAGGAGAGAGTTGGACAAATTACAGGTGCATCAGGGGGTAGTCTACCGAAGGGGCCCCTCTGATGGCCCAGAAGACAAGTGGCAGTTGTTTCTCCCAGAGAAGCATCGAGAGACTGTGCTGATTGCCTTACATGACCAGCATGGTCACTTGGGAGCAGAGAGAACCTTCCAACTTGTCAGAGACCGGTTTTATTGGCCCTGCATGAGGGCCGAAGTGGAGGAGTATTGCCATTCCTGTGCAAGATGCATTCAGAGAAAGACTTTACCCCATCAAGCTGCCCCAATGGGCCACCTACAGAGTGAAGGCCCAATGGATCTGGTATGCATTGATTTTCTCTGCCTTGAACCCGATTTGAGCGGATTGGGAAATGTTCTGGTGGTAACCGACCATTTCACTCGTTATGCTCAGGCTTTCCCAACCAAGGACCAGAAGGCCTCTACAGTAGCCAAGGTACTTCTGGAGAAGTACTTTGTTCACTATGGACTGCCACAGAGAATCCATTCAGACCAAGGAAGGGACTTTGAGAGTCGCCTGATCAGGAAGCTACTAGATTCTCTGGGAGTAGAGAAGACTAGAACCACACCATATCACCCTCAAGGTGATGCCCAGCCTGAAAGGTTCAACAGGACTCTATTGAACATGTTGGGAACTCTAGAAACAGAGAAGAAGCAACATTGGAGTCAACACATTTCAGCTCTGGTGCATGCTTACAACTGCACCACAAGTGATGTGACAGGTTTTTCCCCTTACCGGCTTATGTTTGGGAGAGAAGCAAGATTGCCAGTGGATTTGGCCTTCGGCATATCCTTAGACCATGCCTCTGCTGCCTCCCACAAAGGATATGTGGACAGACTGAGGCGCAGTCTGAAGATAGCCTATGAGAAGGCTCAAGCGGCCTCTGACCAGAGGGGGGCCCGAAATAAGAGGAACTTTGATTTGAAAGTTAGAGTACAGGACCTACAGCCTGGGGACCGTGTACTGCTACGGAATCTAGGGATCCCTGGGAAACACAAGATAGCTGATAGATGGAGATCAGAACCATATATCATCTGTAGAAAACTTCCAGGATTGCCTGTCTACAAGTTGAAGCCAGAAGGAAGATTGGGGCCTTTGAAGACCTGGCATAGGAATCATTTGCTCCCACTCACTGAAGCAGTCAGAATACCTCCAGCAAGAGACTTACCTGAATCTGTTTCCATTCTGGATACCCCCAGGCCTAATACTAGGTCCCAGACCTCCCAAGTTAGGGGTGGACAGGACCCCCAACCTGAGGAAGAAAGAGGAGAACTTGAATGGCTATGGCCTTCCTCAACTCCAGGAAATTCCGCCATAGATCTTCCACCTACTGAAGATGTGGAAGATAACACATTGAACCCAGAAGCCACAGAGTTTGTGCCATTCAGTGATGTGCCTGAGTGCTGGGAAGACATCCCTGGTCTCTACCCAGAACAAGAAGAAGATGTTCCAGAACCAGAGATGTTGCCAGAATGTGTTCCTGAAGAAGTTCCAAGAGAACAGAGAACTCGCAGGAGTGTGAAGCCTCCCAAGAAGTTAACTTACCCCAAGATGGGAGAAAGTTCAGAGGACTCTGTTACTACAGCAAGGAGAAGTGCTGAAAGCCCTGACCCTTCCGCTGTTCATTTAGTGGAGGGCAACCCTAGCTCACTCTCTGGCACAGTTAAGCAGGTCGCACACACTGAAGTGACCTGTCGACAGGACAGCTCCCCATCTCATGCCAATTGGTGGGAAGCTCCTCTGTCCAAATTATGTGAAAATGTTGTTCCCGAGAAAGTTTGTAGTTTGAGCACTATCTTTGGGGACCAAAGATTCAAAGTGGGGGGAGTGTGTAGCGGGGTTCTACCCCTTTTTCTGGTAGAGACTACATCTCCCATGATTCCCCAGGCCCCCGGGCTGCTGACTTCCGCCCGGGAGGCTGCTGGGGGAGATTATAAAAGGGAAGAGCGGAGACCGCCTCTTCCTCTTGGGACACTTCCTCTTCTGAGGCCTGACAGGACTGGCCTGCCTCTGCTGACAGAGCGTGTGACGCGGAGACTGCAGCCAGCAGAGACACCTGTGCGGACCGGAGCTGAAGGCCTGAAGCCTGGGCCTTGCAGCCGATGGAGTGAGACTCTCACCCCTCAGAGTCCACAGCAGCGGAGCGGAGACTTCCCCTTACTGTCGGTCGGACGGAGCTGATGACCGGAGTGCAGGGCTGTGACTGAGGAGACCGGACGCCGCCATTGAAGAGACCAGAGCCGCCATTAGAGGGACCGGATCGGAGGACGGTACCTCAAGGATTGGTGAGAGAGCCTGTAGGCTCAATCCTGCATTGACACACAAGTTTTATGCCTATTGAACTGCCTAGGCGCAATTTACCTCAGAGCAGCAATGTTACTTTTTGTGGATTACAAATGACACCATTTAAAGCTACATGTGCACCACCTCTACAGATTTATTGCCGGTGAAGAACACTGTACTAGTACAAGGACTGAGCTCTATTACTAGGGATCAGGCCTGGTCCGTTAGGTAGGCGCAGATAGATTTATTGCACCTCAGGGGTGCATAGCAGACGGTCGCCACGCTAGGCGTTCCGTTTCCCCACTGTTAGTTGAATACATATGTGTGTACATGTTAGAGTGCATATTGCAGGGACCTGCTAAAGTATTGTAAGATATATGTTCAAATGCATGTTGCTATTCTTTTTTCCTTACTGCCAAAGTAAAGCCAGTTATTCTTATTTCAGCAGTCTGCTTGTGAGTTCATACCAATTACACATAGAGTATAAGCTAAGTTTTATGTGCATAGGGACGTACCCCTTTACTAACTGTGCCAGAGCGGGTAGAGCCAAATTGCCGGGGGTTGGTGGAGCTGTACTCAGGGACCCAAAACAAACCAGCGGCTCTCTTAACTGGGGGTAGCGCTACATAGAGTTAAGCTGCCTGTTGATGGTGACGGCAAGTGACCATATTGTCTGGACAGACAATGAGTCAAAGGATGTATGTCAATGCGTAAAGCAGCATTTGAAATAGAACAGTACTTGAGCATAATTTTTCACTTATTGTCCCAATTTTGGAGTCACAATCATCAATTTTGAATCCCCTAATCAGGTCTAGTTTTCTGTTCAAATGTTAAAAAGTTGTGGGGGAGCTGGGTGGGCTAGAAAAAAGGGGGATAAATAGTTTCTTATTTTAGATTTTAAAATTTTGTGAGGTGAATTTACAAGAAAGGTAGCATCAGAATTTCAAAACCAAAATGTTTTTGGTAAGTTCCTGTTGGCAGCACTTTTAGTGCCAGTTCACACTTGTGCAATGTCAGACATCGCATGTGATTCGCACTGCACTGCTGTGCATGTCACATGTGATGTCTGTGCTTTGCAAATTCAGCCATACAGATTGTATGACTGAATTTGCATCGCATTTGGACCGAAATTGCACAGGTTACGTTTTTTTGTGCGCACCAGAATCTAATGGCATGGGTGCGAACACCCATGCGATCCGATTCCTGTCTGAATTCACAGTTTGCACTGCGATATGCGAACCAATCTGGGGGTGTCATTAATTTATTATCGACACCCGCAGCGGTTCGCACAGGGCAGTGTTCTATGTAATGTGGAAACCAGCACTGGAATCGTGCTGGTTCCGGCATCGCGCTGGCGTGAACCGGTACTTAGGATTAAAGTGAGCAGAGAATGTAATATATATTTTTACCTTTTTGCCCTTGTACTTACACGGGCCCTTGAGCAATAAGCATAATCAAAAAGTTCATATCATCCACAAATTCATGAAGATCTGGGTAGTTGAAATCTTTAGGTTTATCCTTGGACAGGGCATCTTTGTCTGGATAAACATGAATCACTCCATTTTTCATTGCCGCCTTGTATCCTATGTCACCAGGCAGATTATCAGTTCTGAAAGGATCTTCTCCCTTTTTTGGTGGTGGGCTGAAGTCTGTAAAGAAGAACAAATAAGATATAAAATAGGAAAACACATATATGAGAGTCCCCGGGGCTGCACAACCCAAAAGTATACAAAAAAATTTTTTGTATACTCTTAAATGTCTTAATTAGAACTTTTTGATATATCTTCCTAGAATTTAAATCCCCCTGAAGAAGACCAAAAACTAACGGGTCGAAATGTATTGGGGTATTCATGTGCATAGTAATATTATAAATATAATTGGTAAATCATGTTTTCCTTGGTGTGTTTTTTGCCATGAGCGATGTTTTATGTTGTTGTTTGTGTCGAAAATCAGTATTTTAAAATCAAATTCATTGTATATTTGTATTCATCATCAATTTTTTGATCTAATAAAATACTTTTACATAATCAATCTTTTGCTGCCTAAAAAACCCCCTGGGGAAATTTTTTCATTTTTTGAACAAATAAGATATTACCTTGATGATGTTTTTACCACATGTGTCACCCTGGTAGATTTCGTGACAAATATTTATTTGTGAATTACACATCTGTGTATTTTTTTCTTTGCATGGTAATTACCATCTGTTAATTAAAAGAGAAGTATTTTATTTATTTTTTTAAAGAATCATACTCGCCTAGGTGGATGAAGCATCGGTCTGATGCTTCATCTGTTCCCCGGCGCCTCTACTAGGGTTGCCACCTGTATGGGTTTCTCCCGGACAGTCCGGTTTTTGAATGATGTGTTCGGGGTTTTCATCTGCTCCAGACCCGGACACATCATTCAGCCCGAACTGCAGCCGGTATGACATGTTTGCACGACCATCTGATGCATGTCTCCCCTCCCCGCCGTCCCGGGAGCCTGTCTCACTCACACAGCAAAACTAAGCTGCCTCCTCTCCCTCCTCCTCCTTCTCATTCAGCTCTGTATATACACACAGGAGGAAGAGGGGGGAGCAGGAACACGTGCTGATTTCAGGTCTGTACAAAGTTTTCTATGCTTTGTAGATGGATAGGCAGGGTGTCTGGGAAGGAGGAAACTAAAAAGATGTACACTTGGTGGAGTGATTGGTGGGTTTGGAGGATATGCTATTTGGTATGAGAAAGTACATATGCCAGAAGTGTGGGATGAATTTGAAACCTGACAGCCCTCTTCCTCACAGAGTGCCCCCCCAGCACATATCCAACTCCCCCTTCCAGCACTAGCCCTCTTGCTCACAGAGTGCCCCCCCCCCCCAGCCCATATCCAACAGCCCCCACTTCCAGCACTAGCCCTCTCCCTTCCAGAGTAATTTCCTCCCTGGCATTTTTATTATTATTTTTTTTTTTTTTTACTAGTAATGGCGGTGAGCTGCGATTTTTTTTTTTCAGGACTGCGACATTATGGCGGACACATCAGACAATTTTGACACATTTTTTGGACCATTGGCATTTATACAGCGATCAGTGCTATAAAAATGCATTGATTACTGTAAAAATGTCACTGGCAGGGAAGGGGTTAACACTAGGGGGCGATCAAGGGGTTAATTGTGTTCCCTGGTGTGTGTTCTAACTGAAGGGGGGAGGGGACTGTGTAGGGGAGATGACAGATCGCTGTTCATACTCTGTATGAACAGACGATTTGTCTCTTCTCCCCTCAGAGAACCACAAACTGTGTGTTTACACACACAGATCCCAATTCTCTGTGTGCCCGGCACTGATCGCGACTGCCGGGCACTTGCATCGGCTCCGTGGGCGAGCAGACGGCACGCGCCCCTAGTGGCCACAGGGTGAAGCGACGTTACAAAACGATGTTTCGCCCAGCCGTGCCATTCTGCCGCAGTACAACTGCGGCGGCTGGTCGGCAAGTGGTTAAACCCATACACATATTAATTATACAGGTTCTGAGGTTAATTTAATGCAGATAAGACACTAAGTGAGTTGAATTACCACCTTAATCAGCCACAGAACCTGTGTAATTAATATGTGTTCAGGATAAAGGTGCCAGCCCTAATATATACATATATATTGCACCTTTTTTTCATGTCTTACCTGGATAGATCTCATCTTCCTCTTTCCAAGGTCTACCTTCAATGTCTCGGAGGTACTGAGCTACTGTTCTTGGATGTCTCTGTAAAGATGCACGCATATATTTTTCCCTTATGGTCAATGCTCGAAACAGACCCTTTCCAGCCAACTCAAAATCATCAACTGTCACCTGTAAAACAAGTAATGTTTTATATTACATTACATATCCATAAGCAATCATTGTTTTAAAGAAAAAAGTATTAAATCATTTAAACTTCAGTTGAGTATATACTATTTTTAACCACTTATGCCCCGGACCATTTGGCTGGCCAAAGACCAGAGCACTTTTTGCGATTCGGCACTGCGTCGCTTTAACTGACCATTGCGCGGTCGTGCGACGTGACTCCTGAACAACACTGACGTCCTTTTTTCCCCACAAATAGAGCTTTCTTTTGGTGCTATTTGATCACCTCTGCGTTTTTTATTTTTCGCGTTCTAAAAAAAAAAAGCGTCAATTTTGAAAAAAAGGCTATAACTTTTACTTTTTGCTATAATAAATATCCCCCAAAAATATATAAAAATGCTTTTTTTCCCTCAGTTTAGGCCGATATGTATTGTTCTACATATTTTTGGTAATAAATAAGCAATTATTGATTGGTTTGCGCAAAACTTATAGCGTCTACAAAATAGGGGATAGTTTTATGGCATTTTTATTTTAAATTTTTTTTTTACTAGTAATGGCGGCAATCTGTGATTTTTATCGGGATCAAGACATTATGGCGGAACACCAGACATCTTTGACACATATTTGGGACCATTGTCATTTATACAGCAATCAGTGCTATACAAATGCATTGATTCCTGTGTAAATGACACTGGCAGTGAAGGAGTTAACCACTAGGGGGAAGTGTAGGGGTTAAGTGTGCCTAGGGAGTGATTCTAACTGTGGGGGGGGAGGGGTTACTTGTGAACCATCACTGATCACCGCTCCCGATCACAGGGAGCTGTGATCAGTGACAGTGTCACTAGGCAGAATGGGGAAATGCTTGTTTACATTAGCATCTCCCCGTTCTTCAGCTCTGTGAGACGATTGCGTGTATCCCAGCGGACATCGAGTCCATGGGACCCGCGATCACACATACGGAGCTCGCGGTAGGGTAGCGCATGTGGCGGCGTGCATGTGACCACAGGCGGCAAATTCAAAGGGAAGTACAGGTACGCCCATTTGCGCAGGCGTGCCATTCTGCCGACGTATATGTACATGCGGTGGTCAGCAAGTGGTTAAAATAAGTGAAAATGTATTAAGTTAAAATTTCTCCAATGTATTACATGTTTATATGGGCATAGAAAAGCTCTCAACAGACTTTGGGAATTTCTCTTCATTGCATGTTTTTTTTTTTTTTTGTTTCTTTTTTTCCTTATATATAAGTAGATGAATTATCGTTGTTATCAGTCACAGTGAAATCAAAAATGGGTATCTTCAATCCGTATGCTCTTTTGCAATGCGTTGGGAACACCTAAGACCCAGTTAAACTAATATTGACTTCCCAGTTAAAGCTGTTGGTTGGCCTCACTTTTCCCTTGATGTCTAATTGGCCTGTAAGGCCATATATTATATTGATGTACCAATACACACAGAAGGGCGATTGCACAAGTATGCAACTAAATCCAGCAGATTCCTCCAGCTGTTAATAATCAATCTCTCTATGTGTTTGCCAGAAATGGTCAAGCACCAGGGAAGTTATAAATATGGAAACCATGGATGTCTCTACTAACTTTGCACATCTAGACTTTGCAATATTTGCCTACTCTTCATTGCAGAACTGCTCAAGTTCAGTTAAATTTAATGGTCATCCTTTGTGGACTGCAGTCTTCAAGTCATTCCACAGGTTTTCAATAGGGTTTAAGTCTGGGCTCTGACTAGGCCATGCAAAGACATTCACCTTTTTCTCCTCCAACCACTGTGTGTTTTGGGTCGTTGTCATGTTGGCAGGTAAACCTTCCTCTAATTGACAACTTTCTGGCAGAGGGCAGCAGATTTTCCTCAAGAACGTTCCTTCTATTCTGAGAAGTGCTCCATTCCCTGGTGCAGAGAAACACTCTCATAACAGGATATTACCACCTCCATGCGATACTGTAGGAATGTTGTTATTTGGATGGTGATGCATTGGATTTATTCCAGACATACGGTTTGGTGTTGAGGCCTAATATTTCACGTTTAGTCATATCTGACCATAACACATTTTTTCCATGTGGGCTCAGAATCTTTAAGGTGCGCTTTAGCAAAGCTCAGTTGTAACTGCATGTGGCTTTTTTGAGGAGTGCCTTTTTT
This sequence comes from Lithobates sylvaticus, assembly GCA_028564925.1. Taxonomy (NCBI): domain Eukaryota; kingdom Metazoa; phylum Chordata; class Amphibia; order Anura; family Ranidae; genus Lithobates; species Lithobates sylvaticus. The sequence goes on along the minus strand of CM053027.1, from coordinate 277,036,736 downwards.
CTTGGATCCCTCCCATACAAGCCACATTTGTGGAGAATTAGCGATATTGTTGTCACATGCACACAATGATCACTCCTCTTGGCTCTTTTATCCAGTTTGGAGCGACATCCTGATCCAGGGAGGGTCTGTGTTGTATCAAATACCTTTCACTTCTCAATAATAGACTTAAAGCGGAGTTCCGGGCTTTTTTTTTTTTTTTTTTAAAGTCAACAGCTACAAAAAGTTTAGCTGCTGACTTTTAATAAACAGACACTTACCTTTTCCACGGTCCAGCGATGCAGCCACACGGAGCCCCGCTCCTCTCCTCTCGGAGCATTCATTGGAACTGTGGGCATGCGCGAGTTGTGCTGTGCTCTCTCCCAGTGGACAGGCAATCTTCTGGGACCTGTCACGTGACCCAGAAGATTGCCAAGAGGGAGGGACCGCCTAGGGGAGAGGAGGAGATGCCTAGGCAGCCCGTGTGTGGAAGGAGGAAGTGGGACAGGAAGTCCCTCTCTAAAGTAGTCACCCATCCACCCAAAAAATGACATGCCAAGTGTGGCATGTAAGGGGAGGAGGAGTGCTTAAAGTGGAAGTTCCACTTTTGGGTGGAACTCCGCTTTAACTCTGCTTCTAGGCATTGATAAAGGCTTTGAATTTTTTTTTTGTATCCATCTCCTGACTTGTGTCTGTCTACAACTTTATCCTGGAGATCTTTTGACATTGCCTTGCCACCCATAGTTGATTGTTTGCTTCAGTTGCACTACCAGGTACTAAAAATGCTCCAGGAAAGCTCTTTTCATGCTGCGCTAATCAACATGACCAGAGCTGATCAAAGTTAAAAATCGAATTGCTTTGTGTGCCATTGAGAAGGTGATTAGCTACACCTGATTGAGTTTTTAGGTAATTTTTAGGAGGGGGCTGATCCTTTTTCCAACTCAATGATTCTGTTTTTGAATTGTTTTTATTTATTTCTGACATGTTGGTGTTATAACTTTCACTTGGATGTTATAGGTGGCACTAAGTAAATACAGCTGGATAAAACAAAAACTGTCTTCATTTCAGGCTGCAACAAGAAACAAAATGTGGTTATCTTAAAGGGGGTGGTTCTTTTCTATACCCGCAGTATATAGACTGATTGGGCTTGCGTCATTGACACTGAAAGTACTAAAGCATTGGGTAAGCATCACAGCCAGGTAATTAGCATTTCCACCAGCATAAGCCTACATATTTCTCTGACATTAGGTTTCCAGGCATAATTAGGTCTAATTTACACTTGCAGCTGGGAGCCAGTAAAAACAGGTAGATGAGATGCAGTTTTACAGTCCCCCGTCCATCCCCCTTAACAGAACACAGAGGCCAGATGGGGTTGTACACATGCCACAGCCGTTTTGTCTTGCTTTGTATGCCCTCAAGTAAATTGGGCTGCACAACAAACATCTTGAAACTACATGTGGATTAAACACATGCAGGATTTACAGAGTTAAAACAGGTGAGGAGGAGGTGATGTATCCCCTGTCTGTCAAACACCATTTGAAAGCATTCCACCATGGATCACTCCTCAGAGGGCAATGCAAATGTAAAAGAACCCTTAGATTATTTTGAGTGGAGATCTTATGAAGCAATAAAGAAAACTGTCTGCAACTGTATTTTCACTTTTCATCACTAGAGGGTGTCGTTATTCCAGTTTATAGATGGATTCAGCCAAAAGATTCCAAGTGCACTTTTAATCCTGCAAACTTGCAAAGACTTCTAAATGTACATTGTTTCTAAAGCTGTGCCAGTTTTTTAGACAAACTATTGATCTGTAGACAATAAAAGGTTTGATAGTCAGTGGACTTCAAGTGAACTCAATTTTAAAACTTTAAAAGAGCACCCATCACAAGAGGTGTCAGAAAAGCATTTCCTGTGCCCCTCTCTGATCTACTGAGTTCTGACTGTACCTGGCTTCATGGCCGTAAAGGTCTGGATCACATAGTGAAACAAAATCAGGTTTGTTTCAAGACATGAATGGAGCCTCATTGTTCTTGTGTAAACAAACCAATTTCACTTTCAGACCTCATTCATATCTAGCGTAGTGGAAGTGCAGGTTTTTGGCTAATTTTTGCCATGACACGCATTGATTTCAATGGGCTGCGCTACACATAACAAGGTAGCTCCTGGGACATTTTGCCGTGTTGCAGGTTGCGCATTTTTTACTGTGCGTTTTGCTGAGTTTGTCCCTCTTTTTTTCACGTGGCAAAATGTGTTTGCTTCTGTTTTTGGTGTACCATTAACAATTATCGGCACCCAAAGCGCAACTAGTTACTTTTGGGTGTATAAAAGTGGCCATACACTATACAATCTGATTGTATAATATCTGTATTATCTCCTTTAGATTTACCAAAACTATATAATAGGAGGCCACTCCATCTATCCAATCACTCTGTATCCAATCAAACAGGCCCTTGCACTAAAAAGTTTATGGTAGATTGTATAATAAGATTGTATAGTGCATGGTAAGCATTACAGAACCCAGGACATACTTCAATAAAACAGCTATGATCCACATAGGCTGTTATTTGATCACTCAGCTCCTGCACACTCTGCCAAATGAACGATCTATACAAAATGAAAGTAAGGTGGACAAAATTGATTCCTGTGTATTTAGTGAGAACGATGATCACTGATTGCATTGGAAAAACCTGCACCTGCAGAGGTGGGTGGGATGCTGGGAGCGATCTTCTGAATTAGGAGGGTAGGTGCAGGGTATGTGTTAATGGGGTCAGCTGATGAACTCCTTTAGGTGTCTTAACAGTTTTCACGTCCTAAGATCTGTCCAGCCCTCTGCACTTACCTTGTCCCGGTGTGCAGCTGGTGACGGCGTCAGGCGACGAGCGGTGTCTCCGTCGGATGTCTTCTCCCGCGCTCCTCCTGTCTTCTTCTGCTGTGATTGGACGCTAGGTGATTGGACGCCTAGCGTCCAATCACAGCGCCTGTGACTTCAGCCAATCAGGTGACAGGTAACAGACCTGGCAACCTGATTGGCTGAGAGGCGGGTCTGTGTTAGGGAAGCGATGTATTCGCTTCCCTAACACAATACTGTGTAATCAGCGAACGCACAGCCGTGCGCCCGCTGTTTACACTTAGGGAAGCCTATTAGAGCACACCGCTCTAATAGGGTCCCCTATTAGAGCTTACAGCTCTAATAGGGGCGCTTCCCGCAACACCCCCCACTGTAATTCAGATGCCCGGCGCCCGATCAGGGGCCGGACACCTGAATAGGGGGCGGCAGAGGTGACAATAGATAGATTCATGCAATGGGGAGCTGGAATTTAGGGGGGAAAAAAAGAGGTGACCTTAGCCTTTAATATAGTGGCGCAAGCAAGGTAGCGCATGGTTAACTTCTCCTGCAAGAAAGACAATGCTAGACTCTGAGTTCTAGTATCGTTTTTTTATCTCCATAAAGGCACTATCTATTAGGATTCAAACTGCAATTTTGCTTAGGTAGGATGAAATTCCTCTTTAAAGTGAATAATGGTTTGCTTCATCTGTACTCTGTAGTCACACTTTGGTAAATCAGGTCCAGTGATACCCCTAGGATCAATTACATAGTCTGCTGCATTAAAACAAGTCCTACTTCATTTTTGTTGAGGTTTTAGGTTAGTGTTATTGCTCCTCAAGGCTTTGCTGTTTAAAGTGCAATCTGCATTCAAATTGCTCTTCAGAGAGCAATAGGCAGGTGGTGAGGAGGTGCTGTAACGCCTCCTCACCACCTGGTCTATCTCCTAAATACCGGACAAGTGCAGTCACAGCGCAGCCCCATTCACTTGAATGGGTTACGCTCTGCGATGGGAGTTATAGTTCCTGCCGAGGCATACAGTACTGTGCAAAAGTTTTAGACAGAAAAAAATGCTGTAAATTAAGAATGCTTTCAGAAATAGAATTGTTAATAGTTTATTTTTATCAACTAACAAGATGGAAAGTAAAAGAACAGATGAGAAATCCAAATCAAATCAGTATTTAAGCCTCATGCACACTAGACATTTTTATAGCTGCTGTTCTTGGCTTCAGGCATTTTTTTCTGCAGCCAGTAAACCCCCAAGCATGTTATCCTATGTGTCCATGCACACACAGGCTGTTATCAGCGTTTTTTGGCAGGGGCGTTTTCTAGTAGGAAAAAAAAAAAAAACAGAACTAGTGGGTTTTAAGAGGAGTTTTTCAACTATAAAAACGCACTAACTCTAAAAACGCGGCTATTCAGCGTTTATCAGCCTTTTTGAGCCATAAGCTTTTGTGGAAGTATAGTTTTGCTTAAAAAAAGCTAAAAAACGCTACAGCTAAAAAAACGCTGCAAAACTCATTCTACAGCTACCGTTTTCTACAGCTAACACCACTGGCATTTTTATAATGTCAAGTGTACATGAGGCCTAATGTTACCACCCTTTGCCTTCAAAACAGCATTAATTCTTCTAGGTACACTTGCACACAGTTTTTGAAGGAACTTGGTAGGTAGGTTGCTCCAAACATCTTGAACTACAGGTCTTCTGTGGATGTAGGCTGCCTCAAATCCTTCTGTCTCTTCATGTAATCCAATTAACATTATATAAAGTGTGTTTTGATGAAAGCACATCAAAGATGCAGAAAGCAGGATTTTTTTTAAATGCACCACACCAAAAGCACACATAAAAAGCACAGGTGTGAATTGGGCCTTTTTTTTCAGTTTTTTTTTTTTTTTTTAATAAATAACAAACATGTCATACTTACCTGCTCTATGCAGTGGTTTTGCACAGAGCAGCCCTGATATTCTTATTCTCGGGTCCACTGCCGGCGCTCCTGGTTCTTCCCGCTTGACCAGTGCCCCCATAGCAAGCTTCTTGCTATGGGGGCATTGTTGCATGCTCACTCCCAAGCCCTGCCCTATGAGTCCATAAGACACATAGAGCTGAGGCTCGGCCCAACCCCCCTGCTCTCTCCTCATTGGCTCACTAGCTGTTATTGACAGCAGTGGCAGCCAATGACTCCTGCTACTGTCTCAGCCAATGAGCAGAGGGAGTCCCAGGACAACTGAGGCTCTTGTGCACATCAATGGATCAAGAGGGGGCTTAGGTGAGTATTAGGGGGGCTGTGGGGAGAGAAGCACAAAGATGGTTTGTTATCTTCATGCAACAAACCATCAGCCTCTAAAACCACTGAGCCTAGGTTTACATTGGAGCGATTTGTCATGCGATTTGAGAGATCAAAACGCATGACAAGTTGCAACCTATTGGAGGCAATGGCACTGTTCCAATCGGTGCGACACTGATTTTGCGGCGCCGCATCGATTTGCAAAAGTAGTTACTGCACTACTTTTGCCGATTTCAGGTGCGACTTCAATAGACATCTGTGTATGAAGCCACACAGATGTCTATCAAGTAGCACCTGAAATCGCGCTGACCTTGCTACTTTGAAATCACGCTACTTCAAGTGTAGTAGCGTGATTTCAAAGTAGCATCAATATGAACCAGGGCTTAAGCCTCTTTCACACGTCCAGTAAAGGGGCATTACAAACAAATGGCAGAGCCACGTTTTTACCATGCCTCAACTGCCTACCTACACAATGACAATGCGCCTGCAAAGGACTGCACAGGACTGTACATATTGCCATGATGCTTCACCTTCTTGCATTTTGCCTGCCAGACATGACCGATGAACATCAATTGACTCACGACGCAACCACCACTATAGTAGTTGAATGTAAAATCCCAATTTGGCATGAATACAACCCCCCTTGTGATCGAAAAAGACAGTTTTGCCTCCAGAATGCCTGTAAAACAGCTGTCAACCATGGTTTAAAATGTGATTCACTGTTTATCATTTGTCAGATCACTGTAAAATTTGCTATCTAGAGCCCTTATTCCTGGTAAGCATGTAAATATATGAAATATAAATATAGGTACTGTTTTACCAGCCAAAAGATTTGTCTTTCTGTCTATCCAGTTCTTAGATTTACTAAGCTCTGCCACACATCACAGCATTGTCTGGCAAGGCAGGGGCCAATGCACTGGCACCTGAAGTTGTTCTTTAGCAATGAAACATGTTGGGCGGAGTCTGAGTGACTGACACCATCACACTTGCTGACAGACAGTGTTTGGCTGATAAATGCTGTATTTCATTTTTTCTCATGTGAGTACCCATTGGTGGCTTTTATAATAAAACTGTTTGACAGTATTACATTATGAGTCTGTCCTTTGTCTCTCTCTATGAACCGTGTATGATTTTTTGAGGAGTTGTGATGCCTGCCTGAGGGGGTTCATCTGAAAGTTATCCTGGGTAGTCCTCATGTGGTTATGATCTTTATGTTAGAGGTCTGATATCTCTGGTAAGCATCTGTGTTTGGTGTTGGAGCACAGGAATGATGACATGTGTTTTCCTATCAGCACTTCTTCACCTGTAGATGGACTTTGTTCTATTGTGGATTTATTTTTTCATCTATACTAATATATCTGTGATTGTAGGACACTACGTTGTGGGTGAGAATGTAGCGCTAAAATATGTGAATGGGTGTGAAACCAATAAAACAAGGCCCAAAAAACAAGAAAATCAAATCAGTGAAAAACAATGGGATGTTCTCCCTGAGATGGACCAATCGTAAACATAAAATGTCCAATATGCAAATAAAGTGCAGACAATTAATATACAAAATGTCCCAAAGTGAAAAAACAATGATGGTGTCAAAACGAGGCAGTCTTGAACTGGATCCTCTCCTACAACACTTTTTGAAGTGAATATGGAATAGGTGTGCGCTTACCGGAACTGGTGGACCCCCTGTCAACAACAGGGAATCAAACAGGCATAGAAAAGCTCAAGAAGACCGGCAGACTGGACATCCCAAGATGGACTGATGGACTCTGTGGAACAGATACCAACTTCACAGACGGGATGCAGATGGTCGAACCATAGATGACTTGAATGGAACATGGACCAGCAACCATGAAGCAGGAACTGCAGGTTCAGGGTGACGAATCCAAAGATGGAAAAAGCTGGAACTGATGTCAGATCACCACAACTGCTGTGGCGAAGGCTCCCATAGGGTACTCCCCAAATGTTTCAAACCATAGAGAAGGAAAGAAAAAAAGGGAGGGGGAACTCCAATGGTGCAGATCAAAAAGGAAGGTTTTATTCACAAAAACCAATGTAACAAAAAATAATGAATAAAAGTGATCACGATTTAAAAAATGCAGTGTGGGAATAGGTATGACCTCCCCCGACGCGTTTCTTCTAATGCAACTGGGATGCCCCAGTTGAAATCTGCATTAGAAGAAACACGTCGGAAGAGGTCATACCTATTCCCACACTGCCTTTTTTAAATCGTGATCATTTATCGTGATTATTTTTTGTTACGTTTGTTTTTGTGAATAAAACCTTCCTTTTTGATCTGCACCATTGGAGTCCCCCCTCCCTTTTTTTCTTTCCTTCTCTATGGTTTGAAACATTTGGGAAGTACCCTATGGGAGCCTTCGCCACATCAGTTGTGGTGATCTGACATCAGTTCCAGCTTTTTCCATCTTTGGATTCGTCACCCTGAACCTGCAGTTCCTGCTTCATGGTTGCTGGTCCATGTCCCATTCAAGTCATCTATGGTTCGACCATCTGCATTCCGTCTGTGAAGTTGGTATCTGTTCCACAGAGTCCATCAGTCCATCTTGGGATGTCCAGTCTGCCGGTCTTCTTGAGCTTTTCTATGCCTGTTTGACTCCCTGTTGTTGACAGGGGGTCCACCAGTTCCGGGTAAGCGCACACCTATTCCATATTCACTTCAAAAAGTGTTGTATGAGAGGATCCAGTTCAAGACTGCCTCGTTTTGACACCATCATTGTTTTTTCACTTTGGGACATTTTGTATATTAATTGTCTGCACTTTATTTGCATATTGGACATTTTATGTTTACGATTGGTCCATCTCAGGGAGAACATCCCATTGTTTTTCACTGATTTGATTTTCTTGTTTTTTTTTTGGGCCTTGTTTTATCGGTTTCACACCCATTCACATATTTTAGCGCTACATTCTCACCCACATTGTTTATCGAATTTTTGTCACATTCTAGTGTAGCTGCTTTGCTTTGCCACCCCCCCCCCCCTCCCCTTTTGTTACTTTGAGTTTAGCATGACAACTCTTTTCACTCACATTATTCCTAGGACACTACGTTACATGAATGCATTTTTATTCACTGATTTGTTCACCAGTATATATTTATTGAGACAGTGGGGGTTATTTACGAAAGGAAAATCCACTTTGCACTGCAAGTAAAGTCGCTGTAGATCCAAGGGGGACATGCAAGGAAAATAAAAAACAGCATTTTAGTTTGCACATGATTGGATGATAAAATCAGCAGAGCTTCCACTCATTTCAGATCTACCCCTTACATTTAGAGCGACTGCACTTCCAAGTGCACTTTCAGTACAGTGCAAAGTGGATTTGCCTTTTGTAAATAACCCCCAGTATGTATTTTGGTTATCAATTACATTTTTGTTGGTTCATTTACAGTATATTTAAATGGGAAACGCAACAGGTTTTATGTATGTAGCACTAACGCGTGTCTAAATCGTATACTGTATCCTACCATGTCATTGTGGATTCTGTTCATGCATCATGTATTTGACAATATTCCAATCATGTGCTATCAAATTTTGGGCTTTTCTATACGTATCATGTGCTATCCATTTTTTGGATTATTTATGAATTACCGTATGTATTTATGTATGAAATAAAGTTTTTTATTCAATATTTTACTCTATGCAGGTATATTATTATGTGTGTAGTATATCAATTTTCTATCGAATATGAATTTTTATGAGACAAATGTCCTACTCTTTTACACATATTATAAATATGTTAATAATAACTCCACACAACATTTGACCCTCCGCGTACTTCATTCAAAGTCTTGCATCCCTGTTCTCCCTTTTATATTTTAATAGGGATGGAGGGTGACGACAACGTCATCTCTTCATATAAAGTCCCATAGACCCCTCTTTTAGAAAATTATGATTTATTGCTTTTTGATGTGTGCTTAAATGTCTTTCTTAGATGGTGTAAGCCCAGCAGTGCATCCAGTCACATTGCACATTCCTAATACTTGAGTAGAGTAGAAGTCTATTTCAAGTGGTCTTATAAAATTGTAATATCATAGTCATCCAGGTCAACAGCTGACATCCATCTGTAAATTGATACCCATGTCTTGGCCGTATTTATTAATATGGTAGACATATCTTCTCACAGAGTCCAAGGTTGTCATCTAATAGCCTGCTCTCGGTCTCAAACTGTCTGAATATTACCAGTTATGTAATGGGACCTAATCAAGAAAGGATTGCAACTATATCTGGAATTCTAATTATTTGGCTGTTCACTGATGGAAACTCAAACTGTAGAGAAATGGGTAATAACAGAACTCTAGTTTGAAGGCCTTTTTACATATCAACAACCTAGCAACAGGATTGCAATGTTGAGTACAGTAATCAATCACATGGTTCCACCTCTCACTCTTTCACTGTACAGATGATGAAGTCATTACTCCACCGCTGATGGAACACCACAGAACATCACTCACTAGTAGGGATTAGGGGTTGCCACCTTTTCTTCAAGCCAAACCCGAACACTTTAGCAGCGCGCGACATCTTTTTTTTATTTATTTATTTATTTTAGTATATGCTAAAAGATTGTAAAAGTGTGTGAAATTAATTAAATGTTTTGCCATGATATAGGCACGAATCGGTATTTCGTGACTGTGACAAACAATGAGTCAGACTGTGGAGCACATAATGAAATGAGGACAAGTCAACTGGGGCGTGCCGGGATGAATCGGTGCATCTTGGATGCTACTGGATTAGAATCGGGGTGCTGTACGTGACAGTGAAATGAGTGAAATGATTTGCCATGACAGGAGCGTGAATCGGTGTGCCACGACTGCGACAAGCAACAAGTCGAACTGTGGAGCACAGAATGAAAATGAGCCCAAGCCAACTGGGGCACACCGTAACGAAACGATGCATAACAGATGCCACTGGATTTGAATCGGAGCGCGGTACTTGACAGTGAAATTAATTAAATGAATGCCATGACAGAGGCACGAATCGGTCGTGCCGCGATTGCGACTGCCAACGAACCGGCCTCTGGAGCATGTACTGAAATGAGACTAAACAACTGGAGCACGCCGGAACGAATCGTCACGAATTGGTGTGCCGCGACTGTGCCTGACAACGAACCGGACTCTGGAGCATGTACGGAAATGAGCCCAAAAAATAACTGGGGCACACCAGAATGAATCGTGCATCACGGATGCAACTAGATTTGAATTGGAATGTCATACATGACAGTGAAATGATTTCCCATGACAGAGGCACGAATCGGTGATCCAAAAACTGCGACTGACAATGAACCGAACTCTGGAGCATGTACTGAAATGAGGCCGAAAAATTAACTGGGACGCGCCGGAACGAATAGGTGCATCACAGATGCAACTGGATTCGAATCAGAACGTTATCCATGTCAGTGAAATTATTTCCCATGACAAAGGCACAAATCGGTGAGTCGCAAACTGCGACTGACAACTACCGACAAAAATCGGTGCATCACGGATGCGACTAGATTTGAATTGGAGCGCGGTACGTGACAATGAAATGAGTGAAATGATTGAAATGCTAAACCATGATAGAGGCACGAATCGTTGTATCGCAATTGGGACTGACAATGAACCGGACTGTGGAGCATGGTTGGCCAAAGCATGCTGGTCAAGTGCATGCTTTGGCCAATCATCATACAGCAGCAATGCACTGCGATCTCGCAGTGCATTATGCAGTGTTCCACAGCGTTAAAAATTTTTCCAGCGAACGCCCCATAATGTCTGCTGTTCTGCAAAAACCCGATGTTCGATGCTGTGTCCCAAAATCACAGCATCATCATTTTTGAGTCACTGAGCATGCGCAGACTTGGAGATTCCTGTGTAATTAGGTATAGGACTACCCAGAAAGTGGACGTGATCTGGACAAGACTGTTAAAGGTGGGCATATTATGTTTGGGCCACGGGTGATGGGGAAATTATCCTGGGGACTAGGACTAATATGTTGGCAAGTATGCAAGCACAGGCTCTCAAATCACCCAGATCACCCAGAACTCTTGATTCCTTGATCCACTATGCAATGATAGATACAGTTAAGCCCCATACACACGGTCGGATTTTTTCATGGATTCTGTCCGATCGGACAATGTTGTTGAAAAATCAGACCGTGTGTATGCACCATCGGACAGTGTACGTCGGATTGTCCGACGGACAAAGTCCTATCTCCTGCTGGATAGATTTGCTGACAACACGGTCCGATCACACCAAATCCGATCGTGTGTACGGTTGTCCGACGGACAAAGTGCTACGCATGCTCAGATCACATTACAAGACCAAAGCTATTGGCTACTAGCCTCTACGTAGTCCCGTCGTAGGCAACAAACGTCACCACGTTCAGAATGATCGGATTTTCCGACAACTTTGTCCGACCGTGTGTACGCAAAACCAACATCGGACAAAGTACGACGGACAGGATCCGACCGACCCGGTCCGCGGATAATCCGACCGTGTGTATGGGGCTTAAGTGTGAAATGTGATATGATTTAGTGATTCTTTTTTTAAATGGCAATAGTTTATAATACACAGTGCTTTAGGAAACTAATACTCATTCAGTTAGGGTTTACCTAATACTAGTCAAGAGGAGCTATCAACTGTTGTTTATACCACATACGCTTATAAACTCCACAGCTAGGGATTTCGTATGTCATCACATATCCATTGCCATCACATATCCATTGCTTCATAGCATTAGATGTCTACTGCTCCAGTCCTTCCCAAATAATCCAAGGTCATTCATATAAATCCTTCAGTTTTGTGGAGACATGCCAATAAAGCAAATAGTTGTAAATTATCACCCCACCTACTTTCCATGGCAGGTTCTCCCATAACTCATGTCTTACATTCATTCCTTCACAGACACTACATGATAATCTTCTCCAGATTTTATCCCAGTCAAATACTTATACATACTGCTTCTGGTCATGCCCATGATGACCTAAGTTCACCTCAGCCCATTTACTTCTCTGCGGTGCATTAGCACACATCCACTAGCATGCATTAAGTCACCGACACACCCTAGGATGTTAAAAATCATGCCTGACCCTTTTTTCCTAACGCAAAGCAACAGCACAGGTGCATTGTCTTTGAGCGTTGGGCTGCCATTCAAAATTAACTGCATTGCAGTAATGTGCGCGATAACACCATGTGCAAGTGTATATGGACCCGGTGGCATATCATCCATGTGTGCAGTGTGTGCAGGGCACAGGCCCTGAGGGATGGGGATCAACTGGGCTCTGACCCATACTGCACCCAATGGAAGAGACAACTCTCAGGTGCTGGAGCCACGCCTGTCACTGCCCACTGCCTGGCTCCTGCAACAGGATCCTGTGTGACTCACAGTCACGCACAGATCCTGTTGCTGTCCAGGTGCTGCAAGCAGCTGTCAGGGGGCAGGTTTGGCATCATTGGGGGGAGTGGGGCAATAACGTAATCCTAACCACCAGGAGCCCGGGAGAAAGAAAATCGCCCATGCCTGAGTTCTGTTTGAGGTCTGTGAATTTAGGAAGGGGGCTATTGTGCAGACTGTGACAGATTGACCTGGGGGTGTAATGATTGTACTGCATATTGCTTATTAAGGTTTGCCTCACAAATATCTAATAAAGCCTCTAATATCCTGGTTATTCTGGTTATCTTGCATGACTCATCGCCATGCCATATAATAGAGGACCCATGGTGGAAACAGAATATTTTTTTTACAAATGTAAGAACTTTATTAAACATCTATATGTCAGTAACATAAGCAAATGCAGTATATAGCAAAAGAGTTAACGTGTACATGCCTATAAAACGCGTGTAGGTATTACAATAGAAAGGCAGTCAGACACAGCATCTTTAGCTAAGTATTCTTGTCATATTTTCTTTATCTTTATCTGTCATTACTTTTAATAAATGTTATACTTTTAAGTATTTGTGTGATCTCTGATGTGTGTGTGCACATATCAAACCCAACCCCAAAAACATGACAAAACACTGGGGGACAGACTGACCGTGGGGGGAATAGGGGATTGTACTGGGGGACCGACTGTGGTCTGTTCCCCAAATGTTTTTTAAAAAGAGAGCACTGAAGCCAATTGTTTTTAGAATCTCTACCTCTGACTAAAACGTTGTACAGAGTTGTTTGAACACAAGCAATGAGGAGGACAAATCAGTAATCTCACTGACTCTTTCATAGAAAATTTCACCTTGAACTGTTAAACTGTGTAATCAAAAGCTTTTTTTCAACACAGAAGAAGAGACTAGAAAGGTAAATACATAAAAATTAACTTGGATCTCCACCTGCTGATGATATAGGTAAATATTAAAGTATTAAAGGACCGTTATGGTACCTGTAGTTAATACATGTAATGGTGCCTTTATGTTTATCACATGCCTTTATGTTTTTCCCCACAATTCTCCATATGCACAAACTAACAACTAAGTTGTCTAACAAAAGTGACAGTTTCAGAGGCTGGGAAAAACCATATAAAACTTTCAGAGGCGCTCACAATGATCAGCTTTGATTCATATGGTTCATATTATTGGGAAAATTTTAAACTAATCTTAGAAAGTATTGTTTTACCAAAAGAATAGTTGATGCTTGGAATATACCTCCAGCAGAGGTAGTGAGTCTGTCCATACAAAATTATTTAAATATGCTAAGGACAAACAGATCTATACTCAAACAAAAAAAAACATAAAAACATGTTCTATGTTTCTACGTTGTATGTTTTGCTGTAACTGCTTAAATGCGTTACCTGGAGTTGGACTTAAATTAGTTTACTGATTAAAATATAGGCCATCTAAAACGATATGCCTATCTAAGATGTCCACAGAATGACAATGCTGCTGTGAGATTTCACTGAAGAAACACAAACTTTTACAGAAAAACATAACCTACAGAAATAACAGGTAATAAAACTATGTTACGGGGGGGGGGGGGGGGTCTCAGGAAAACAGAAACTGCTGTTATTGCTAGTGACCGACTGCACCATACTATATATATGTTATTTTTTATTTTTCCAAGTTCACGCTAAATAAGTTGCCTGAAAAAATATATATATTGTATAAAGTTAAAAAAAATTTAATGCATCTTAAACTATCAAGGCTTTCTACCATGTTGAAATATCTCTGTGGCCAGTAAGTAATCATTCTATTTATTCCCAAAAAGTTGTTTTTTTAACGTTCATGTGCTGTAGTCAAATGTGAGGCGGGTTGGAGAGAAAAGTCATGGCAGGATTGTTGGCATAACAATCCCAGCAACAATCGGCATATCTCTCAGCTCAAATTGTTAGAAATGTGATATCTGTATTTTTATGGCTATCCTTTCTTTAACGATACTTGTCCCTCATTTTGTCTCTTCAAGTAACAAATGTATTGCTGGGTTGGTACTCCCCACACACACACATTACTACATGGAGCAGCAGGAGGGGATTCCCCTTTAGGGGTCATGCATACTCAGCTGCTCTTTTCAATTTTACCACAGGTCCTTCCTCAGGATTTCAGAGGGCATCAGGTTTCAGATGGCTGGGGTAGCTATTACTGCTGCAATATAGAAAAATGGAAAATCGTTCTCTATCCAGGCTAAACTGAACTTTCCAACAGCCAATTACGAGCTTTGAACTTTAATAATCCGTCTCCAAATTGGAATATACAGTATTTTCTTTTTTTTTTTAACAGAGAATATACAGTATTTTCTTAAAGGAAAGGATTACAGTAAGCCCTCTGATCCTTTTCAGCTTCCATCCAATGGGGGGGGTACACACAATAAGAAAGTTGGGCGATAGATCATCCGATTTTCCTTGTAGTGTCACAGCAAATCAGAAACTGATGAGAAACTGATGAACGAAAATTCGTACGAAAATTCTCGTACGACAAAGGCTTTTTTTTTTGTTTATTGTTTCTGATCATGCGCAGTCTTTCTTTTCTGATTTTTCTTGTACGAAAAACGGTACATATTAAATGAAAATCATTCCCGTACAAGAACAATTCCCTTTGGGAATTTTAATATGAAAGTTGTGTACACACTATACGAAAATCGTACAAAAATTATTTGGATTATTTCCAAACGTCAAGAACACGGTGAGCCAGTGCAACTCTTCTGCTTGATTCCGAGCATGCGTGGACTTTTGTGCGTCGGAATTGTGTACACACGCTTTGTTGGCGGAAGCGGTCGGACTTTCCGACAACAAGCTCACATCCAACATTTGTTGTCAGAAAAACGGAAAATTGTATACTTACCTTTCCGTAATTTTCCTTTCCTGTCGCATCCTCATGGCAGCATACACTCTGGGTTGTGACTCCGCCTCCACAACCTGATAGGACCACATAACTATAAGATGATGATACGGCCCCCGCCCCGGTATTCTCTGTATATATGAATCACCTTTATTTAAAAAATGGGAGGGATATTGTATGCTGCCATGAGGATGCGACAGGAAAGGAAAATTACGGAAAGGTAAGTATACAATTTTCCGTTTTCCTGTCGCATCATGGCAGCATACACTCTGGGGAGTAACTCGCAGACAGGGTGGGTAATGCATCAATAGTAGTTTTTTATTCACAAGGAATGGCAGAGTTGGCCTGAATAACAGATCTCCCAAAATTTACGGTAGACAAGCGGGCAGAGTCGACTTTATAATGGGAAATAAAAGTATTCCTGGAGGACCAGGTGGCCGCCCTGCAGATGGTTTCAGCTGAGACCCTACAATAGGCTGCCCATGAGGTCGCCACTGCCCTGGTGGAATGCGCCTTCAACCCGTCCGGGATCTGCGTAGCACTTAGCGAGTAGGCCTTCTTGATGGTTTTCACCAGCCATGAGGCGATGGTGCGGGCCGATGCTGACTGACCTCTCCTGAAACCGTGAGGGATGATTAGGAGTTTTTCTGACTTCCTAAAGGGTTCTGAGGCCGAGAGGTATTTGATGATGTTACCTCTAACATCCAGGGGGTGCGGATCGCCCTGGTCTGTGGTGAGCGCTGGCAGGTTAATCTCTTGGTTGAAGTGGAAAGAGGACGACACTTTAGGGATGAAGCGGTCTGAGGGTTTTAGGACTACCCTGTCTGGGTGGACGACCAGATATGGATCCCTGGCCAGTAAGGCTTGCATTTCAGAGACCCTTTTAGCCGATGTTATGGCGATAAGGAATGTCACCTTTAGCGTCAGGTCCCAGAGGGAGATGCCTTCTAGAGGGAAAAAGGGTTCTTTAGATAGGGCTTCCAGAACGACCGACAGGTCCCAGGTCGGGAATGAAGGCTTCCTGGGAGGCCTCAGCTTGAGACATGCCCTCTGGAACTGTACAACAAGAGGGTCGAGGGCCCATCTAGTCCCAGTCAGGGCGGACAGGGCTGACACCTGCACCTTAAGGGTGCTGGAGCCGAGGCCTTTGTCCAGACCTGTCTGCAGAAACTCCAGTATCTGAGGGGTTGAGATGGAGGATAGGTCCCACTCCTGCTGATGGGCAAAGGAGGTGAACCTATCCCAGACCCGCCGGTAGGTGGTGTTTGTGGTGGATTTCCTGGCCTGAAGTAGGGTGTCCACTACCCTAGCGGAACAGCCCCGCTCTAGGTACCTAGACCTTTCAGTCTCGAGGCCATTAGGTGCATCCTCTCTGGACTCGGGTGTAATAGATGGCCCTGGGAGAGCAGGTCGACTGACTGTGGAAGGGGGAGCGGGTCTGTTGTGCTCAACTGTAGGAGAGTGGTAAACCATGGCCTCCTGGGCCAGAAGGGGATCACGGCCACCACTAGGGCTGATGACCGCTTGAGCCTGAGCAGAAATCTCGCTATCAAGGGGGTCGGGGGGAAGATATACCCGAGGTGGAAGTCCCAGGGGTGGTGAAGACAGTCTGTCCCCTCCGCTGAGGGGAAGGGGACTCGAGACAGGAATCTCTGACATTTGGTATTGTCCGGAGTCGCTGCCAGGTCTATATCCGGGGAACCCCAGGTTTTGGAGATCAGGGCGAAGGCCTGCGGACTCAGGGACCACTCGTTGTTGGAGAGAAATCTCCTGCTGAGGGAATCGGCCAGGAGATTCTCGGTACCTGGAATGTAGACTGCCCTGAGGTCCAGGAGGTTCCGCTGTGCCCACTCCATAACAGGGAGAACTTCCCGCATCATGGAAGAGCTCTTGGTGCCCCCCTGGCGGTTGACATAGGCGACAGCGACTCTGTTGTCTAACCTCAGGAGGACCTGCTTGCCCCTCAGGAGAGGGCCAAAGGCCAGGAGGGCCTGGAGAGCCGCCCTCATTTCCAGAACGTTGGAAACGATGTCCCGAGCTTCGAATGGCCAGCGGCCCTGCGCTGCATGGTGTAGTTAATGGGCCCCCCAACCCTCCAAACTGGCATCCGAGGTAACCACCTCCTGAGGGGGGGGAATAATATGCCTGCACCTGCCCAAGTTGCTCGGCCGGGTCCACCATCTCAGGGACTGTTTGACCTCCTGTGAGATGTGGATGGGCTGAGACATGGCCGAGCCGTTCCATTGGCGCAGAAACGAGATCTGTAGAGGCCTCGCGTTCCAGTGCGCCCATTGTACCATCGGAATGGTGGCCGATAGGGAGCCCAGCAGGCTGAGGCACGCTCTGGCCGGTAGGGAAGTGGCTAGGATGGCTCTCCTGATTTTCTGGGTCAGAGGGGGGATCTTCTCTGGGGGCAACTCTATCGTGTTTGACCGAGTATCCAATACGGCCCCCAGAAAGACCATTCTCTGCGAGGGCTGGGGGTTGCTTTTCCCCCAATTTATGAGCCACCCCAGACTCTGAAGGGTGTAAATTAGAGTTTCCCGGTGCTGAATAAGGGATTCTCTGGTGCCTGAGAGTAGGAGAATGTCGTCCAGATAGTGATGGACCCTCAGACCCCTTTCTCTCAGGGCCGCCACTACCGGTAGGAGGATCTTTGTAAAGGTTCTGGGAGCCGTAGAGATCCCGAACGGCAGGCACTGGAACTGGAAGTGCCGCTGGTCTATAGAGAACCGGAGGAATCTTCGGAACAAGATATGGATTGGGACGTGCAGGTATGCGTCCTGAAGGTCCACGGACAACAGCCAATCCCCCAGATTTACGGCCTGAAGGATGGATTGTAGACTTTCCATCTTGAAAGATTCCACCCGGATGGATCGGTTGAGCCTTTTCAGGTCTAGGACGGGGCGCAGATCCCCTGACTTTTTCCGGACCAGGAAGAGGGGGGAGTAAAACCCCCTGCCTCTTTGAGATCCGGGCACCTCCACTATAGCCTCCTTGAGGAGCAACTCCTGGACGTAGTCCAACAGCAACGCCCTTTTGTGTTGTGAGGATGGAAGCTTGGTTGGACAGAAGTGGTCGCCCGGGGGTCGACCCTGGAAGGACCACCTGTGCCCGAAACGGACGGTAGCCACCGTCCACGGGTCTCTGATGGTATCCGCCCAAGCCAGCTGGAATTTTGAGAGCCTGGCCCCCACTACTGCTGGCTGGGCGGACGCACCTTCAAAAAGACTTCTGGTCATTAGACGCAGAGGTCTTAGGTTTCTGAAATTTGGAGAAGGTAGTCTGGGGGTTCCTCCAGTTTCTCCGGTACTCCCTGCCTGGTCTGTAGGCCCTAGCATCCCTGTACTTATCCGGCAGGTTGCGTCTGGAAGGAGGAGGCCTCTGTTGCCTGGGTTTTCTATCCGAGGGAATGAGCCTGGATTTCCCCCTGGTCACTTTTGAGATTGCTGAGTCCAGCTTAGCCCCAAAGAGGTTTTCACCATCAAAGGGGATACGGCACCAATTAGATTTGGAGGCCGGGTCTGCTGCCCAGGGCTTGAGCCAGAGCGCCCGCCTGGCCATAACCGAGGCCAGCATGGCCCTAGAGGATGATCTTATGGCATCCACAGAGGCTTCTGCCACGAAATCCCCAGCGAGGCTGAGTTCCTGCAGGGCCCTGACTATCTTGTCTTGGGCTGCACCCTCCGTAATGAGCTTCTCTGTGGAAGCTGACCAACTGGAGATAGCCTTGCCAACGGCGGCCAGTGCCACGGCTGGCCTGCAGGCGCCTCCCGCTGCTGTATAGGCCCTTTTTAGGTCAGTATCAATTTTCCTGTCCAGGACGTCCCTGAAAGTTACTGCGTCCTCGATAGGGAGCGTCACGTGCCTCGCCAGGCGCATGAGAGAAGCATCCACTACTGGCGGGGTAACCAGGGGCTTAGCCTGGGATTCTTTGAGCGGGTAGAGTTTGGTGAGCCTGTTATTCAGGCTCAGTTTCTTGTCTGGCTTCTGCCACTCCTCCCTGATCAGGTCATCCAACTCCTCAATGAAGGGGAATGCCTCTGGGTCCCTCTTGAGGTTAGGGAAGTACTTCTTCCGTTTCTGGGGGGCCTCCTGGGGTTCCTCCCAGTTAATCGCCTCTTTGACAGACTTCACAAATGGATCGATCAGGGAGAAGTCGAAACCCGCGGCCGCCTCCAGCTCCTCATCCTCAGACTGGGAGTCTGGCTCTCTGGATGTACTGGGGGGGGAGGTACCCCTAATGGACATCTCCATGTCTGGAGTGGACTGCGGAGCTGCAGTCGCAAGCTCTCTTGGCTCCTGCTCCCTTTCTCTAGTGGCCTCCTCGAGGCACCTGCGACAGGCAAGCTTGTCCGGAAGGGCGATGGCTCCGCATATCCAGCAGGCGTTGGCCGCCGGTCGGGGAGGGGGGGCTGGTGAGTGGCGTCTGTGCGATGACCTCCTCCGGTGGTAGTGGCTATGGGAGCGGGACCTGGAGCGACTCCTGCGGCTTCTCCTGTGGCCTGAGCGGCTCCTCCTCCTGCTGCGGCTTGAGTGGCTCCTCCTGTGCCCTGAGCGGCTCCTTCCACGAGATGCCTCCCTGCGTCCGGACTTAGATGACTTTGAAGACCTGGCGGGGCTAACCATTTAGGCAGCATTAGCGGATCCTGCACTCTTTTTTTCGTCTTCTTACTTACCCAATCCTTCCCTCTTACCTATCACGATGGTGGTGATCTGCTGGGGCAGTGGTCTCCATAGGGATAGTAAAGGCAGCCTAGTAGTAATAGAAATAGGCATTTAGAGAGGAAGGAAGGTAAGGGTGGAAAAGGAGCAAGAAGCAGATTGCAGAATGCACAGAAAAAAAAATAAAATAAATAGGCACTTACCTATTGGGGAGTGTGCTGGGACAGTCCTGGGATCTGGTGCAGGTGGTTTCTCCTGAAAAAACATCCAGGGAAAGGAAAGGGAATCTTTCCTCTTTTGAATTTGGCGCCGGGAGCGCCGTGACGCTTCGCGCATGCGCAGTAGCGCCGCGCGGCCGTCGGCGCCATCTTGGAGACTGGCAATAGCCTCAGTCCCCTTCACAGGACGCCCGTAGGGCCGTAGTGCGCATGCGCGGAGGCGCCGGAACGCTGAGCACTGCTGGGGGGAACGGAGGACACACAGGAGGGACTACAAGGCCCAGCAGGCGCCGGAAAAAAATATAGCAGAAAGTGACATCAAAGGAGGACAACCACTGCAAGGTACAAAGCCTATTTAAGGCTTTTTAATGTAAAGAATGATCACATACCTTTAAGCCTGTTTAAGGCTTGCTTCCCAAGGCAGCGTGGCAATGCTTTTAAACCTGTTTAAGGCTTATTACAGCAGGCAGGTGCAGTAGTAGTACCCCTGAGATCACCAGAGTGGGGTTCCTTCCATTTAGCTTCGTTTAGAGGCTGTACCGGCAAGGACTTCCAAACCAGGAGAGGCTAGAACCTGGCTGGGGCGAAGCGGTAAGAGGGTGATGCGTGCGGTCCCAACAGGTGAGGAAAAATTAGAGAATACCGGGGCGGGGGCCGTATCATCATCTTATAGTTATGTGGTCCTATCAGGTTGTGGAGGCGGAGTCAGAGTGTATGCTGCCATGAGGATGCGACAGGAAATCCTATTGTGTGTACAGGGCATAAGAGACATCATTCATGGCATTCCTCTTATGTAACTGTTTTCCAAACAAATCAATGAATTTAGTTCCACTTTAAGTACTAACTCCAGCAGCCCAATATCTATTAAAGGGTTAGTTCACCTCTACCAAAAAAAAAAAAAACTGCAGGCAAGATCGCCTGTAGATAAAAAAAAACTTTGCAGCTTTTATTAAAGTTGGATAATGCCTTTGTTATAGGTTTAGGTCATTTACATTCTTCATGAAGCCTGGCTGAAAAAAATCCCAGAGATTGCATCCTCCCATCCAGGATCCAGCCTTGTTGCTAAGGCATTGCTAAGACACTCTCAGCTGCTACTGCTCACACCCACCATCACAGGAGTGAGCTCTCGCACATATGTGGTCCACCATCTCCTCCGTCGCAACATTGGTAAGCTCTGGGAAGGGGGTGGGGGTGCTAAGCTAAGCGAGGGTGTGTGAATCAGCTAAAGTGTTTTAGCAACATTCTAACAACAAGGCAGGATGGAATGATGCCATCTTTGCGAGATTTTCAACCAAGCTTGGGGAGATAAGTAAATGGCTTACACCTATAACAAAGGCGTTGTTTAACTTTGGTCAAAGCCGCACAGTTTTGTTTATCTACAGGAGCCCCTTACCTGCATAGGCAGTATTTTTGGTAAAAGCAGACAAACCCTTTAAAGCTGTAGTAAACTGCAACCTTTTTTTTTTTTTAAAACCCTTCAAGACAATGGCATAGTGTCCTAGTATGCATTGCATACTAGGACACTATGAAATGCTTACCTGAGAACAAAGCTCTCCAGTGGCACCCGCACACCACTGACAGGGCTTACATCTTAACCCGGTCTTCCTTCTAGGTTTGCATGCTTCGGCTGTCTGATTGGCCGAGCCACAATGCTGTCCCTTCAGAGCACATGCGTCAGTGATGTCACCGGCTGCATGCAGTCGGAATATCTACTAAAAAGTGCAAGTTTAGGAGATATTCATTGTACCTACAGGTAAGCCTTATTATAGGCTTACCTGTAGGTACAAGTTTAAAAAAAAGACTTTTCTACCACCCTTATACAACACACAAGGCCAATCAGTCGGTGTCAGTTCATCTAGAAACAACCAACCAATATTTTGTGGCTTGCCTAATATTTGAAAGCATCCATTTTTATTATATATTGTAGTAAATGAACACCATAATGTTGCAGCATTAACACACTTTTGGGTCAGAGTTGTCCTCTCTCAAGTGTTTATTTAGTTCAGTTGTCTAAATAATCCAACAATGCATATATACACTAGCCACTTCCCAACCGGGGCAATTTGATTTTTTTTTCACACAGATGTTTTAATCAGCATTTTTGCTACAAAATTATTTAGAACCGCCAAATATTATACTATATATTTATACAGTGCCTTGCGAAAGTATTCGGCCCCCTTGAACTTTTCAACCTTTTGCCACATTTCAGGCTTCAAACCTAAAGATACAAAATTTTAATTTTTTGTGAAGAATCACCAACAAGTGGGACACAATTGTGAAGTGGAACGAAATCTATTGGATATTTTAAACTTTTTTAGCAAATAAAAAACTGAAAAGTGGTGCGTGCAAAATTATTCGGCCCCTTTACTTTCAGTGCAGCAAACTCACTCCAGAAGTTCAGCGAGGATCTCTGAATGATCCAATGTTGTCCTAAATGACTGATGGTGATAAATAGAATCCACCTGTGTGTAATCAAGTCTCTGTATAAATGCACCTGCTCTGTGATAGTCTCAGGGTTCTATTGAAAGCGCAGAGAGCATCATGAAGACCAAGGAACACACCAGGCAGGTCCGTAATACTGTTGTGGAGAAGTTTAAAGCCGGATTTGGATACAAAAAGATTTCCCAAGCTTTAAACATCCCAAGGAGCACTGTGCAAGCGATCATTTTGAAATGCAAGGAGTATCAGACCACTGCAAATCTACCAAGACCTGGCTGTCCCTCTAAACTTTCAGCTCAGACAAGGAGAAGACTGATCAGAGATGCAGCCAAGAGGCCCATGATCACTCTGGATGAACTGCAGAGAACTACAGCTGAGGTGGGAGAGTCTGTCCATAGGACAACAATCAGTCGTACACTGCACAAATCTGGCCTTTATGGAAGAGTGGCAAGAAGAAAGCCATTTCTCAAAGATATCCATAAAAAGTCTTGTCTAAAGTTTGCCACAAGCCACCTGGGAGACACACCAAACATGTGGAAGAAGGTGCTCTGGTCCGATGAAACCAAAATCGAACTTTTTGCCCACAATGCCAAACAATATGTTTGGCGTAAAAGCAACACAGCTCATCACCCTCAACACACCATCCCCACTGTCAAACATGGTGGTGGCAGCATCATGGTTTGGGCCTGCTTTTCTTCAGCAGGGACAGGGAAGATGGTTAAAATTGAGGGGAAGATGGATGCAGCCAAATACAGGACCATTCTGGATGAAAACCTGTTGGAGTCTGCAAAAGACCTGAAACTGGGACGGAGATTTATCTTCCAACAAGACAATGATCCCAAACATACAGCAAAATCTACAAAGGAATGGTTCACAAATAAACGTATCCAGGTGTTAGAATGGCCAAGTCAAAGTCCAGACCTGAATCCAATCGAGAATCTGTGGAAAGAGCTGAAAACTGCTGTTCACAAACGCTCTCCATCCAACCTCACTGAGCTCGAGCTGTTTTGCAAGGAAGAATGGGCAAGAATTTCAGTCTCTCGATGTGCAAAACTGATAGAGACATACCCCAAGCGACTTGCAGCTGTAATCGCAGCAAAAGGTGGCTCTACAAAGTATTAACGCAAGGGGTCGAATAATTTTGCACGCCCCACTTTTCATTTTTTTATTAGTTAAAAAAGTTTCAAAAATCCAATAGATTTCGTTCCACTTCACAATTGTGTCCCACTTGTTGGTGATTCTTCACAAAAAATAAAAATGTTATATCTTTATGTTTGAAGCCTGAAATGTGGCAAAAGGTTGAAAAGTTCAAGGGGGCCGAATACTCTGGGCCCTGAAGCCAGCCAGTGGTAGCTAAGGAACCACTGGCCAAAGGAATAGGGAGGGTTTGAACCTTTTTTAGGCCTCTTTCCCATGGGGTGGATCTGCTCAGCAGTCTGCCAGCTCAGCGGGAGATTGCTCCATTTTATCCCCACTGAGCCGGCGGATGACAGGTCCATCTTTGCTCACTGAGCAGGGAGGGACCTGTCAGAGCCCCGCTGATTTCTTTGGGGAGACAACATTTCTGTTTTCATCAGATCTCATCCGATCCAATAGACAGATGGCTGAACGTATCGCCATACGTCTGTTTTTAGCGGATCAGATGGGGGGCGGATGTCAGCGGACACATCTCCGCTGACATCCACCTGCCCATAGTCAATGGGTGGCCCGCTCGGATCCGCCTGAAAAAAGGACAGGCAGATACGAGCGAGCTTATCATGTGAAAGGGGCCTTAGGCTCTTACGGTATGTAATTTCTATTTAGTTAGTGCCTTGTTTCTGCCCAAAGACACATTCCAGGGTATAGGGTATAATCTATTGCTAGTCAGCTGTGATCCTAATGTAATTCCATGGGATATGCTGCTCTAAATTGTTGTTGCCTGTTAAAATTGCTGTTATTTGCTATTCTGGGAGTGGTTTCCCAAATAAAATACTTCCTTCATATCCTTAAGGTGTGTCAGAGAGTGTGGTGCCACTTATTGGGTTGTCAGTACCTAGAACAAAAAACCTACAGCCCCTTTGGGGGTGGCACTACACATTCATTATATGCTCAGTTTGAAATGCCAGGTGATGGGGTTTTTAAAGACTAATGTGCTCATGTGTACTCATGTACACATGAGCGTATTTTCCGTCGGAAAAATCTTGGATGTTTTTTCTGACGTAATTTCGCTCAAGCTTGGCTTGCATACACACGGTCACACAAGTTTGCTGAACTTTCGACCGTCAAGAACGCGGTGATGTACAACACTATGACGAGCCAAGAAAATGAAGTTCAATGATTCCGCGCATGTGTCAAATTGTTTCCGAGCATGCGTAGGAATTTTGCGCGTCGGAATTGGTACAGACGATCAGAATTTTTTCCGACCGAAAAATTGAAAAACCTGCTCTCAATCTTTTGCTGGCTGGAAGTCCGATGGAGCATACACACGGTCGCATTTTCCGACCAAAAGCTCTCATCAGACTTTTTCTGGCGGAATTTCCGATCGTGTGTACGTGGCATAAGCCTACTTATCACTGTCCTAGGATAGATTTGCATATATGCGTTGCATTAACATATGCATGGTAAAACATGTGATTCACTGTGCATCACCACAATGCACGTTAACACACTGTATTGCACTGCACTTCCTTTTAAATGGCACCCCAACACAACTACACATTGCACCAAAAGTTATATTCCTTTTTGTGCACCACAATGCATAAATGTGAATCATCTGCATCCTGTGGTGTGCCGCGCTGTGAGAAAAAAGGTACAGGTGTGTTGGAACCTGCATTGCTGCGCTTTGATAGCCCATTCAATGTACCACAACAGTGTAAATATTACCTTAGGGATGTAATCTCACCATCAAATAAAAATAGCTTCAAAGAAAGTGTATAGTATTTTATTTCTTACCCCAGATGCATAGTCTCCAGTAATCTGTACCCTTTGGAACTCTGGTACAGTTAGATAGAGAGGTGCAGAATCTTCTGCATCTGCTACAGAATCTTGTTTCTGCTCTTCCTCTGGGACTTTGAGAACAATTGTCTTTAGACGTTGCAGACGCTTCTTCCTTAAATGGAACAATAAGAACAACACAAATATATATTTTACAGAGGAAAGGATTACTGAATAAGTCTTTCACAAAGACTAACATTGGCAAGTGGGGGCATAGATGCTATTTTTTTTTTCAGTCTGCCAATAAGAAGACTACATATCAGCTGCTCTTTTTTTTTTTTTTTTACAAATGTAGGAAGAAATAGTGTCAGTTGTTTACATGAAAGCGTATCTGAACACAATTTTTTTTATATAGTTCATTATTTTTAATTCATCAGACTAAAAACATTTTCATCAAATGCAGAAAAACAGAATTTGTGTATAAGCCGAGAATAATCACTGTCACAGCTGCTTGTGCTCTGAACCGAAACTATTAAATGGCTGGTGTCATAACTGATCACATGTGCAGCAATATGATAAATGTAGCTCAAATAGAGGCTGCAATGCTTCTCTGGCTGTAAAGCATAGGTGGGTTTAGTTCCACTTTAAGGAACACAGGATTCAGTTAATCTGAAACAACTGGGTTATACTGACACCTACAGGATGGGACCACAATTATCAATCATGCATCTATATAATTGTAGCACCCTCTAGCTAGTGTGCTAGTGTATATAGTTAACTGATAGTGTAGGTAAATTGGTTTGGCTGAGAGCCAGGCCTGGGTTGAATCTGAATCAGGGTTGAGTGACTCGGGGGCATGATGATTTAGCAAGCAGCATCTCTGGTGCCTCCCTCTGTTTTCTGGAACCTTGGAGAAACTTCCAGATGTAGTGGTAGGAGGTTAGGAGAAGCTGTTTGGCATATTTACGAGGTCCTCAACCAATCCCTAGCAAAAAGGGTCTGGAAGGGGGTAGGCACCTCATAAACAGGCATGCGTAATGCCAGCAGGGGCAGTCGGGTGGAAGATGGAGAAGTGCTGAGGTGGCTGTCGGTGGCCCCTGAGGGTGCCCCCTAGTCAAGGGGGGGATCTCGGGCCTGGGGCTCGGGTGCTGGAAGGGTTCCCCACAACACAAGGAGGAAACCCTTCCTGGAGGCACAAGAGCAATTAGGAGGACAGCAGGAGCAGGTCAGCACTTTTGGGAAGATCTCCTGAGAAGTCAGCCGGGTGGGCTGGTGAGTGTTTAGTCTGGGAGTACTGTGGAAAGAGTGTCAGTCTGGGAGGACTGTGGAGAAGTTAACTGGGAGGGCTAGTGAAGGGGGCAGCTGCAGCCAGGCAGGTTCGCAGTGCCTGAAGAGGTGGTGCTGGGATCAGTGACCACAGAGAGGAAGTGTTGGGGAGGTGTAAGCTGTGTCACCCTATCTTCATGTATAGGGGCTGTGAATACCTTCTTGTAATGGGCCTTGGCTACCAAATTGCAATAAGGTGACACAGCTGGAGTTCTGCAAGCGACTGCTGGAGGAAGCAGTGGAGTGTATATAGACTGTATATAGGAAAAGTTGTCTCTGAAGTTTGTTTGAAGTCAAGTGGGCATCCCATCATTTTCCAATCCCTATCCAAGTTCTAATCCCTCAATAAATAACAAAAACAAAGTACTGGACTGTTTTCTGGCTCTGAAAATTCAGTGTGCCTGGCTGTGCAGTGTGGGGGATCCCAGTTACTTGCGGCCCTTAAGGGAGTGCTTTACATATTAAATGTATTAAATGTATGATATGTTTAACCACTTGCCGACCGGCGCACGACGATATACGTGAATGGCACGTACAGGCAGGAGGGCGTATATATACGCCTGTCCGTGCCATCGGGAGCGCGCCGGGAGCGGCGGTCGGGACCCCCGTGAGTCCGGCCGCGGTCCCCGCGGACTCGATCGCCGTGGGGACTCCCGCGATCGTCTCACGGAGCGGCTAAACGGGGAGATCTCTGCTCCCTGTGATTGGAGCAGAGATCCCCGTTAAAAAAAACACCCCTAGGCATACTTAACCCCTACACTGCCACCTTGTGGTTAACTCCTAAACTGCCAGTGTCATTATACAGAAATCAATGCATTTAAATGCATTAATTGCTGTAAAAATGACAATGGTCCCAAAAATGTGTCAAAAATGTCCGATGTGTCCGCCATAATGTCGCAGTCACAAAAAAAATCGCAGATCTCCGCCATTAATAATAAAAAAAAAATTATTAATAAAAATGCTATAAAACTATCCCCTATCTTGTAAACGCTATAACTTCAATAATCGCTTATTGCGATTTTTTTTACCAAAAATATGTAGAAGAATACGTATCGGCCTAAACTGAGGAAAAAAAATGTTTTTTTATATATTTTTGGGGGATATTTATTATAGCAAAAAATAAAAAATAATGCATTTTTTTCAAAATTGTCGCTCTATTTTTGTTTATAGCGCAAAAAATAAAAACCGCAGGGGCGATCAAATACCACCAAAAGAAAGCTCTATTTGTGGGAAAAAAAGGACGTCAATTTTGTTTGGGAGCCACGTCGCACGACCGCGCAATTGTCAGTTAAAGCGACGCAGTGCCGAATTGCAAAAAGGGGCCTGGTCCTTTGGCTGCAAATTGGTCGGTCTGAAAGTGGTTAAAAGCACTGGTATTGACTATAGTTTCATGTTTTTACCTT
Source organism: Lithobates sylvaticus (assembly GCA_028564925.1). Classification (NCBI taxonomy): domain Eukaryota; kingdom Metazoa; phylum Chordata; class Amphibia; order Anura; family Ranidae; genus Lithobates; species Lithobates sylvaticus. The sequence goes on along the minus strand of CM053027.1, from coordinate 277,008,444 downwards.
TTATCTTGAGCCTCCTTGGTATCTAGAAGAACCATGTGATCGTTCATTTCATGCTGTGCAATGGGGCAGTGTTCCACAACATCAAAGAGATTAAGTTCATCCTTGGCATCATCACCCAAAACCTCGGTTGCAAACACTTTCTCAGCTAATGTACGGATGTCTTCTTTGCTTTCTGCAGGGATGAAAGACAGATTTACTATAGATTAAATACAAACTTGGAAACACAAAATAACTAGAGATACAGCCTAAGTATTCCTAATGCCGCGTACACACGAAGGGACAATCCCGCGGGATTATCCTCTGGACTGAAGTCCAGCGGATAATCCCCTCGTGTGTGGGCGCCGGCGGACTTTTTGGCGCCAAAGTACGGCGGACTAAAGTTTGAAGTTTTGTTTTCAAATTATCCGCTGGACTTGGCAGTCCAGCGGATAATCCCGCCGTTAGTGGGCAAGTCCGCGGGACTTTTGAAATGAACGGACTTGCCGCTCATCGGCAAGTCCGTTCATTTAGCACGTGACTTCAGGTTACGTAGCTAGCGTAGGCAGTAAATGCCGCCGCGCTAGCTCCGTGACCTGGCATGGATTTAAAGGGACTCCCCACGCCGAAAAAACGGCGTGGGGGTTCCCCCCAAATCCATGTCAGACCCTCATCCGAGCACGCAGCCTGGCAGGCCAGGAAAGGGGTGGGGACGAACGAGCGCCCCCCCTCCTGAGCCGTACCAGGCCGCGTGCCCTCAACATGGGGGGTGCCCTGGGGAAAGGGGGGCCGTGCGGCCCCCCCAACCCCAAAGCACCTTGTCCCCATGTTGATGAGGACAAGGGCCTCTTCCCGACAACCCTGGCCGTTGGTTGTCGGGGTCTGCGGGCGGGGGCTTATCGGAATCTGGGAGCCCCCTTTAATAAGGGGCCCCCCAGATACCGGCCCCCCACCCTATGTGAATGAGTATGGGGTACGATGTACCCCTACCCATTCACCTAAGGTGTAAAATGTAAAGTAAAAAAAAACACCCACACTTTTGAAAAAATAGTTTATTGCACTGCTCCGGGGGTCTTCTTCCGTCTTGGGGGTCTTCTCGCCGGACTCCCCCGCCATTTACCAAGCTCTTTTACCGAGCGGGGGAAGTCCGGCTACCTTCTTCGTCGTCGCCGCCGTCTGGGGGTCTCGATCCGCCTTCGGGGGTCTTCTTCCGTCTTGGGGGTCTTCTCGCCGGACTCCTCCGCTCTCTTCTGCTCTTTTACCTAGCTCTTTCACGAGGGGAGGAGTCCGGCTACCTTCTTCGTCGTCGCCGCCGTCGTCTGGGGGTCTCGATCCGCCTTCGGGGGTCTTCCGGGGGTCTCTTCTGTTCTTGCGGCGGTCGTCGTCTTCCGCGCCGCCGGCGCCTTCTCCTTCTTCTTGTCCTTCTTGTTCTTCTTCTTCTTCCGATGTTGACCCGACGCTCTCTCTGCCCGGAATGCCTGTGCCGCTCTGCGCTCGGACTTATATAGGGACATGGGGGACAGGGTCACATGTTCATGTCACATGGTGACCCCGCCCCCTTGCGATGTCACAGTCCCAGCATCCTCCGGGACTGTGACAACACAAGGGGGCGGGGTCACCATGTGACATGTGCATGTGACCCTGTCCCCCATGTCCCTATATAAGTCCGAGCGCAGAGCGGCACAGGCATTCCGGGCAGAGAGAGCGTCGGGTCAACATCGGAAGAAGAAGAAGAACAAGAAGGACAAGAAGAAGGACAAGAAGAAGAAGGCGCCGGCGGCGCGGAAGACGACGACCGCCGCAAGAACAGAAGAGACCCCCGGAAGACCCCCGAAGGCGGATCGAGACCCCCAGACGACGGCGGCGACGACGAAGAAGGTAGCCGGACTCCTCCCCTCGTGAAAGAGCTAGGTAAAAGAGCAGAAGAGAGCGGAGGAGTCCGGCGAGAAGACCCCCAAGACGGAAGAAGACCCCCGGAGCAGTGCAATAAAATATTTTTTCAAAAGTGTGTGTGTTTTTGTACTTTACATTTTACACCTTAGGTGAATGGGTAGGGGTACATCGTACCCCATACTCATTCACATAGGGTGGGGGGCCGGTATCTGGGGCCCCCTTATTAAAGGGGGCTCCCAGATTCCGATAAGCCCCCGCCCGCAGACCCCGACAACCAACGGCCAGGGTTGTCGGGAAGAGGCCCTTGTCCTCATCAACATGGGGACAAGGTGCTTTGGGGTGGGGGGGCCGCACGGCCTCCCTTTCCCCAGGGCACCCCCCATGTTGAGGGCACGCGGCCTGGTATGGCTAAGGGGGGGGGCGCTCGTTCGTCCCCACCCCTTTCCTGGCTGCCAGGCTGCGTGCTCGGATAGGGTCTGACATGGATTTGGGGGGAACCCCCACGTCTTTTTTTCGGCGTGGGGATTCCCTTTAAATCCATGCCAGCTTGTGGAGCTAGCGCGGCGGCATTTACTGCCTACGCTAGCTACGTAACCTGAAGTTACGTTCGAAATGAACGGACTGCTCCGTGTGTGGGCAAGTCCGTTCATTTTCAAAAGTCCCGCGGACTTTTGGCCGGCGGATTATCCGCTGGAGAAGTCCGTGCGTGTGTGGGCAAGTCCACACGCTCGGAAAGTCCAGCGGACCCAGCTGGAAAGTCCCGCGGGATTGTCCGCTGGACTAGGTCCGCCGGCAAAAGTACGTGTGTACGCGGCATAACAATGGCTTTCAATAAAACAGTGGTTAAATAATGAAACCTAAACATAATGAAACAAGTGATCCAAAGCATACACAACAAACCACCATTATTTATGGTCTGAAGAGAAAGCTGTTTTTGATGCTCACAATGGCCAGACAGATTGCTACTTTGACTTTCCATAATGCATTGAAAGAATCACAGGGAAACCTTGGATGGTTTGATAGACATATAGAGTTCTTCCTCCAGACACTTGCATAAACAGGGTTACAAGTCCATTCAAAGACTTCTTCTATCAGGTGTTACTTGATTCAGATGGAGGTAGGTAAGGGGCATTCTAAGCTATTGTATTGCCACCAACAGCCTATCAATCAACAGTTTTATTTATTAATAAAAGCTCACTATGACCTAGAATTTATATCACCACTTACACTTTTTAAAGCGGTGTTGTACTCAAAATTGACATTTAATCTTAATCAAATAGGTTAGTGCCATAGATGCTCAAATCGCAAATAAAAAAAAAAAATTTGCTGTAATTACCTTTTTAATGAGATTATTTAGTCTGACTTCCGGGCTCTCCTCCCGTGGGAGTAGGCGTGTTTATCGCCTTTCCCCCGCTCCGCAAAGACCCCTGGGAGCTTTGTCTGAGTCTTCCCATGAATCAGTGGGGAAAGCCGTCATGCCAAAATCTCGCAAAATCTCGGCATGATGCGATAGCAACCCGGAATTCTACAGCGCTGCTTGCTCTTATCATTGAGCATGCGCGGAATCGAGCGGTGAATGCTGGGAGCACACTATTCGCGGATTAGCTGGCTGGAGGAGAGGGTCGCCCTCTACGCAGACGACCTCCTGCTTTTCCTCAACGACGCAGGTCCATCACTTGAGGGTGCCCTACAGATCCTCAACTCTTTTCCCACTGTCACGGGCCTCAGGGTTAACTGGACAAAATCTCTTCTGTTCCCCATAAACCCAGCGGGCCGCGCCACAGCTCCTCCTAATATTCCCCTCCAATGGGTTGAGACCTTTAAATACCTGGGGGTGGTGATCTCTAGACAGGCCTCTGACTACCTACCCCTAAACCTGTCCCCGGTAGTTCAGGAGACACGACAACGACTAAAGGCATGGGAATCATTGCCACTTTCATTGATGGGACGTATAAACTTGTTTAAAATGAAAATACTACCCAAGTTCACCTACCTATTTCGCCACTCCCCACAGTGGATACCTAAATCCTTCTTCACACAACTACACCGCCTCCTCGCCTCTTTCCTGTGGGGTTCCCAATCCCCCAGATATAGCTGGACCACACTGATACGCCCGACTTCTCAAGGTGGCTTGGCATGTCCAGATCTTTATAAGTACTACTTAGCTACCCAGCTAGTCACGGCTGCATGGTGGCTCAGTCCGGACATCTCCAACCCAGCTACCCAGATTGAGACGGCAGTGCTGGGATCCCTTGAAGCACTCAAATTTTTGCTCTTTCGAGGCCCTCGGGCCCCCTACCCACTGACACCCTCCATGCGCACCACATTACGTGCATGGGGGGGCAGGTCTAAAAATCGAAAAATACCCTAAACAGGCAATCTAAACCAATGCCCCCCTTTGGCGAAACCCAACCCTAGAACACATTTACAAATTACCCGAGCCCCAAGCCTGGACCAAGTTTAACATAAAAACGATGTCACAGATTGTCTCCAACCAATCCCTAGTTCCGCTTTCCAAACTAAACTCTGACTTCAATGTACCACGATACAATTTTTTTCGTTACCATCAACTCTCTCATGCTTTCGGTGGCCAATTCTCCAACTCCCCTCCTCAATTGATCCAGTCTTCACTAGAGAACCTCCTCAGGTCAGATTGTGCGAAAAAACCCACCTCTCAATTGTACTCACATTTGATCGTCACCTCTCTCCCGGCGTTGGAAAAGCTGAGAACTAAATGGTCCCATGACATCCCTGATCTCGACAACGACGACTGGGACGACATATGGGACTTCCCTTTTAGTTCCCTGGTCTCTTTGAGGGACCGCCTGATCCAGTTCAAGATAGTTCACCGGGCATATTTCACCCCCCATAGACTACACAAAATGAACCCTGACTCCCCTTCTGGGTGCTGGAGGTGTGGGGGAACTCCAGGTGACTTCACCCATATCTTCTGGACCTGTCCGGCCATCACCAATTACTGGAAGGAGATTTTAGAATTTATCACACAAATTACCTCTATACCTCTGCAACAGTCAATGGCAATTTGCATACTAGGCCTGATTGAGCAACTAATCCCCATGGTAGCGGGACGCACACTTGTGGGACTCCTGTTGTTTTATGCCCGCAAAGCCATAGCCCTTAGCTGGCGCAAACCAACCCCCCCCTCCTCTCTCCCTGTGGAAACAACTAATCAATAATAGCTTACCTCTGTATAAAGACACATACGCCAATAGAGGCTGTCCCAACAAGTACGACAAAGTCTGGTCTAAGTGGTTGGCAGATTCCTCCTCTGCTTCAGAGGCCTCTCAGTAGAACCCACAATAAATAGCCCCCAAGCGAGTACCCGCTGTTCACAATGACTGTACCCGATGTTGTACCAGAATATACGACTGCTAACTAAAAAATCCTAGGACTCCGGGAACTGTGCTGCCATATGAGCTATTACAATCTATGCCACATGCTTGCTAGCTTTTTTATGACACAATTGTAATGGGGTCCCGATTGGGACTGCATTGTTGACATGTAAGACCAATGTATGTTTAACTGTTTGTTTTCTTCTTTAGTTTTTCTTTGTTATGCTCTTTATAATTCAATAAAAATATATTTAAAAGAAAAAAATCAGGACTGCCACAATCCTTGTCTGGCATGGAGGCACATGCACTGTACTTCAGACCCCCATTCTTCACTAATAATGAAAGACCATAAGTGTCCACTGACAGTGCACCCTCGACTGGCTTGTTATCAGCCCAGTAATCTCAAGTCATGCTCAGAATCAGAAGCTTTGCTTGCCTTGATAAAGTTATTTGCAGACATTCTTGGACTTTCAAATGCGAAGCTAAAATGAGCTGTTTCTGAATTCTTTAAGATGTTAAAAAAGCTACACATTTTCATTCTCCTAAAGCTCAACATTCAAAATGTGTTACCCAAAGATGATACTTTGCTTTATGGGACAAACAATTACCCTGTGCCATGCCAGTCTTGAGCAAGACCCCTGGGTAAAATGTTCACAGTGGATTTGCAACTTGTAACTTGGCGTACAAGATAATAAGGTGATAAAAAAGATTCACACAAGGCCAGCCAGCTATAGACGAGGGTCATGTTCTTTGACACCTAATAGATACCCGCATTCTTATATAATCTTAGAAATAGCAGTGTGTGAGCCTCATTTGGTTGATCATACTTGACCCATTTGGCCTCCTGCTAGATTATGAAGGGAAAATATTGAAGGAAATTATTTTTACATATACAGGATCACAAAATATATTTATCACTAGCCTGCACTCATTTCAATTATCCAATTATTATTTTGGTTAAAAAAATGTGGTTTCACATAGAAAATCCCCCTTTGAGTCAGCAGTTTGAGCTCTACACTTTTTTTACACATGTGAAGCATTGTATAATTTTCAGCTTTGCTGAAAAAAGCCTGTATTTACAGAACTCTGTAGGTCAGTGATGGCGAACCTTGGCACTCCAGATGTTTTGGAACTACCCATGATGCTCAACTACACTGCAAAGTGCATAAGCATCATGGGAAATGTAGTTCAAAAACATCTGGAATGCCAAGGTTCACCATCACTGCTATAGGTCATCACAGCAGAGACTCATCTTTAATCAGATAGTTTATCTGATGTTGCAGTCATATCCACAAAGCCTCACAGCAAGTAGGGTATGTTGTACTCTCTTTTTGGCTAATACAATATTGTGATTTGTCATGTATGAAATGTATATATGGTAAATAATAAAAATAGATTTTAAGCAACAGTTTAAAAACATATAAACCTAAAAGAAACAATGGACCCAAAATTATTAAAGCATATTTTTTGACTAAATTCACAGTTTTCACATGTGTTAATACTATGTAATAGTACTGCACTATGTAGGTCATGGTATGTAGCCTGTAGTATCCTATGGAGTTCTCTCGATCTAATGCAGCATTCAAAGGCATTTATAAAGCCCATCACTGTGGTGCAAAAATTTTTTAAGCAATAGTGTGGATGTGTCAAATTCATACTGCTGCTTAATAAATCAGCTGCTAAATGTTTACATTTTGCCTATTCATTGCTGGTTCTCCCTCTAGACATTATTGGGTGATTTTCTTTATATTTTTCCTTTACATGAATCTGTCCAGAAAAACAGTGAAAGTGACAGGGGTTGTAATGCACCAGGGTAATTGAATTAAAATTCATAGTGGTCCGATCAGTAACATTTTCTTTCAGCAGAGGTCCGAATCACAATTTTGTGCGATGACTCAGATTCTGCACATCACAGCTCCCCCTCCTCTTACCTAGGTACATAGTTGGTAAGTTTGAATAAAGACATTAGTCCATCCAGTTCAACCTGGTGGGTATGCGTTTATGTCTCCAACAATTCCCATATCCCTTTATATTGGTTACGCTGAGATGACTATAAAAGAGTTTTTTGAAACCGTTAACATTTCTTGCTGACATCACCGATTGTGGAAGGGAGTTCCACATCTTTACCGTTCTAATAGTAAAGAACACCTTTAACATTTAAAAAACTCCAATGCTGACCTGGGAGTCAATACCCACAATTCCTAAGTAGGTGTCTCCAAAAAGTACTATTGTACCCAAAATAACAAAATATGGATCTGACGCCTTCAATGGCTAAGTGTTTTTGTATTAGCCATTGATGGTGTACATTTAGTTTTTTGGTACAATAAACCGCTTGTTGTCCAACTCCATTGAGTGACTGCGTGTCCTCTTGAGTGACCTGAGACTGAACAGTTTTCTCCCTATGCTAGAATCACTATTTAGATATTTATATATTGCGATCATATTTCTCTTGATCCTCTCTTCTCCAGGGCAAAAAAGTTTAATGTGTGTAGCCTTTCCTCATAACTGAAGTCCTTCAGCCCCCCGTATTAGTTGTGTGGCCCTTCTCTGGACTCTCTCTGATTTCAGCACATCCTTCCTGAGAAATGATGACAGCATACTCAAGATGTGGCCGTACCAAAGTTTTGTAAAGTGCAAGAATTACAGATTTATCTCATGAGTAAATCTCATTTTTAATGCATGTTAATAACCTGCTGGCCTGACTTGGCATTGCATGTCTGTCATCAACTAGGACCCCCCAGATCCTTTTCCATCCTTGATTCTCACAGGGGTTCTCCAACTGGTGCGTAGTTTGCATTCATATTTTTAGCCTCCAAGTGCATTACTTTACCCCTCTATTTGGTTGAGGTCTTCTTGTAAACTTTCAGTATCAGGTTGTGAAGTTATTTCCCTGCTTAGCTTTGTACCATCAATAAACACCACAATTATACTATTTATAGCAACCTCTTTATCATTTATGAACAATTTAAACAGAATTGGTCCCAGGACAGAACCACAGGGTACCCTATTTATCACCTCCCTTTGGACACTCCCCTGAAATTTTCTATCCAGATACATACACTATCATTGATGCCAACACACCTCAATTTGTAAATTAGGGGTTTATGAGGTACCGTGTAATTAAAACCGTGTCCTTAGATCAGTATCTTAAGCCCCCCCCCCTGCATATCACAATCCCCCTTCACATTACACTCCCCCCTTCATTTACAGCAGCGTCCTCATCCTCCCTTCTCATCAACACCCCATCACAGTAGTGTGCTCAGCCCTGCTTCACATCACCCCCCCTTACAGCAGTGTCCTCTGCCCCATTCACATCATCTCCCCACAGCATTGTCCTTTGCCCCCCCTTCACATCATCTCCCCACAGCAGTGTCCTCTTTCTCCCTTCACATGATCTCCCCACAGCACTGTCTTCTGCCCCACTTTACATCATCTCCCCACAGTAGTGTCCTCTGCACCCCTTCACATCATCTCCCCACACCAGTGTCCTCTGTCCCCCTTCACATCATCTCCCCACAGCAGTGTCCTCTTTCTCCCTTCACATCATCTCCCCACAGCAGTGTCCTCTTTCTCCCTTCACATCATCTCCCCACAGCAGTGTCCTCTTTCTCCCTTCACATCATCTCCCCACAGCGCTGTCTTCTGCCCCCCTTCACATCATCTCCCCACTGCAGTGTCCTCTGCACCCCTTCACATCATCTCCTCACAGCAGTGTCCTCTGTCCTCCTTCACATCATCTCCCCACAGCAGTGTCCTCTGTCCCACTTCACATCATCTCCCCACAGAAGTGTCCTCTGCCCCTGTTCACACCATCTTCCCACAGCAGTGTCCTCTGCCCCCTCCACAACTCCCCGCCACCCATTCACACAGCTGTGTCCTAGCCCCCTTTGTTTACCTACCTTACATGGGTACACAGGATGGAGGACGGGAGGCACAGTAGCATTAGACAGAGTGAGAGAGTTAACTTTTCATATTAACCAGCTGTTGATTGGTTACTATGACCTCCTGCATCCTAGTAACCAATCACCTGCTTGATAGCTTGAAAAGTTAACAGTGCTGCTGAGCCTCCCGCCCTCTGTCTAGAATTATTTTGCCTCCCGCTCTGCTGTGAGAAAGACACAGGTGGAGGCTGGGGGAACGAACCGTATCCTAAGTGACACGACCACAGTGGTCCAGATGGGATAGTGACTCAGTCCAGGTCTGGATTGTGGTCCACCACTTAGTGATGCCTGTAATATGGTATAACACCCCTGAAGGTACTTTCAACAGTCAGCTTTTACTGATATTGATTAAATATTCTTTTCTAAAAATAAAAAATAAAAGTTGCTGAAACTGTGTTAGCTGAAGTTAAAAATGATTGTAACGGTAATAAAAAAAATTAAAAACAACAAACATGTCTATACTTACCTGGAAACGTCCTCTTTTTGGCCCCTCCCCTCTGTCCAGTGCGTACGTGCACCTGAGCCCCGCTGCTGCGTCCATTGACACAGACAGCAAGAGTCGGCCCCGCCGCCGGTCCCTCATCTCTGGCTTTGATTGACAGCACTGGGAGCCAATGGCTCCCGGTGCCCCAGCAAAGTCAACGAGACCCAGAAGTGAGGGGAGAGAAGTGATGCAGAAGTGCACTGTGCTGGATCTAATGAGGGCTAAGGTAATTATTAGGGGGGAGGGGTGAGGGGGGAAATAAAGCAGGAGATATGGAAGGATAGGTGAGTTTGCTATGAATATTAAAAAGGAAATAATTTGTGTTTTCAGTGTTTGGTGCTAGCTACAGTTAAGTTCCGCTTCAGCTAAAACTACTTGTCCCTTTAAGATGATCCTGTCTACAGGCTGACAAAACTGCAATGATTTTTACTGAAGAATAAAAAGCATTATCACCCTGCTGAAGGAAGGTGAAACAGATTTACTTGCAGGATCAAAACCCAGATTTAATTGCAGGATCAAAACTATGATATACATGTGACTCGCTGCCCTATATAGTGTATGAAATTTGTAGTGAGCACATGTTTTGTGCTATTGTAATGGTTTCTGTCATTTTCATTTGGATTTCCAATTATGACAGATTTGCTGTACCCTTTTAGTATCAACAACTCAAGTAAAACATTCCCATCCCACCTATACTGTGCCTGGAAAAAATATTCATACACTTTGAAATTTTCCAAATTTTGTCATGTTACGGGGCGCATGCGCAGCGTGAACCGGCTAGGAAGCAAGGGCTGAGAGCTCTGTGAGCCAAAGAGACGAACGGCACTTCCCCAGGGCTACAAACGCGCTTTTTCTCTCCGATTCCTCCCTGCACCACTAGCAGAACACTCAGCGCATGCCGGGACCGAAAAATCGCTGCAGTAAACCAGCCCAAAAGTCCCTAACAACTTACTTGTTGAGAGTAAAGGAGCAGAGCATGATGTCCCAAGATGGCGCCCAGGCGAAGCAGACGCAGGCACATCCACATGCTGCAGCCTCCTCACCAGCACACTCCCTGGGAGAATGTGAGTATTCTCTGCAACTCACTAAAGCAGATTTAGATGAGAGTATCACCCTGATGTATGACAAAATTGCCCAGAAGTTTTAATCTGAGCTGCACAAATCCGCCAACACTTTATCCCTGGAAATTGCAGCCCTGGGCAGCAGAACGGACCTATTAGAAACTAAACATGATGAGCTTGCCCTGGTCTGTTCAGATCTCAGAAAGGAGCAAGAATCCCTTTCTGAGACTGTCCTGCAGCTCCAAGCCCACATCGAGGACCTGGACAATAGGAACAGACGAAACAATCTTAGGGTACGGGGGGTCCCCGAGTCTGTAACTGACTTACTGCCAACGATCCAGAAACAGTTTCAGTCGCTCCTGCTTGACTCCCCTCTTTCAGCATTTTCCTGCGACAGGATCCATAGTGCCCTGCGTCCACCCCCTCCCCCCCACCTGAGAAGCTTCCTAGGGACATAGTGCTATGCCTCAAGGGCTTCTTAATTAAAGAGGACATCCTTCGAGCTTCAAGGAATACCCCTAACATACGCTTAGAGGGCACCCCCATTCAAATATACCCCATCTCCCCCACCACCCTGGATAAGCGCAGGAAAATTAAGGAAGTCACATCAGTCCTCCAGTCGGCCAATATCCACTATCGGAGGTTCCCATTCAAGCTTCAGGTCCCTCATAAGGGCACGACTTACACTGTTACCATGCTCACAGAGGGGAAGAAACTATTGATAAAACTAGGCCTCCTCGATGCGGCAGTCTTACCCAGGATGCCATCCACTCCTCGTCATTCTGCCAATTTTGCCACCCCACCTCCCAGAAGAGATCGCCGGAATTGACGTCATGTTACAACCAAAAACATACATTTCTTTTATTGGGATTTTATGCGATAGACCAACACAAAGTGGCACATAATTGGAAGTGGAAGGAAAATGATAAATGTTTTACAAATAAATATGTGAAAAGTGCAGCATATATGTATTCAGCCCCCAGTCAATACTTTGTAGAACCATCTTTTTGCTGCAATTACAGCTGCAAGTCTTTTTTGGGTTATGTCTCTACCAGCTTTGCACATCTAGAGAGTGACATTTTTGCTGGAGGGCTGTTGTCCTGCTGAAAGGTGCACCTCCACCCCAGTCTCAAGTCTTTTGCAGACTCTAAAGCCCCATACACACGCGCGGACAATCCGTGGACCAGGTCCGTCGGACCATGTCCGTCATACTTTGTCTGATGTTGGTTTTGCGTACACACGGTCGGACAAAGTTGTCGGAAAATCCGATCATTCTGAACGTGGTGACGTTTGTTGCCTACGACGGGACTACGTAGAGGCTAGTAGCCAATAGCTTTGGTCTTGTAATGTGATCTGAGCATGCGTAGCACTTTGTCCGGTCGGACAAGCGTACACACGATCGGATTTGGTGTGATCGGACCGGGTTGACGGGAAATCTTTCCAGCAGGAGATAAGACTTTGTCCGACGGACAAACCGACGAACACTGTCCGATGGTGCATACACACGGTCTGATTTTTCAACAACCTTGTCCGATCGGACCAAATTGATGAAAAAGTCCGACCGTGTGTATGGGGCTTTACATGTTTTCTTCTAAGATTGCCCTGTATTTGGCTCCATCCACCTTCCCATCAACTCTGACCAGCTTCCCTGTCCCTGCTGATGTGTTCAGCGTGATGTGCAGTGTTAGCTTTCTACCACACATAGCGTTTCGGTTTTATGCCAAACAAGTTACATTTTGGTCTCATCTGAGAAGAGCACCATCTTCCACATGTTTGCTGTGTCCCCCACATGGCTTCTCGCAGACTGCAAACGGGACTTCCTATGGCTTTCTTTCAACAATGACTTTCTTCTTGCCACTCTTCCATATAAACCAGATTTGTGGAGTGCACAACTAATAGTTGTCCTGTGGACATATTCTCACACCTTAGCTGTGGATATTTTTTTCTAACCTAACCCTGCTTTAAACTTCTCCACAACTTTATCCCTGAACTGTCTGGTGTGTTCCTTGGCCTTCACGATGCTGTTTGTTCACTAAAGGTTTTCTAACAAACCTCTGAGGGCTTCACAGAACAGCTGTATTTATACTAAGGTTAAATTACACACAGGTGGACTCTATTTACAAATTAGGTGACTTCGAAAGGCAATTGGTTCCACTAGATTTTAGTTAGGGGCATCAGTGTAAAGGGGCTGAATACAAATGCACGCCACACTTTTCAGATATTTATTTGTAAAAACTTTGGGAAATCATTTATCATTTTCCGTCCACTTCACCATTATGTGCCACTTTGTGTTGGTCTAGTACATAAAATTCCAATAAAATACACTTACGTTTTTCGCTGAAACATGACAAATTGTGGAAAATGTCAAGGGGTATGAATACTTTTTCAAGGCACTGTACAGTATAAAGCACAAACCAAATCATCTGAGATGTGGGAGGGACACCTTTTAGCACAATGTAGACAAAGGAATTACCCCTGACACAATGTACGTGGGGTGCAATAAATGATGGGTTAAACCCACATGGCTGTGATCACAGCAGTATTGTATACGATAGGCCCTTGCACAATGTTCGTTTTGGTCCCTTATGTTTAGCTGCGTAAACCAAACCTATAAAACTCTGCATTCACGGTCCTGTGTTTGGTCATATTTTTTACATTGTAAACGTGTACTTGTGTGTATGGTTAGTGGACCCTATTGACCACCACTGCTCAGGGTCAAGACGCCCCCACTAATGACAATGTGGATATTTACATCTCCTCCGAATGAGTAATTTACGTGCCCACATTGCCTGTAAGGAATGACCTGTGCAGTCATGACTGCTTCACTACAGTGAGAATGCATTCCAGCTGTGTCACGGAATCACACTCCTGCTGTCAATCAGCATAATTCAGTCCCACCGATCACGCCCAATCCTTCCCACAACCCGCTGTCCACACAGCAGTACAGATTCCCATCCACCATTATACTATTTATGCTTCACCACTGCAAGAATGACTCATTCAGGAGCTGTAGACCTCATTGTGTAATCAGTGGTGCCACGTGCCATTGCCTGCACATTGTTAATAGTTACATGTCTGTCCTGAGCACTGCAGTGGCAGTGGGCTATAAGGTCCATGTATGCTGTACACATGTAAATGTTAGGACAAATGGCACATGCGTACAGTGACAACTTATACACAGGTTCTTTTAGCATGCAGATCCTACGTAAACAACAATACGACCATGTGCATGAGACCCTTTTATTGGATTTTTAAAATAGTAAATGTGATACATATTTATACAGGTCTCTACATCAAACCAAAACAGTGGGATTTGGTTACCATCGAGGAACAGTCCCCGAACCTTGGCACCCCAAATATTTTGGAACTACATTTCCTTTGATTCTCAAGCACTCTGCAGCGTAGTTGAGCATCATGGGAAATGTAGCTCCAAAACATCTGGGGTGCCAAGGCTCGCCATTACTGCTCCAAGACCTCTTGCACATGGTACTGATGCTTGAGCATCATTATTTCTGGACATCATTTCAGTGTCTTTTTATCATTTTGTGTTGTGCGCATTTGCACGTACAATACTTTCCATAGACAAAATCTATGAATGTTCAAAATAATTATGCACATATTCACGAGTATTTGTGCGTATCGGTGCAAAATACTGACCGGGAACACAGATTTTTCTTTTACTCAAGAATACACAGAGCTCAAAGGGTAATGTACCATGGGGTTATTGTCTAGGATTGTTCTAATCTTTAAGGGCTGTCCCTGGGTGCGGCCTCATTAGGTTAGCTCCCCTATGGTAGGACACTCATAAGGCCTCGCCTACCCTCCTTTTAGAATTCTAAACACTCTTTCAGGAAATAAACCTGTTATTTTGGGCATACTTTGGCACTCTTTTATAGTTATATTTAAGCCTCCTGATTCATTGGATAGACTCAGGCCAAGAAAAATAAATTGGGAGTGGGGGGAGGGGGGGGTGAGTTTCGGGTGCGTGTTTAGGGTAGTGCTAGTAGGTCTCTGTTAGAAATAGTCAGTGGTCTAGGTAGCATTGTTAACAATTGTATTTTATTGTTCCGCCCTGCCTGGCCTAAATGTTTAGTGGCACTGTTTTTGTGGGGCCATCAGTGTGTCTTATATTATATACTTCATGAAAAACACTCAATAAAAGAATTTACCAAAAAATAAAAAGAATACACATTGCTTGTTTACGTGTCTGTGTGTACAGGCACATTGTAAACAATGGGCTGCATTTTAGATCAGTAAAAAAAAAAGAAACGCTGTACTGAGCATTTTTACACTGCAGCGTGCAAGAGGACTATATTACGGACATTTGGGCGCTATAAAAGCTCTCATTATGACAGCACAGTAACTAAAGACACATCTCATAATTATGAAGGACTCATAATTATGTAGGAAATTAAGCTAATGATGTAACTTCATGACCCCGCCACAGGAAAATGTCAATATGCATTCCATAGCGTGCTCTTATTACTTATTATAATCCTGCACCTCTCTAATTATAAGATCCTAATTTACACATTGCTTGTCTAAACCTTTGTATATTTTAATCCTCACTGAGACCTTGTTTGTTTGCTGCTACGCAGTAACTGTAAACTACACATTGCAAAGCTGCAGAGTACCAAAATACACACAGCATTAGGTATCCCACTTTTCACCAGGTACATTCAATATGATTCATGAACAGAGACAGAGTGAGTGTTTGTAGCTGAAGTTTCCAGTTGTGGATGTCTCAGCTATTTTCAAAAGCTCAAGACATTTTTTGATGGAAAATTTAATTTATTAGTAGATTTTACAGTTTCTTTCATTAATGTAACTACAATATACGGTGCTTATGCATGTATCCATAATTCTCTAAAAAAGTAAATGTTTAATTTTAAAAAGCATTTCATACAGTACCCTACAAATGCTTAATTTACAAATTAAGTTCTATGCAGTGTTGCCAACCGCCCGTAGATTTACGGGCAGCCCGTGAAAACAAGGCATTTTTCCGGTGCCCGTAAATGCCCGTAGTAAGGGAAAGGTGCCAGTAAAAATGGCGACGATCGGCTCGGGTCAGAACTGCGCATGCGCAATTCCGGAAATCCCTGAAAAGATCCGATCATCGTGAGCCGCCGAGTCTCCTGACTCCACCCACAACCACCTCTCAGCCAATTGGCATTTAGAGTTGTACTGTAACCCGCCCCTCCTTCCTCAGCCTGCCA
Source organism: Lithobates sylvaticus (assembly GCA_028564925.1). Classification (NCBI taxonomy): domain Eukaryota; kingdom Metazoa; phylum Chordata; class Amphibia; order Anura; family Ranidae; genus Lithobates; species Lithobates sylvaticus. Next base: position 276,992,520 of record CM053027.1, on the reverse strand, counting down.
CATTTAACAAGAAGATGCGGGCAGCCGAAAGTGTGGCAGTAGGAGGACGGGAGTTTGCTCTGTTCCCTGCGCTTTACCGGAGGGCTGTGCTCAGCTCTCATGTCTCCGTCCGCCGGGGGGGACCTGGCTGTATCCAGACGGCTGCCTCCACACATGGGCTGTGCTCAGCTCTCATGTCTCCGTCCGCCGGGGGGACCTGTATCCAGACCGCTGCCGCCACACATCCGATCTTCATCACCGGAACAGGTAGGAACCCAGACAGACCGCACACCACCCTGTGTGTATGTCTGTATATCGGCCAATCACACTGTGCGGGGGGTGAATACAGGGCTCACCGATTATCGTAGTGCGGGGACCCGGGGGATCTTTATCATTCATGTCAGAATGGGGCAGACTGGGCATAAACCTGTTACTGGGAGAAGGCTCTCCTATAGGAAGGACTGATCAGAGGACAGGGACCCCCCTGTATGGACTGATCAGGTACTATACATACCAGCAGATTCTGGCTGTGTCTTCTATACAGAGAGCACATAGGATCCTGAAGATTGTATGTAGCAGAGGGAGACATAGACAGGCAGATCTGTCATTGGGGATATTTGAGGACTGCCATCTGATTGTTTCTATAAAGGATATCTAAATGCAACAATTAAAATGTAATTTGGTGCAGCTTAAAAAAAAAAAATCCTGCTGATCCCACTAGCAAACTTCTTGACTGCACTGAGCTGAAATCTCAGACAATGTTCTCACTGATTTTCTGTGAACTTCAAGCTACAGGGGGTACTTGAAGTCTAAATCAGGACAGCATCCTATGGTGACAACACTGCCCTCCATAGATACAGTACAGTGAGTGAGTGTTGTCACACAGTACAGGAAGTATGTTACTGGCAGGATCACCAGATGAAAAGAGAACTAATGCAGCCACCACATACTGGTCAGGTGCAGTATATTACATTTTTGTGTTTATACATTTTAAGGATCAGAGAGTCTCCATTATGTTGGTAAATAGATGAATTTACTTTTCCTTTATGGTAACCATGCACACGTTTATTTTCCAATCGATCTCCTGTGATAGGGACAATGAATTTATGGTTGACAACCGATTTGATCGCCATGCCATACACAGGGAAGGGCAACAAAGTTAATAAGGGGCTGGAGGACCACAGTTATGAGGAATGAGCAGTGATGTAAGTAACTGAGTTAAAATAAACCTAACGCAGTTACTTTAGAGGGTAACGAGTAATCTAACTGATTACTTTTCCCTTAATGGTAACTCAGTTCCCATTACTTTGGCTTAGTTACCCCAATTACATCTACCGCCACTAGATGGCAGTAGTGTAATTCCAGTGTCCTGCCGAAAAAGTTCCCCCGCCGGATAAGGACCCCCTGTACTGCGCAGGCGCAGGGCTTGCGCAGTACTAAGGACTACGGAGCTTCCGAAAATTGCCGAACCTAAACAGCTCTGAGTGAACTCTACACCGCGCAGGTGCAGTTAACATGTAATTGTACAAGGTGATGCCGCACGCTCCTGATGCTCGTGCTACTCTGCAAGGGGCGTCTATCGTGTAAGTAAGGGGCAGGTCTAGTATTACTGTAACCAAGGGGCGCATTTATTATTATTGTTGTTATATATCGAGCTCTGCCCATTAATTTAACATTCGCCCTCTTCTGTAGCCATCTGCCCCTTACACGATATAATAATAATAGACCCGCCACTTGCTTACACGCTATAACAGATCTGCCCCTTGGTTAGAGTAATAATAGAGCAGCCCCTTGGTTACACGATATATAACAATAATAATAAATGCGCCCCTTGCTTACAGTAATACTAGACCCGCCCCTTAGTTACACGTATAGAATATTTAAAAAAAAGTCAGTTACTTTGCTGCGTAACTAATTACTTTTCCAGTGTAGTAACTGAGTTACTAACGCAATTACTTTTTGGGAGAAGTAATTTGTAACTTAACTAATTACTTTTTTAAAGTAAGATGACCAACACTGGGAATGAGTACAAACATTAAACTTATTTTCCCTGGAGAAGAGAAGCTATGATCATGATCTACAATTCCTTAAATGGGGACTTTATCATTTGAAGAAAACTATTTCATCTTAGGACTCTAAAGAAGAGACACGGCCACACAATTAAGTTGGACGAGAAGCAGTTAAATATTAAACTGCGTAACGGGTTCTTTACTGTTAGAATAGTAAGGTTCAACAGTTGATGCTGTCAGGGAATGTTTAGTAGTTTTGTACATATTTTCATTCTTTATGTATCATAGTGTCATTAGACCAGTGATTCATCCCTTATCTGATGGCTCAGTTTCAAACAAAAGGAGCTGAAAAGCAAGCTGGTACTGCTGTGCTGTTAGGAAAATCCATAGTGCTCTGGAAATCATTAATCACGCATTAAAAGTTTGTAAAAAACAAAAAACAAACACTTACCGTATATACTCGAGTATAAGCCGAGGAACCTAATTTTACCACAAAAAAAACTGGGAAAACATATTGACTCGAGTATAAGCCTAGGATGGGAAATGCAGCAGCTACTGGTAAATTATACAGGCACACACATGTACACAGACACAGACACACACATATGTACACAGACACATGTACACAAACACCCCCCCCCCCTTACTTGGAGAACAGCCCTCACTTGTTAGGTGGTGTTCCTTGTCCCACTCCCAGCTCTTGTGCAGGACACACGAGGGGTGCACATGCAGGAATTTACCAGAGGGGGCAGCAAAGAACCCAATGTCAGCTCAATAAAAACTCACACACATTTCAAAAGCCTGTGCAGCCACGGAGCTTTCCTGCACCCGCCCCTGCCTTCTCCTATCCCCACCGGACAGCCGGGTCCTCCTGCCTCACTCGAGTATAAGCCGAGGGGGGCTTTTTCAGTATAAAAAAATGTGCTGGAAAACTCGGCTTTTACACAAGTATATACGATAAATAGTGAAAAACAGGTAAAAAATTTAATGTAGAAACCTAATTGAATTAAAGAGGAGCTCCCGTCTCCCCCAAAAAATTAAAAGTCAGCAGCTACAAATACTGTAGCTGCTGACTTTTTTTCCAAATAACATTTTATTCAAGAAATGTACAGTACAAGTGAATCAAGCAGTCAAAGCAAGGATTATAACTTGTGCTATTACTCACAGTATGAAATCATAGGGGAAGGAGTAGCAAGAGGGGGCGGAGGAGAGGGACAAGAGGAGTTGAGAGGATTGGGAGAAGTACACAGAGTTCATAGACCTATAGACCTGTGGGGGGCGGGAGGCAGGAAAAAAAAAAAAAAAAAAGAAAACATTTAGGTCTAACTATACAATGTATCTAGTAGTCTTTGAGCTCCTCCTAAGTCCATGGTGTCTTTATTTCGATCTGTTCTTTTAGGAGGGTGGGAACCTGTGTACCTCGTAACGTAGGTGCGTTATATCTGCTTATAGGGGAGAGGTAGGAGTTATAAGAGAGGTCTTAAGAGGGTTAGAGAGGAGGGGGAGAGACAGCATGGGGGAGGAAGGAAGGAGTAGGGGAGGGTCGTCACCGTGGTGGTCTGTCCTGCCGGATCAGGTTTGGTTCTGGATTTCTCGGAGGTTCCAGGGGCTCCATACCATATCGTGCGCTTCCAGCCTATCTTGCATCCTGGCGGTCATCTTCTCCATCAGCTCTACGTCTTTAATTCTGGCGTGTAGGGCTCCTGGGTCGGGGGGGCGTTTTTTTTTCCAATTCAGGGCTATAAGGCATCGTGCGGCTGTTAGTATATGTCTCATTAACTTCTTGCAGGGTGTGGAGAGTTGTGGGTGGGGTATGCCCAGTAGGAAAGATTTGGGGGTCATAGGGATGTGTGTTCCCAGGAGTTGGGTTAGTAATTGCTGGACTTCCTGCCAGTAGGGTACTATTCGTGGGCACCCCCAGTATATATGGTAAAGTGTGCCCCTGTCCTGCAGGCATCTCCAGCAGCAGTCAGGGGTTGCTGGGTAGATGGCGTGGAGGACAGCAGGGGTCATGTACCAGAAAAAAAGTATCTTATATGTGTTCTCTTTGTATAGGGTGCACATTGAGCTCTTGGCTGCCTGAGACCATATCACCCTCCACTGCTCCATGGGGATCTCCTCTCCTATGGCTCCCTCCCATTTTAGCATGTAGGCGTGTTTGCCTTTGGTTTCCATAGGGTAGGCATTTAATATCTTGTATATGTCTGAAATTAGTCCCTTCTGGGCTGAGCCTGCTAGGATTAAGTTTTCGAAGGGAGATGGAGGAGAGAAGAGAAGGTTGGGTGCTATGGTCTGGGCAAAGTGCCGTATCTGTAGGTAGCTATAAAATGCTCGGTGGGGGAGGTCATATTTAGCCTGGAGAGCCGCATATGTCAGTAGTTTGCGTGATCTGCGGTCTACTAGGGACCCTAAATGAAAGAGGTTCCGTGATGACCATGTATGGGACATTTGGTGCGTCAGGCTATCAGGGAGGTTAGGGTTACATACGAACGAGGTTAGGAGCGATCTTTCAGATGGGAGTTTGTGTGTTTTGGAGGTCCTTCGCCAGAGATGGCGTAGTTGGGTCATAGACCCTAGTAGGCGTTCGGGGGGGACTTCTGCACTCTTGCTCCACAGCAAGCTGTTAGGGTGGGCCGGGGCCATCCAAATTTTTTCAATCTCTGACCATTTGTTATACGACCTCTGGGTGTACCACGAGGCGACTGCACGCAGTTGGGCTGCTTGGTAGTAATTGACGAGGTTGGGGAAGGCTAGACCTCCGTCTGTACGTGAGGCCATCATCACCGATTGGGGTATTCTGTGCCTCTTATGACCCCATGTGAATTTAAGTAGGTCTGTCTGCAGTCGTCTCAGTTGGTTAAAAGGTACGGGAATGGGCAGCGTTTGGAAAAGGTAAAGGAGTTTCGGTAGGATCGTCATCTTTACCGAGGCTATCTTACCCAGGAGGGAGATGGGGTGTTTCTTCCATTGTAGTAGTAGGGACCTTATTGAGGTGAAGAGGGGGGGGAAGTTCGCCTGATACAGTGACGCAAATTTTGGGGTTATATGTACTCCCAAGTATTTAAGGGAGGATGATTTCCAGTGGTACGAAAAGTTGGTTTGTAGTTGTGCAACTTCCGAGTCTGGGATGTTAATTGGGAGAGCTTCCGATTTGGTCTGGTTTATTTTGTAACCCGAGAGGGCTCCGTAACGATCAAGTTCTTTGTGGAGGTTAGGGAGGGAGATTCTCGGCTGTGTGAGGGTGAGGATGATGTCATCCGCAAACAGTGAGATCTTAAATTCCCTTCCTCTTACTGGTATTCCTCTTATGGCTGGGTTGTTGCGAATGTGGGCTGCTAGGGGTTCTACACATAGGGCGAATAGCAAGGGGGAAAGCGGGCAGCCCTGTCGGGTTCCATTGGAGATGGAAAACTGGGGGGAGATAGCAAAGGGGGTCCTGACCTGTGAGGTTGGGTTTGAGTAAAGGTGGTATATTGCTTGTAAATATGGGCCCCTGATTCCGATGTGCTTCATTGTGGCAAACAGGAAGGGCCAGCCCAGCCTGTCAAAGGCTTTTTCCGCATCTAGACTCAGAAGCAAAGCCTGCGAGCCCTCCCTGTTTGCCACGTCCACGAGGTCAATCACTTTCCTGGTGTTGTCCCCTGCCTGTCGGAGGGGGACAAATCCCACTTGGTCTTTATGAATAAGGGAGGGGAGCACCATATTTAGTCGCAGGGAGAGTAGTTTTGTGAAGATTTTTAGATCTGTGTTCAATAAAGCTATGGGCCTATAATTGGCACACAGGATGGGGTCCTTGTCGGGCTTGGGGACTAAAGTTATAAAGGAACGTTGCATGTCTGGTGGTAGGGGGGTGTCCTTCAGAAAGGCATTGAAGAGTCTAGACATATACGGTAGGAGTAGGGGCAGGAAGGCCTTGTAGTACTCATAGGTCAGACCGTCCGGTCCTGGGGATTTGTGGGTTGGTAGGGCTTTAATGGTTAATTCTATTTCCTCCTCCGTGATTTGCGCATTTAGGGCTGTCAGGTCGGACTTCTGGATTTGGGCTACCCCGCTCTCTTCAAGGTATTGCTGTATGCGGTGAGAGATGTCTTGGGAGAGGGGTTTCCTCGGAATTTCTGGGTTGTTGTAGAGCTCTGTGTAGAACTCCGCAAAAACTTTAGCGATGTTCGCAGGATGGGAGTGGACAGTGTTATTTTTATCTCTGATTTGATGGGGGGTGGATAGGTGGGCGTTATCTTTAAGCTTTCTTGCTAACAGGGAGTGGGCTTTATTGCCTTTGTCATAGTATGTTTGTTTTATCTTAAGGAGGGCCCTCTCTACCTTGCCGTTGGCCAGGTCGCTCAATATCGACCTGAGGCTTGTAATTTTCTTGAGGAGCTTCAGGGATGGAGCGGCCTGTAGTTGGCGCTCCAAGAGCCTAAGTTCCCTTTCGGTTTGGAGTTTCGTGGAGTCAGCATTCCTCTTCATAGCCGAGGATAGAGCCATGCACTTTCCGCGGATCACGGCCTTGTGGGCCTCCCACAGCGTAGAGAGGGATATGTCAGGAGTGTTGTTCTCTTTAAAATAGTGTTCTAGTGTGGAGCTGAGTTCTTCCTTTGAGGGGAGGTGCTGTAGCAGGAAATTGTTTAGTTTCCAGTTACAGGGCCTGATGTTGGGGGAGCCCAAATCTAGGTTGATGGAGATTGGAGCATGATCTGACCAGGAGATTGGGAAAATCTGTGCTTTTTGTGTTATTCTAAGAGTGGGGTTGTTAACAAATAGGTAGTCAATACGGGAATGCATCTGGTGGGGGGAGGAGTAAAAAGTGTATTGTCGATCCTTTGGATGGAGGGCCCTCCATGCATCAAACAATGCGTGTCGCCTAGTAATCTGGCGGAATAATTTAGAGTCTTTTATGGCTCTAGTTTGGGAGGTCCGGGGGGTTGCCACCAGCCGGTCTGAGGTTGCCGAATGGGCCAGATTAAAGTCTCCTCCCACCACCAGGTAGTTATGTACTGTCTTGAAAAGTCTGGTCAGTACTTTCGTAAGGAATGCGTGTTGTTTGGTGTTTGGGGCATATAGTGTACACAGTGTGATTTTTTGGGATTGCCAAGTTCCGGTTAAAATAAGGAACCCGCCCTGGGGGTCGCTATAGTGGTCAAGGTAGGTGAATGGGGCGCCGCGTTTAATAAGGATGGCCACCCCCGCTTTTTTATGTGGGCCTGAGGAGTGGTAGATTTGGGGATAGTGTCTGGAGGCAAATGCAAAGGAGCCTTCCTTGTCAAAGTGTGTTTCTTGGGCCAGGATTATGTCTGCTCCCGATTGTCTGAATTCTCTTAGTGCTAAGTGTCGCTTTCTGTTGGAGTTTAAACCGTGCACGTTCATGGATAGTATCTTAGCCATGGGTTTGTGTCATGGGGGGGTGGGGACTCACCTGCCGATGAGGGCCGTGATGACCGCCAGGAGCCTGTTTCGCCTTCTTTTTCCGGAAGGTGTTCCACCACGATGACCCAGAGAAGGGGGGGGGGGAGAGAGAGGGGGTGGGAAAGGCGGGGAGAGAGAGAGAGAAGAGAAACATTAGCATACAAAATACAGTAAAACTTCGTCTTGTTTAACTTTGGTCGACCTTGCGTGGGTAGTGAGCCCAGGTCAAGACGGATTCCCCGGGAGCCACCCAGGCTGAGGGTTAGGGTCCCAGCTGGGCGGCTGCAGGGGAGTCCATTTCCAGCCATATGAGGCTGTGCGTACATAGCTCTGCGAGCTTTTAAATCACAACCAGGAGGGGGCGCGCGGCTGCAATAACCGTACTCCCGTGTCTCCTAACAGGACCAGCCCTATTAGTAAAACTAGGGTGTAAACAAGGAAATAACTGAAGCACCCGGGGGGACTAGTGAAATATAACTGTCCAGGGTCTTGTATTTTAACTTCTTCAGACTATCAGAGGAGCCTTGCATAGGATCGTCCAAGGGGGATGTGTAGGGGGAAGTCAGCCGTTTCTGTGCCTGGGGCTCTTCTGTGAGGTTTCTTTGTTCCGCTGGCGTTGACGTGGGGGGGCTTTCTGCCATAGTGCAGGCGGGGGAGGTGGTGTTGCCACCAGGTCCCAGTCAGGTAGTTGTGGGGGTTGGATCTCCAGTTCTGCACAGAAGTCCTGTAGATCTTCGGGATACCGCAGTATAGCTGATTTGCCCTGGTGTTTTGCTGTGAGGCTAAAGGGAAACCCCCAGCGGTAGGGGATATTTTCCTCTTGGAGGGTGCGTAGGAGGGGTTGGAGTAGTCTACGCTTTTGCAGGGTGATCCAGGACAGATCAGGGAATAGGTTTACTTGGGAGTCCTTAAAGGTTACTTTACGTGCCAGGCGAGCTTGACGCATGATGTCTTCTTTCAGGGGGAATGAATTGATCTTGCAAATTATGTCTCTGGGTTTAGAGGATGCGTTTTTGGGACGAAGTGCTCTGTGGGCTCTGTCCATTTCAATGTATTTAGTGGGGGGTTCCCCCAGTAGGTTGTTGAACACGTCTTGTAAGATGATTTGTACATCCTCCGGGCCCTCGGCTTCGGGGATGCCCCTCACTCTAATGTTATGTCTGCGCCCCCTGTTGTCCAAATCCTCTATGTGTCTTTGCATTTCTCTCAGGAGGGTGCGGTGGTCAGCTCCCTGCAGTTGGACTCTGTGTACTGCAATTTTGGTGTCCTGAATGTCTTCCTCAGCCATTTCCACCCTGTCTGCCAGATGTTTAAGGCCTGCTTGTATATTCTGTATCTCTGAGCGACAGGTGGATTTCACGTCTTCCACTAGTTGCCTGAAGTCTTCTTTAGTGGGAATTGCTTGCAGGTATGTTTGCCACTGCAGTGGTATTTGCTGGGGCGCTCTGGGGTCTGGCTGGGGTATATTGTATCTGGGTGGCTGGGGTTGGGGCGGGCGTGTGTCCTCTTCTCGGAGCGAGTAAGTGGGCCCAGGTTGTGAGTCCCATGTGGCCCCCCATGTGGCTGCTGGAGGTGGGTCATTGCCTGCCCCTCTATCCTTGTTTGGCAGAGGGCCTGGGTGTGCGTAGGGGGCTTGGGGGATACCCCAGTCATGCGTGGGGTCTGTGGGTTGTGGAGAGAGCAGTCTCTGAGCCTTAGAGGGTGGTGGCTCTATGGTGGCACGGTGGGTGATTCTATGAGGGCCGTCCGGCTCTTGAAGTGTCCAGTTTATGGGCCTTCCAGGTGGTGGGAGGGCTGGGAACTCTTCTGATAGGTCTGAGGGTGTGGGTGAGCCCGGGTCTGATGCCAGAGTACCAGGGTCTGAGATTGTTCTAAAGAGGCGGGGGAAAGCCCCCGAGCATTGTGTGGGCTGGATGGCCAGGCTTGGGCCCAGCAGCAAGGCCTCTTGGGGCGCTCCGTTCGTCATGGAGCCCGTCTCGCCCTGTACGTTCTCCCCGTGTCCCAGGGAATGGAGTCCCATCTCGGCCCGGGGTGAGTGGGGTTGTGGGGGCTCATGTGCGGGCAGATATACCCCATCGGGGGATACGGTACCCGTCGGCCTGGATTGGTAGGCCGGAGCGGCCTGTTGTGGGGTTGGATGCGGCGTCTCCCGGGGCCCTGGGGAGGAGATCTCACTCACCGCACCGGGTACCGAGGGGTCCTGGGAGGTCCATCGGGAGTCTTGCTGGTTCTCGGATGGCTGTTGCTGGGCGGACAGCGGTGTGGGGGTCGTCCGTGATGTTGTGGCTGCGGTGCTCAGCGCCATTTTGGGTGTCCCGCCGGGCGGCGTGTCCGACGGCGGGAAGAAGGAACGGAGGTCTGTGGTTGTCCCTGGAGGAGGTAAAGATGTTCCCCTGGCTGCGGAGGACCTTGTGGTCCGTGATCTGCCCATAGGATGGCTGTGGATTGTCCCCTGGGGTGCTTTCTTTAGCGGGCTGGTGGAGAGCAGAGGAGTCAAGCGTCCATCAGGTTCGGCTTCCGGTCACGCCCCCCTCGCTGCTGACTTTTAATATAAGGACACTTACCTGTCCAGGGATCCAGTGATGTCAGCAACCGAGCCGATTCTTCAATCGGCTTCAGGTGCAGGAGCCGGGCATCTTAGGCAAAGGAAACTGGCAGTGAAGCCCTCCAGCTTCACAGCCGGTTTCCTACTGCACATGTACGAGTCACGCTTTCTGAATGGTCTTGTAGCCTTCTGGGTCCTGTGTGTATCCCAGAAGACTGCAGAGGGGAAGGAGGAGGGGCCAGACATCATCGTAGATCGCTGCAGCAATCTGAGCAGATGCCTGTCACAACCAGGTAGCCGCTCTCCCCTCCCGCCCCTAAAAGTGGCAAATGGCAGTGGAAGGGGGGGGGGTGGTGCAAACAAGTACAGCTTCCTTCCTCTTTTGGGTGGAGCTCTGATTTATGTTTAAACCATTATAAGTTACGACAGGATAAACTGCGTAAGTCTCTTCTGTCAAAGATGCTTCTTACTCTCTGTCAGCACTTTTTTCTGTTTGTGTACACTGAGCTGCATATGAGCAGGCTACTGTACAGTGTACAGTCTGGGTATGATTCTTTGCTGATACAAAGTAAAGTTCATGCACACATCCAGGAGTTATATCATCCGGGCCCAAACATCCAAGAGGCCAAAGACTCAGAACCCAGAAAAACACCAGGAGAAGATGAAAGCTTTGGCAACGGAGAGGAGGGCTGACATTGCAGTGCTGGAGGAGTTTACTTTAGTAGGTAAGTACTAATGTGCTATGCATACTAGCACATTATAGCTAAAACATCCTTGGGGCACATTTTATTTTTTTGTCCGTGGTTTACTTACACTTTTAGACGGGTCTGTTATAATGCATTGCTACACCACAATAATGTAAAACTTGTTTGGTTGATTTATTTCATTGATAACCCCCACATTCACTGTATCTTATACGGGTCTCAGGGTTGCTAGTAGGGATGGGCCGAACACCCCCCGGTTCGGTTCGCATCAGAACATGTGAACAGGGAAAAAGTTCGAGCAAACATGCGAACACTATTAAAGTCTATGGGACACAAACACACTAATTTTATTGGCTTATATGCAAGTTATTGCCATAAAAAGTTTATGGGGAACCAGGTTAAAAAATCAAGGAAGAAAAACTTTTTTTTTTAAATTGGCGTGGGCTCCCCCCCAAAATCCATACCAGACCCTTATCCGAGCATGCAGCCTGGAGGGCAGGATGGGGAGGATGAGCGAGTGCCTTTCCCCCCCCCACCTCCTGAACCATACCAGGCCACATGGGGAGGGTGCTTTGAGCTTGTTAAAGGGGGTTTCAAGATTCTGATAAGCACCCTGCCCACAGCAGACCCCGACAACCAATGGCCAGGGTTGTTGGTATGAATTTTGGGGGGGGGCCCACGCCAATTTTTTAAATTTTGGGGGGGGGGCCAAATTTTTTTTTATTTGTGATTTTTTTTTTGGGGGGGGGGGGGGGTCACACTTTTTTTTTTTATTTTGGCATGGACTTCCCCGTAGAAATTATACCAGACCCAAAAGGGCCTGGTATGGATTTTAGGGGGACCCCATGCCGTTTGTTTTCTTAATTCCGTCATACGGTTCCCCTTAACCACTTCGGTGCACTGTATTATATACTCTGCACTATATACCCTGCACTGTATTATATACAGGGCCATCTTTAAGGCAGGGCAAAAGTGGCAGCTGCCCTGGGCCCTGTCATTGTTTTGGGGCCCAAAGCAGCTGCCTCATACTTTCCAACTATCCCAGTTTAAATTCCCTTGTTCCTTGGAGTTTTAGTCCCGTGCTGTGTCCCGATATCTCAATGTGAAGTTCGGTTACTAATGCTGTCCATCTCTGCCCTATTGTTGTGTAAAGATAACTCACCTGCAGACCCTCTGTCTACATGTAAATAACCAGTATTGATATGTAAATAGCGGCACCATTAATATGTTAATAGTGTTGGACCGTCTGCATTGATATGTAAATAGAGGCGATTCAGTTCGCATTTGCAGCGCTATACAAATCATTCATGCATTCATCATGCCTCCCTGAGTACAGTCTAGCAATGCAACCAATCGGTGAGCAGTACTAAAGTGCAGTAACCTCTAGTAACCAATCAGTGAGCGGTATTGATGTACAGTAATCTCTAGCAACCAATTAACAAGCAGAAGTCATGTGCTGTGACCTCTAGCAGCCACTGAGCAGTAATGATATGCTGTAACCTCTAGCAACCAATCGCAATCACTACCTGATCTGATTTAGTAAACTGATTTTGAGTCTAGCTGCTATTTATTGTATGTCTCAAAGCAGGTGGAATTGCATAGAGGGGGCCCAATCAATAGTAAAGACGGCCCTGATTATATATACTACACTGACTGCACTATATACTCTAAACTGCATTACATATATTATGTGAAAAAATACTAAAGCGCTGATAAAATTTACAAACCAGGACAACCTCAATAAATATTAATAAGATAGCCAAATGATATGCTGCAACCAATAAAATGCGTTGTGTCACAGCTCACGTGACTTTTTCAAGGGATCTCATCAGCACTTTATCCAATTGAATGCATTGATTGAATCACTCTACACATTGGTTCACTTTATACACTTATTCACGCCTTAGGTGTTGGAGCCAGAACACTGTAACCCCTCACAGTTAACTAATGTTGGGTGCAGGAACGGACCCTGCTGTTAAAAAAATTGTTCAATAATTTCAATGACATGCCCCAGTCAAACATGAACAGACAAATTGGGCCTTGGGTGCAGGGCCGGATTAACATAGGGGCTATTGGAGCTGCAGCTCCAGGCCCCTTTCTCAAGATAGGCCCATTTGCCCAAAAAAAAAAAAAGAAGATCGACTTCGAGGGTTGTATCTCAGCGACCAGGGGTTGCTATCATCTATGGTTCTGGAGATACGGGGCTGCTTGCGCAGTCGGTCAGAAGCTACATACAGAGCAGCCAGTATAAATACAAGCTGGAACACTCTGCAGCAGACTGAGAGGATGAGATCACAGAGCTTATAATAATTATTTGTATATTACTTATGATAATTAACCCCTCGCCACCCAGGCCAATTCTGACTCTTCTCTCCTTCATGTAAAAATCATCATTTTTTTTTTTTTGATAGAAAATTACTCAGAACCCTCAAGCATTATATATATTGTTTTCCATTTTCCCTATGGAATAAAATGGTGGTCTTTGCAACTTTTTATGTTACACGGTATTTGTGCAGCAATTTTTCAAACGTTTTTTTTGGGAAAGAAGCTGTTTCATTCATTAAAAAAAACACTAAAATTAGCACGATTTTTTTTGTGTAACAAGCGATGCTTTACATTTTTTTGCAGGTTACTTGTTTAGCGTTACAGAGAGTGCTAGAATTATTGCTCTCGCTCTAACGATCGCAGCAATACCTCACATGTGTGTATCTGGATCTGATACTAACCAGTGCCTACCCAGCCACTGACTAGTATCTCTCCCCAGCCTGGCCCCACACACCCTCTCACCTGCTGGCCTGTGGATGGGGGAATAACTCCCGCAGTGTTATTGTGTTCTGCCAGTGAATACAATGATTAGTGTTGCTAACTATAGCTGGCAGCACTGATTGTTTTGGGGAAAACCTGACAGGCTGGTTGTACTCAAGTCGCTTAATTGGTTGACTTGTGTAAAACCTGCTAGCCCATACATAGATCAACTATGGCTGGTCTCTGCTTAATTGGTGTCATTTCAATCCATATATGGCCCGCTTAACCACTACACAGTCCCTAAACATCCTTCCACAAACCTTTTTACATTTTTCCTTCCCAGATTACTTCATCCTCCTCTCCTATACATAGTGCCCACTGTCATATCCTACACACTTCTCTCCTATACATATTGCCCACTGTCATACCCTCCACACTTCTCTCCTATACATAGCGCCCGCTGTCATATCCTACACACTCCTCTCCTGTACATAGTGCCCACTGTCATACCCTCCACACTTCTCTCCTATACATAGCACCCGCTGTCATATCTTACACACTCCTCTCCTTTACATAGTGCCCGCTGTCATACACATCTCTCCTGTACATACTGCTCACTGTCATACCCTCCACACTCCTCTCCTATACATAGTGCCCACTGTCATACCCTCCACACTCCTCTCCTGTACATACTACTTACTGTCATACCCTCCATACTCCTCTCCTATACATAGTGCCCACTGTCATACCCTCCACACTCCTCTCCTGTAATTACTGCTTACTGTCCTACGCTCCACACTTCTCTCCTGTACATAGTGCCCACTGTCATACCCTCCACACTCCTCTCCTGTATATATTGCTCACTGTCATACCCTCCAAACTCTTCTCTTATACCTAGTGCCCACTGTAATACCCTCTACACTCCTCTGCTGTGCATAGTGCCTTCTGCCATACCCTCCGCACTCCTCTCCTGTACATAGTGCCCACAGTCATACCCTCCACACTCCTCTCCGGTACATACTACCCTCTGTCATACCCTCCACACTCCTCTCCTTTACATACTGCCCACTGTGATACCCTCCACACTCCTCTGCTGTGCACTCTGCCCACTGTCATACCCTTCACACTCCTCTCCTGTACATAGTGCCTTCTGCCATACCCTCCACACTCCCCTCATGTACATAGTGCCCACTGTTAGACCCTCCACATTCCTCTCCCTCACCTGCACATTCTTCCCACATTTATACCATCCATACTCCTCCCCTATGCCTCTTACCCACAAAAACAGTTCTTTAAAATTATACTGAATATCCTCAATGCTCTAAAATGGGCACACTTTTGTTAGTTCAACTAAAGGAAATCTCAGTCCTCATATTTGTTCTGCCCCATTATTAGTACTTATTTAATTTTGTAATTACTATTTGATGGACATAGGAAGATAAGGGATATCAGCTACTCTAAATATAGCACTTGTAAAAAAAGTGTCCCTGAAAATATTTTTGAGAGGCTCCTGTGATATCAAAGCAGTAGTAAACTTTTCTAACATTACTACTTTTTAGAGGCCCTTAGGTAGGTTATGCCATAATGTACATGTAATGCACAGCATATTAGCACATTAGGGTACACTTAAATTGTCAGACTGAGCCCTCCAGTGCTGTGATCAATCCGGCGGGGCCCGGGCGCTTCCATCTTTACCCGGTCTTCCTTTCGGGTTCTGTGCCTTTGGTCACTTGCCTTGGCCGGGCTGCGTTGATGTCATTCCCAAATGTTTGCATTTTTATTTATAAAAGGCCCGACCAAAATCCTCAGCACCAGGCCCATGATGTTCTTAATCTGGCCCTGCTTGGGTGTTGGTGGCGCCAGAACACTAACACCTCACAGTTACTCTCGTTGGGAGCAGGAACGGGCCCTGCTGTTAAATATTTGTTCAAAAATTTAAATTACATGCCCCTGTCAAACAGGTACAGAGAAAACGGGCCTTGGGTGTTGGTGGTGCCAGAACACTTTAACCCCTCACAGTTAT